>VWZG01002773.1:876-67298 GCA_013396735.1 Grallaria varia
ACCATTTTAGTTACAGCCAGCAGGTGTACCATTGTGACTTCAATCACTGCCTGAAGACACTTCTGGTTATCACTAGGGGTGTAAGTGGAATATTTAGCTGATGAACTCCATTCAACGGTCTTAAATTCCTGATTATGAGAATGAATCAAATAAATGCGTGAATTCTTATGTTAATTTAAATACTTTAACTAGTGACCAGGGATCATGGGTGAAGTCATGGGTGAAGCTGGAATCAGAATCTGACTTGAGAGGAAAATCAGTACAAGTGAAAATCAGGAAGAAACAAGGCTCCTGTGCTATCTAAGTTTTTGAATCTTCTGAAAAAAACAGCCTTAATTCTCAAAACTATGGCAAATGGATAATCTGAAAAAATTATAAATCTGATCAAGGAATGCATTACATGATTAATTTTAATCCCTTTTTATTTACATTTTTAAACATTTCAAAATGAAGAGTGAAGTTGAACTGAAAAATGAAAACTCACATTTAGAAATTTTGAAACTGGATATTTCAATAATTTAAAACCTTTTTTCCACAATACACTTCTAATAAGAATTTTCAAGACAAATCATTTTTCACAAACAGTGCTACTCTTGTTGAATAATATTTCAAGTAAAACACTTCACTGAAAAATTCTTCATCAAGTCAAATGGCAATATACACTCTCTTCATTATAGATAGAAAACTATATAAAATATCAACACTCGTTTACTTAACCACTTATCAGAATTGCCCTGCTTGCTATTGTTCTTTGGCTTTTATAAGCATTATTGCTCCTCTTGTTTATCACAAATAGTATTGGAAATAAATGTACTTCACCTATTTGGTGGAAGACAGAAAACTTAAAACTTAGGAATTTTTTTCTCTGCAATGGGACTAGTCAACTTACAAATGAGATTGTTTTAGCTGGCATATCATTGACTGCTCTCACAAGAATTATGCTTACACATCTTGAGTTTATCTGTAGCAGCTACAAACTCCAAAATATACATGAGAATCTTGAGTCTTTTATTTTTATTTATTCAGGAATGAGAGAGATACTACTTTAAGAAACCTGCAGTGAAATCCTCAAGTTAATTTATGGATGGGGTCTTCACAACTGCTATTTTCCTTACTATTTCCTTAATATCACTTCTAGGGACGACTTTGCCTTAGGTTTCATCACAGTTTCCTCTAATGAATGTGATGTATGATAACTGAGGTATGTTTCATGTATATTCTTTCCAGTTTCTAAGCAAAGTACTAATACCTTTCCCCTATTACCTTTTTGCATCGTTTTGCTTCATCTAATTTCTCTTTGTCACCACCTTCATACGCCATTATAAAAAAGAGGGTTTCTTTCTTGTGGACAGCAAGCAGAATCAGTCTTCTGTTTTACCTTGAATTAACTTCTGCTTCAAGATTTCTCCTCTTAAGAATCAAAATCCTTAAAACGAAGTAAAAATCTTCAAGTAAGTGGATATTCAGTAGAGTTATTTTAGGCTCTGCTACTTTATGGGCAATGGTTACAATGTTACAGGAGGACAGCAAGACCCCGTTATTTCTTCCTCAAGTTTTACTCATCACATTATATAAATATATATATATAGAGGGAGAGAGAGAGAGAGAGAGAGAGAGAGAGAGAGATGCTGGACACATTCTTCATACAAATATAGGGAGAGAAGAGCAGGCTGCAATATATATTTTAGAATGAGATATTTACTGTTTAAAAGAAAGCTTTCAATGGAGTTAAAAGCGAGAAATTTAATGCCAAATGTGTAACTTCATAAAGACATGTTATTATATCTTAATTCAATGAACAATGACTAATCGGACCAGCATTTTGTGGAACTGATATTTTCAATATATACTGAAATAAAAATATACATTTTATCATTTTTCTTTTGAAGCTCAAAATTTAGGAAATGTTAGGATAAAACCATAAAAATAATGAATCAGTTATGCCAACAATCATAAAAATAAAGAATTCAGAGCTATTCCTTTTCATGTGCAAAATACTGTTTCCATTTTAGTGTATGGCATAAGCTGAAGCTTCTTTAAAAATATTTATAGTAAAATACAGCATAAATCTATAATTCCATTTAATCAGTTTTAGAAAGATGCATCCAATACTTGGACAATGTAAAATTATTTAGAATCAGTCAATTTTACCCCAGTCACAAAAAGTATGATGCAATAGTCTTTTTTGAATTGAGTGGCATATTTGCTCTCATCTACACAAAGCCCTGTAAATAACCTACAGGTTGTTAGTCATTATGTAACTCGGAATCCAAAATGCTCATTTAGCTCTTCCTTATTAATGCATTATGCACAGAGTATTTTAAATAACCATTAACAACAATATACATTTTAAGCAATGTAAGGAAGAGAAACAGAAAATAATTTTGACTTCCTATATAAAATCCTTTTTAGGATTTCCTCCAATGAACATACAAACCCCTCTGAAAGAATTCAGAAGGCTTTAGTGGATTGTCTTGAAACAGATCAGCAAAGCAGAATTCAGTATCTAACATAAGGCGCTCTCTGGGCCATGGGAGTAATAAAGCATCATGCAAGGTATGAAATCACTCGATCATTTTTTTCATCTTTATTCTTTCAGTTGGTAGTCACATTGGCTTCCTTCTGTCGTAGTCTTTCTTTCTGTTAAAGAAAAAGAGTTTTATTATCATTCTTCTCTATAATCTTCCATCTCCTCTCAAGTTGCCATGAGCATTTGGTCTAGAAGACAGAGAAGTACTAAACAAGTCCCAGTAGATCAAAGTTTTCTTTAATTTAAAAATGCCTGGTGTGCTCAATGTAGGTCCAGAACCAGTTCATTACCGACTGTGGAAAAGCTGAGTTTGCTTTAGCTACACATTTGTCAAATACTGTGTACAGTAAAAATACACATCTCTGTGAAGAAGAGTGCAGCTGGAGAAAACCAAATATATTTCATATTCATTCAAATACCATCTCTTGTCTGGAATGGTTTCTGCTCACATAAAGGCTCTAATTTAGCATTAGCTGGGTTATCTTGCTTAATGACCTCTTCCTGGGCAAGTACAGTCATTCTCATCTCTGATGCCTGACCTGCAACTGATCTGCACTGCTGGGAATGGAAATAATATACTGACTCCTTCATGTACACTTCCTCCCCTTAGTCTCTTGTTTCCTAGAGTCTGAGAAATGCCAATCTAACCTATGTGCCTTGCACACAGACAAAAAAAGTTTCATATACAGCGCAAATTATTCATCCTCTTTTTGTGTCATATTGAAAACACTGGTATACAGCAAGGAAAAAAATGGGGGTTTAACCCCTTCTACAGACCAAACAAGATTTTTACGGTTTTGAAAAAAATACACTCAGCCACTGGGCAAATACATGCAGGGAGCTGCAACGGCACTATGAGGCATGGAAGAAAATGCAAGAGACTTTAGTGGAAGGGAAGAAGAAACCACAAAAGCAGCTCTTCTCATATTTTGTTATCTAAAATAGCAGAGCCATGCTTAGGCTAAGCGTACTGCATCACCCTTCAACGACACGGAAACCAGCTATCACTCTGAATGACAAGAACAGTGTCACAAAACCCCCTCAGAATTTCATAGTAAGACCAGATCATACCAGGCTAGCTGTAGGATTGATTTTCTTCGTTTCAACTTTCTTCTCTGCAGTTAACTTGCTCACTGACTGCTGAGCCACTTTAATTCTGAAACACAGAAAAAAAAAGTCATTAGAGGTAAAGAAATTAGAGGTATTCTGGCTCTGTTTGGTATATACTTTATCTGTAAGAATCTTCACCACTAACTTTTTTTGGCACATTAGCCCAACAAACTGCTGTTTCTATTCAAAAGCATTTAATGAAGTACCAAAAGAAGATCAAAGTACATTTTGAAATTGAGCAAATGAAAAGCAAAAGGACAACCTGTCTGTATTGCTCACTGAAAATGTCACCTGGCAAATGATCTCCTTGTTCTTGCAGAAGCTGAGTTTTATGGAGTATCTTCCCCAACCCCTTCCCCCACCCCCCAAAAAAAAGCTGCAGTATCAAGACAAAAAGATCCTCTTCTGAAAAAATCAAGAGCTAGCTGGCTCAATCTGTTGTACATACAGAATATCCTATTTTAATAGGCCATTTGCAGGCTATGCATTATATTTCCTCTGAAAACCTTGAAATGAAAGCATCTGCCACTTTTTCCTTACTGTTTTCTGTGTTGCTTTACATGGAATGCACTGACCAACCTCACTGATGGGTGATAGGAAAGGCAAATCAGGTGATGTTCTTGTCTCTGGGCAGATAAAGCTGTCTTGTGTACAGTTACAGAGCAGTCTACTGAAAGTACTACAGACATAAAGGGAAAGAAGAACACATATCTGATGTCTCTGCTTCTTGCCTTTTGCTCTTAGGGTCTTGCACACAGAATGCCTTGTTTCTGTGGGGATTTAACAAGAACCACCCAATGAGAAATGTAATCAGGAGGAAAAGGAGAAACAGAGACTTTAAAGGAAAGGGACTTGATGCTCCTCTTACAGACTGGAAAGCACATGGGAAATTATGTGCTAAACAGTGATAAAAAGGAAAGAAAATTCTTGGCAATCCTAATACAGGGTCTGCCCAGTGCTCAGTGTCTTTATAACACTGATGCTACATACACCTACTTTATAATTCTATCTGCAAAATGCAGAGGGAAAGCAGTTGGGAGTGAATTTTTACAAGCAAGGCAAAATAGAAAACCAATTTTTCAGCAATGCACACCAATTTGGTCTTTTACAAGAAGCAACACATTTCTTGGCACTCTTGAACTGAAAAATTCTACTTTCTTCTACTATTCGACTTTTTCCACTGGCAGAAATAATTGTTATGGCCAGTCAAAAAGTATTTAAAATACCATGTCCAGTTCAAACCACTTTGGACACACTCAATTTTTGAGGAATTTTGGAAGAGAAGCAAAAAGGAAAGTGGATTATAGCTGCAATTACTGATGTGTACCTCCTTGCTCTAACAGTGGCAGCAAAACAGATTCTTTCTAAAAGTCATAAGTTCATTACTGTGTTTATGAGTTTGGAAATGTTATCACTGTTGTAAAAGAAAATTTCTTCTCTATGTATTTTAGAAGAATGTACTGGGTAGTTATTGGTGTTGTCTCACTTTCCAGTGCTTAGGAACAGGAGCAAACAGTTACCACTACTTTCAAGTAAACTTATTTTTGACACTATTTAGCTACAGCAGTGATTCAGGTTTTAACTACACCCTCAAAGAGACAAATACAAAATTATTGCTCTGTAAATTTTTAAAATAGAGATGGCCTATTTTAAAAACTTAATTAGTGTTCCCTGTTTTTACAGGTAAACAACTAAGTGACAACACACTGGACAGTATGCTATTCCTCACAGCTACAGAGTTTATGCAAGGATAATGATGTATTTCAGGACAGTCTTCACGTTCAGCAGAATTACACTAAGTGATCAGCTTCTAAACTCTTCCCTATTTAGAGCACATTTTCTATTTGATCACACTGTCTTTGGCCCTAGAAGTGATTTCAAGTAGATTTTAAATGTCTGGAGTCCATATTTTCATCTGAAGGGAGAATTGGAGGGGTTTTAAACTTTTAGATTTAAGAAAATTATGCCTCTTGCTTATTTAGGCCCAGCTCCGTGCATTTTATGCTGTATTTGCACCATTTCTAGGAAACCTGGATTTTAAAAAATGAAATGAATAGTCTGGAATACAAAATAAAAATAAGCCAACTCACTAACAAGATTTGAATCATGTAACATTTGGCTCATAAAAATGACAGACATTATGTGTAGTAAACTTTGGTCTCCTAGGTAAAAATCATTACTTTGCTAACAAATGACAGATAAGATTAGCAGGTGCTATCAGAAATGTAACTGCATAATTTAAAAGGAATGTAATTATTTGGATTTTTAAAAAATCAGATGGCTCAATTTTAAGAAAGTTGTTAGCTCAGCAATCACATCAGTGAAGCACCTCTACTGTAAAGGTGGAATAAATGAAAATAATTCTTTACCAAACATGGCTAGGCTACTAGAACTGGCTACTGTGTTTGGAAACACTGAATTTGAAATGAGAAAAATAAAATAGTACGAAAATTATCAAATTAAAAGTCATAAAAGTGGCAACATGAAGACAAAACATTATGGAATACAGGTCAGTTAAACCTTTAATTCTGATGAGCTGCCACATAACAAAAGTTACTCTTCTTCAACAGTGACCAAAAGAGATCAGTATACTTCAATGAATAAAGATGTGGTGTCAGACTGTGGAGTACTGCACAATAGCACACAATATGGAAAAAAACCTGGCATTAATTTATCAAAATAATGTATTTTTAAATAGGAGAACCATGACTCCAGTACTGCATATGTATCCTTAATATAAGCAATGGGCATACAATTGGCTTTTTCCTGCCTTTACTTGGCAGGTGTTGCATTCCCCTGTATACAAGTCAGGCCTCTTAAATTAGATGTTATTAGTGAAAAATAAAGACATTATTTTTATTCAAAATTATTTTTATTTTTGTAACTAGGGGCACAGAAACTAAATCTAAACATAAATCTGTATTTATTTAAGGTTTCCTTCATAAGCTCATGAAAATACTTTTTTCCTTACAGGAAAAGGTATCAAGCCAGGGACTGACAAGATAAACTGCTTATCATTGTCACACCTGCTTCCCACTCTATTCAGACAGAAGAAGACATGAACTGGCATGCTCCATGCTCTGAAGCCCCCAGTTAGGACAACTAGAATCTCCTCTAAATGAGCCAATTGCTACTCATGTATGTTCTGGCTCTGCTACTAGGCAATGCCAGAGACCCAATTACCTAGATTATCTCTCAGCTTCTTGAGATTCTGGAATAACCCATTCTTTTTGCTTCTACTGCTCCTTCCATGCAGCTGGTGGGGTATGTGGATAGCTGTGGGTTACGAAATAGCTTGGAATGACAACTCTGTGCCACCTGAGCTTTCCATGACTGAAAGCTGGAACTTCTCTCATAAGATTGTTTTGGCATAAGGAACTGTTGTGCCAACAGAATTTCAGCTATGGGTTGAGATGAACAAGCAGAGGTGGCTGCAGCCAGCATCAACTCTTCAAGCTAGAGCCAAGCTGCACGCCCGGCCCAGATCCTCAGCATAGCTGAACAGTGACTCCCCTTGAGAGACTAGGAAATACCCCCACAGCTCCAAGTCCTTTAATGCATTATGTGCCTTTCTGCTCTCAGTCCTACAGTGATTTCTGTATGCAGCCCATAAACCTTAAGTAACGGCACCATGTTCTGAAAATAGTTAGCCCATGCAATGTAACACATTAGATTTCAGTCTCAAAATTTTAGAAGACAGATGCCTGTGTATTACCTGGCCTGGCAGATGATTTTAGAGTTCTTGGTTAGCTGCAAAATTAGGAACCTTATACTAGGCTATGAAGTTTGAACACTGTGCACTTCTATTACTGTGTTGTACAATACAATTGCCTGATCAAGACTTCATGCTTAAAATTTCTGGAAAGAACTTGGTCATTATTGATCGAACCTTTAAACTGCAGTTAGAATACATATTCACTAACTAAATCAGTACATATACAGTAAAATGTATATTGTCAGTGGAATTTGTCATCAAATCTCACATTGCTAATATGTTTGATGCGTTTCTTTTTTTTTCTGGATCTACTGACAGCACTTATCTGTACAAAGTGAGTGAGAAATTTTATCTCTGTAGTCCCAAGAAACAAAAATCTATTTTTATATGCCTAGAGAAAAAACAATAGGAGGAGAAAAGCTAAATCCATTCAGATCAAAAATACGCTTCAGACCATTTGCGATGGCCACTGGCATACCTGGGAGTATATAAAGACAGCCAAAGCCTACAGTGATAATGCCCAGAGCACTTTTACAAGTGGAAATTTTCTTCTAGTGCAAGTCCTTCATAGATTTTTCTAATATGATTTTGTATTGCTCCCTTTTGGAAGCAATGCAAGCTTTTGCCACCTGTGACAACTTGTAGCAAAGTGTTCAACAGGTTAACTATGCCTGTTGTAAAGGCATCACGGCATTTGGCTTGTACTAGACACTTCCTAATTTGAATTGATTCTATTGTATCAGATGTGATGACTATTCAGCCTTCATGCTTGTACAGATCCCTCTTGTATCTGTTCAGAAGATCTTGTATCTTGTATCCTGTTCTTGTATCCTGTCAGGCCAAAGAATTGCCCTTTATTTAGGTGCTTCTGTACGCAGAAGCTATTTTGTACCTGGTTGTTCTTATTCTTACATCTCCTAGGTCTACCACATCCTTGTGGAGAGGAAGGGAAAAGAATGAATAATTGCAGATTCATATAGTGATTCTGTGATGTTTTCTGTTTTGTTGTATAGTGCTTTCCTAATAAAACTTAAAAAGAAACACTGATTTTCTTTCCAAGAGCAAGGACCCTGACGCAGCACTTTGCTGGATCTGTTGTATGCTCCATGGGGAACAGCCATTGCTGTTTTGCAGCAGAGGCCTGTCATTTGGAATTATCTCCTCCATTTGCCCCATAGCTACACCTCAACCTCAGAAACACGGAAGAATCCTCCCACTTCTATTTTCTCTATTAAACTTACTCCCAAAGCTTCTGTATAGCATGAACCATTAGCCTTCAGCCTGGTAATGCAGTAGCGCTCATTGATCAAATTTTCTCACAAATATTTTGCCTTTCCGCATGCTGCAACTATGCGTACAAGGAACTCCCAACATAAATCCATAATGTCACCCAATGATCCTAATGATCATATTTCAAATACTTCCTTATATCTGATTTATGTTGTGATGTCAATTTGCCTTATGAGACCATTAATTTAATATCAAATGAAATAAACAAATGTTACACTCATCTTTTCTCTTTTATCATACAGGCACGTTGTATGACAGCTAGGTGATGCCCTTTTTGGAGTGTTTAATCCTCAGGAAAGAGTGTTTTACGATAGTAAAAAATGATCAACATAGCTGGAAAACGAGATTCTCACCAACTGTTCTTCTCAGGTAACATACACATGACATACAACAGATGAAAGAGAAATTTACTTTTCTAGTTGAACAATAAAATAAATTTGGTCCTCTAAAATAGAGAGAACGTGTCGAACCAAAGATTATTTCTCTTCCTTGCTCATTAGAGTATTGAAAATGAAAATATAATCCATTAGTTCTTCTGTGGCAAGTGTTTCTGTCAAATTTCAGTCATTTGCTAGGTGCAAGATAGTCTCATATTTAGTCTAATAAATGGTTAATAATATTAAATATTGTATGGGCCATCACTGCTAAGAGATATTGCAATTTACGTGTTATGAACAAGGAGCCCCCAAACTTACTCTTTCCTGTGCAGAAATAGAGGGCAATTAATACAATTAATTCTCTATTTAATAAATGGAAGAGTTTGATAGAAAGCTATAGCCAGCTCCACCTTACTATAATAAACAAAAATTAGTTGTGGACCACTTGATGGTTTTTCTTTTGTTAGGACATTTTCATCTTTACCATCAGCTACCTACACTGGTGGAGCTTCTGCTTTTCAAATATTTTATTGCCTTTGTGGCAATAGAAGAATCATTGTTGGTTTTGTTTTTTTTTTCAAAAGATTAACCTGAAACCATCAACATGTTTTGTGCTAGAGAGGAAAATCAGGAAAAAATAAAGCAGTTTAAAGAAAGGACCTTTTATAAAAGATACCATTAAAAATATTTTTTCCCTGTTCTTTTAGTCTTCAACTATCATCGCAAAATCTCATAAACAGAAGAAAGCATAAAAGCAGCTGATGTACCTGAATGCATACACACATTAAATTATAAAGCTGTCAACGACACAACTGGATTTTGATGCAAAACAACACCAAAAAAAGTTTCCAACATTTGGTTCATTTACACTAAGCTGTTTTCTCAGACATCATGATGTGGTAGTCAAAGCAAGTTTTATTTAATTGTAGTACACTCTGGTGTTGAAGGAAAATCTACGTCAGTAAGTTAACTGTCATCACATTCCTATCAGGAATATAGTTTTGAAAATCGTCTTTATCTCTACAGTCATTTTTATTATCATACATCATATCATGTTTTGTTATCCATCTGTAACTCTGTCTTGCATTCATGAATAGTGTAAATTTTGTCCAGGAATGAGACAATGATTCAACTATATTTTGCAGGCAGCTAATTTATTTTCATGGTAGGTTAAATGCAGGGCAGCTCAGTTGAAGTGTTTCCTTTATTTTAAGAAAAAGTATCACAGAAATCTCATTAGATCTCTACAGTCGTGTTACATTTGGGAGCCAAGCAGCTTTTAGACAAAACAGGCTCTTGCAGCTGAGGCTGTCATTTAATTAAAAGCAGTACTCTTTTTCCCTGAAATTCAGAGTTGTCTGTTGTACAATGCAAAATAGCTAGTTTTGAGTATAAAAATTTAATTTTGGAATCATAGCTATTTTGACCTATTTTTACTACTATTAAATTTAAGCTAATACATTTGTAATTATACCTCTGCATAACTATAATTCTGCATATTATACCTTTTTAATTTTTGTGCCGTATTTCTTAAGAGACAAACTATAATCTACTATTAAAATTCCTATATAAATGTGAACAATGAAATCAACCTTTAGATATATATATATGTGACTAGCTAATTCATACACATTTTACAGTGAGTTTCTGCAATGCCTCCTGAAATTTGAAGGGTAATCCAACTGGAAATATGTTCACATAAGGATATCAATGCCTTGGTTTCAGAACCCAAGTTGGAAAATACTGACTTACATTGTCAATCCTTCCTCTATAAAATTTCCTTCAAAACAAAATAATTGGTTCATGATAAACAGTACATTTTTTTAAATTAAATTGCAGTCTTTAAAAATGCACAACAAATAGTGCATCCAATTAATTAGCCAGTTAAGGAAGACAGCTGCCCATTCCTGTCATTCTAAGGTTTTTAGTTACCAATGTGCACAATGACTCTTAGCTTGCTTTCAAATTTTTTTGGACCGCTCATCAACTGTTGGTTTCATACTTTGTAAAAGAGAACCCTTAAATGGTCATGAGTTTTCAAGGCATTTTCAGGTGATGAAAATAAATTTTCCATCATTCTAATCTACTGATTTCACAATGTTCTTCTTTTCAGTAGCGCATTACAAAACAATTTAGGATGATGAAACCAGTTCTGTCATTCTAATTCATTTATTACACAAGGGTCCTCATTTTAGCAGCTCATTGTATTGATGAATCACCCAAATTCTGAATGTAAAGGGCAATGAATTGTCCTTTTAAAATTAATGTAACTTTGTAAAAATAATTTGAAGTGAACTCTGAGAAACAGCCTATATGATCCAGAAAGTGTCAGCATTTTGAAGTATTATAGTAACTGCTGCTCTGCATTCTACTGGTACTGCTTTACACTGAATAGGAATACAGGCATCCATCAGAGGAACTGATGAAATATTTCTGCTGTATTTTTATTTGTAGATTTTATTTATATACCTATTAAACCATGAGAAATTCTCACCTCACCTGAGCGGGAAGGCACAGAATGTAGCAGGCTGCTTAGAAAGAGTTCTTGATTATTGTATTAGGAAAGTTCTTACAAGGTATTTTAAATCAATTTCTTTGAAGGGATCATTGGATGCCATCAGCAAGGTGCTAATTACACAAAAAGGAAAGGATGTATGGTCTGGATTTCTTTTTCATTGGGCAGTTAATTACTATTCCTCCTAACTGCTTTGGGAATAAAAATAATTCATGATTCAGCAGAAAATATATCCCTGAGATGATCTTTATCATGACTATAGCAATGTGCTAGGGACTGTTCATTTTACAGTTTTTAACATGTAAACCAAACTTGCATTTTGGTTTAGACACAAGGAAGTAAAAGATTCTGTGTAAATGTTGACAGTTGTCAGCTTCCAAAATCTCAATCTAATCATAAATGAGACAAAAAGCTGCAGCTTTCAAATGTTTAAAACTGTCAGATCTGTAAAACAATAAGGTTGACAATTGGGAATTCGTAATTTCTGTATCTTACCCTTCAAAAAATCTACTTTACATGAATCTAAAAGTCCCACTGATTTGGAGCAAAATGGAAAATGCAAATGTAAATGAGTGTACAACTTTTGCTGATACTTTTAATAACCTTTTTAATCTAAATTTCAGTTAATTGCAATAAGCACATGAATTTAAATTTCATGCTGAAAGTCACTGCTCCATTCTTTTCCAAAGCACGATCATATTACTCTAGGTCTTTTTAAATGAACTGTGATATGGTGAGCATAGTGAGTTTGTAGCAGAATTGCTTTTTTGTGTAAAAGACTTTAGGCTTCTTTAAGAAAATCAAGAAAATAATTGAAGGTTTTAGTTTTTTGGGTTCTTTAACTAATAAAATCAGGAGACTGTTGTGAGATCTAGCGGCAAGTAGTTTGATGTCCTCAGCAGGACACCAGAAGTCAGAAGTAGTGCTGTAAATTCAGTGTGGGACTTCGACACTGTGCTAAGTGTGGCCTGAATCTCTGGGGCTTCCCTTTGATGCAAGTGCAGTATATTAACTGGAAAAGCCTTCACTTTTATTTGTCTGTACTGTCTGCGACAGCAATATCGCCTCATTTAGGCTAGTTCAACATGAAAATGCACAGAGAAGCAATCTGTTATAAATTAGCACAGCTCCCCTTTCATTTTACTAGCTAGTAATTGGAAGGGGTTACAAAAGTGTAATTTATCAGATTATATGTGTTTATCTTTTTGTGGGGACAGCATGCCTTTGGTGAATTTTCCTACACACCCTGAGGGAATAATCTTTCCTTGATGTCCATTAGATCTGAAAGAAAACAATGACGCCTGTGAAATATAGGAGTATAATTTGTTGGGTTTGAGAAGCAGCAGTTTCCCAGACATCTGAAATGGTATTAATGACTTTATTAGAACCTTACCGTTCCTTGGAAATGCTTTTGCTCTCTCGTTTCCAAATGGTCTTGAAGTCACTGCAGAATTCGTACCACACCGTGAAAACGTAGTTTGGTGTGATCTCCTTCTCACCAGGCTTTGGCTTTATCCCAAAGTATCCCACTGTTTCTTCAAAGCTACAAGGGAGAGGGAAGAAAAAGGACTGTCAACACGTAAGTCTACTGGGGAAAGAGTTTCTCTGATTCAATAGTGGAGGCTGGTAATTACCATAACTTCCCATAACCTTGGAAATTATAGCAGCGATTCATGCTACATATAACTAACCTTCCAACACCCACCTCAGTCCTAGAAGGATAACTTACAGATGCACGAGCCATCACAGACATATGTCACACTGGCAAATCATGGGCATTCAATTACAATGGGAAAAATTTAACTTCTTGCATTTCAGGAAATGCTATATTATATCTATTTTTTTAATTTTCTTCTGCAACACTCCATGAAGATCTTATTTTCCCTTTATCTTTATTGTAGGATTATGGAAGAGTCACATACCAAGTCAGGAAAGTATCTCCAGGCTTGGTTAAAAATAATCTTTTAGTATTTAGGGAGAATTATGAATAGCAACAAACAAGCCACACACAGTGTCAACAGTCAGTTTGCGAAGTTTTTACTGAAAATAAATTATCTTCCACATGTGTCATTAAACAAGTAATTAATTTTACAAAAAGACACTGCCAATATTTTAATGCTTTTTTTATTTTATGATGTGGCTACTGAGTTGCTATATATATTTTCAAAGTATTTTTTTATTAAAGATGATACTTCCAAGAGCATTTTAACTGACTGTGCATTTTTAACCTTGATGATATTGCTTTGTATAGATAAAATGGAATGATCCATATCATTAGGCACTGATATAAATAAAAGTATGTTCATGATTGTAAGTTGAATCACTTTTCTCTGCAAAGTAGATGTAATAACCCTAAAAGATTTGGTGGTACTTACTAAAAATAATTCTGTAATTTAAAAGCAAAGGTAACAATCTATTTAAAAATAACTAATTTTTCTTGAAATAATAATTTTATTTAATCAAAAGAAAGTTGTAATTTTCTTTAGAGTTGCAAATAGGTCCTAAATCCAGAACATTGGAAGTGTAAATTTTGAAAATAAAATAAAGGCACTTTAAAGGCCTGTAAGGAGTCCCCAACTATTCAAGAGATGTTACCTGACCAACAGATGCAGCTTCAGCAGATATCTCTTTTTTAATTTATATTAGCATTTGCAGAGTCCACATGTTTTCATACGGAATTGACGAGGTTAGGGTCAAGCTTTTTTGACTTAGGTTGAGATTAAAGCTTTTTACGTAGGTTTGAAGAATATAAAGCAAGCATCAAAAAAATACAGATGCTGTCTCCCAAAAATAAAGGAATATATACTCCAGCTGCTTCACAAAGTAAAGAAGCTTGGATTTTAGCCACATGAGACAATATGCTCAGGGTTTTTGTGGTTGTTGTTGTTTTTTGGTGTTTCGGCTTTTTGGGGTTTTTTTGATCCTTTAAAGATAGAAATAGATTCTAGACCATGCTGAAGAGTATCTCATACTGTTTAAGGTGAGTTATTAATGTAACAGTTTTTTAATCCTTATATGTGATAACCTTAACCTTTTACATTTCTTACACAGGTTTGCATGAAACATGTAACTGTATTTCATTTAATTGGTAAAAGAATCACAGTGAAATAACTATGTATGAGACCATAATATTCAGAGTTGAAGGGTCACCCTATGAGAAGGAAAATAAATAAATAAATCTAATACAGCTTTAAATGTCTGTGTAAACCATTTTGGTATTTCCAACCCTAAAAATACTAAAATACCTTAGTCATAATTACATGGTTAAAACTATTTATGTCTACTGGGCAATGTAACTTTCATTACATTCACTTGTACCAAATATTCCTCAGCTGTTCATAGCCCTTGACTGGGATAGCTGAGACAGGAACAGCAAGACTAGAAACTCTTCTCAGGTTTGTTTCATGTAACAACAGCCCCAGCAACATTCGTGATTTCTTCTTCTTAGCAGAGCCCTTCTCCATCCCAGCTTGTGCACGCCAAGGTGGGATTCTGAATTCCCGCACACTGACTCTGACTCTGCCTTCATCCTGACACTTCTCATCCTCTCTTCCTGTTTCTTCTTCTGCCCTTCCCCCAGTAGTACTGCTTTGCTTTCACCCAGCCTTCTGCCTTTCAAAAGTAGTAATTTAAAATACTGAATATTTAGTTAAACCCCAAACTCTGTGTCAGACAACTAATTCCCTAAGTCCATTGCCAATTAAGTGTGGCTCCATACCCCGGCGAGTTTACTCTACTCTGCTCTAGAAAGACTCCAAAGCAGGTGGAATATGGAAGATCCCTGTGCCAGAACACGTATGTTTGTAGTTAGCTAGAGCAGGTCAGCCACCCTTGAACTGAGGAGGAGGTAAAGTCCCAGCTGATGACAGCCACTTGTTCAGCCAATTTAGGCACCTTCTGCAAGCAAATGGAAACAGTCCACCTAAGACTTGAACTGCATTTGGGAAGTGCCTATCTCCCTCTTCCTGTCTGCCTAGGAAAACTAACCTAAGTGTCTCAGGTGGAATGACTTTGGGCTGAGAAAAGTAACATTAAAATCCAAATTACCATGAATCTGTCTTTAGAGAACATGAAGAAAAAATATTGATAAGAAGTTAAAACTTAATTTACCCCAGGTTATTTATAGCAGGCCCATAGCTAAGGCAGATCATTCACTCTCACAAAACTATAATTAGGTAAACAAAATTTATTAGAAATATTAACTTTTTATTTTACTCTCCATCTATAAATCGATTTAACTCACTTTTTTTTCCCTGTATTTTGCCTCCTCTGGCCTAAGTAAGGCACAGTTATTCAGAAAATGAAAACATTAGGATTTCACTGGTTTCTTAGCTAATTGAATGCTGTACACTAAGTGCTGAAAATGTTCAGTGATCCTGAAATACACTTTTATTTCATTAAGTAGCTAATCAGTTATTTCAATATTCTGTAAAACTCTGATTCGGTTCAATGCTGATGGTGATTAAAACCTCAAATACATTACACTGTTTGGACAAAAACTCAACTGAAATTTTTCCTGGAAGACTACGTAGAAGTTTTTCAGAAAATGTAATACTTCTTTGAAGTATAGATCCTTTTTCCTATTTAACATAACTCCCAAGTTCAATGACATTTTCGACCAAAATAAACTGTTAGAAAACAGTAGCAAAAAACTTACCATTTTTGAGCATTTTCCAAACTGCTCTCTTCTTTTTTACGTTCTTCTTTAGCTGCCAATGAAAAACATTTTAAAGATATAAATTACTGACTTACTACTTTAGAGATACCACCGATTAAAACATTAAACACATATTCTTACATTCAAAATCTGATAGTTTCTATACTAAATATAATGAAAGTCATAACCACTTACTAATTTTCAATTCCTATTTATTTCTTGTACCTAATAAATTCTTCTAATGTACCAATGAAGTGTATTGGACTTGAAAAGTAATTTAAAATCCATATTATAATGTATAGTTCTAGGCATAAATATGAATAAAAAGTAAATAATTAAACCTGACTTTCAGATTTAAAAAAACCCAACAAGTCATTAAGTTGTGTATGTTTCTATACTGCTGCAGGTCAGAACTTACAAATTTAAACCTGTTTCTGCAGCACAAATAATTAGAAGTTCAATTGGAATTGAACAGGTACCAAACATAGTTAACTGTGACAGCTCTGTATTGGTATCACATTTTGTTCTGGAACCTGGAAAGTGAAAACATTTCAAATGTATGATATGTACATGACTTTTTTTGAAAAAGCAACCTAGAGTTTGAAATATAGTTAGTGAATCTGAGTCCCTCTGTTACAGAATGCTCACAAGAACTACTTAAAAGGATTTGATTTTCAAAAGATGGGCATTCTCTGCTTTTTCATTTCCTGAGCTGGATACTCAAAGCAAAAGCCCTAGTTTTTGTTGATCAAGTCTTCTGAATACAGTGGAGCAACTTCTACTGCAGCAGAATACCATGTATATAAAACAACACTATCGTGGAAAAGTTATTCATACCCCACATCGGAATAATTCTCTAAGTGCTAATGTTACTATAAACAGAATTCAGACACTTCTTTATACAAAGGTAAAGAAGTGTATTTTTGCTGCTCAGTCTATAGGAGTGGATGGTTCAAATACAGCTACAGACTTGAGTTCACAGACAAGGCCACTGAGAAATTGGTCCTGAATGACTCTATTTCATTATAAGGCTACTGACAAAGAGGTTTGTACTATGACAGTTAAAAAAAAATAAATTATTACTTCAGCACATTTGCTGTTAACAAAACATTAATTTAAACTCATGTCTCCCTACATTGGGCAAGTGTGTTGGAGATAGTAAGATTACTTTAGTATGGCAATAGCCAAAAACAATGTTGTGTGACCTTTGCAAGGAAAGCAATTGATTCTGTACCATTAGATTCTCCACCTCAAATCCTGGTGGCAAGACAGCTGCAGCTGAAATACAGAGAGCAGCTCTGATTTATTGTGTTCATCTAAGGCTCCTGAAAATTCAGCTGAAGTTAACCTACTATACTTAATTCACAATTTTCACAGGTCTTTCATTTTATATCAGTAAAAGTAGAAAACATAGGTTGGAATTCTGATTATTCATAATGACACAAAATTAACTGCGTAAGTTGAAGTGTGTATAAAATTGTACATTTAAACATTACATTAATAATTTTTCTGCTTGTTAAGGAGATGAAAAATTAAGGAAGGCAAATTTCCCAACATAACTACATTCCCAGCTCCAACAGAAGTTGAGTATCTTCAGGTCCCTGCACATGAAACACAGTAACTAACAAGGACAACATGCTTATACATATATAGATGGTAAAACCTGACCTAGTGTCTTTTGATCATTTAAGAACAGAATAAGAAAATAGAGCAGAAAGAAGTTTTGTTACAGAAAGTAAAAAAAAAGTGACTTTTAGGAAGGAACACACAAAGTTTACATTAATTTAACAGTGTACCAATATGTACCAATAAAAGGGAAAAGAGGAAGGAAGACAATACTTGTATTATATAGCAAATAATATTTTTCATATTTTTAACTGTAAAAATGTCCACTTAGGAATTATTTAAAAGCATTTATTTGAAATTCAGATGATGAGACTTGTTAAGAGTTACAAATATTACATAATGTGTAGGACAAGAAACCAGAGCAATTCCTGTCAGTAAAGGTTTCCATGAAACACTGTATTTTCCTTGCGAGTCCTCAAAGCCCCATAGTCAAGATACCAATCCTGCCTGAATCTATGAAATTACTGAAGGCAATCAAAATTAATTACATAAATGAAATAACTTATTTCTTTTTAGTTCTCTGGCAGAACCACATTTGCTCACACAGAATTTGCATAGGAGCGGGGTCATATAATTCTTTCATCCTTAGACCACGTTTGATTTCAATTTCCTCAGTTTCCTAAAGTTAAGAAGGTATCAACAGCCACATCAGACCAGCAAGGGATTTATCCAGCCTGCTATCCTACCCCTGGCAGGCATTGAAGCAAGTGCTCCATCACATTTATGGATCAGGACAAAGACACAATCCTTCCCCTGAGTGCTCTATCAGCCCCTGAGATTCTGGAGTTCATACAAAATGTCTTCTGCACTGGATACTGTTTTAATGTAATTCTCAATGGATTCCCTCCCAAGAACTTGCTCATTCTCTGCTTAAGTTTCCAAAACCTGCTGTGGCAAGAGTTCTATAGTCTTAAGTATATGCAGCACATACTGCTTGTTTTGAAATGGGTATCTGCTATCACTCACTATTTCCTGTATAAGAGAAAAGCATGACCGCAGTGAGCATTGAAATACAGACACTATCGGCATAAGCTTTTTGATTAGAATGCTTCTCAAGCAGATTTCCTCACTGTCCCCATTTACTGAGCATTGATTTCCTTTGCAGATAAGTTCTGGTGCTTGTAAACTGATTTCCATTAGGAGGAAACCAAATAGGAAGATCCACAGCAAATGTACTCCAACACTTAATTGGGACAAAAGGACCAAAGTAAAATTTGAGCCTTCAGACAGCTTTGAAAGGTGAGGTGGAGATGTTACCTAAGAGTATTTCTAACTCAAAGCTTAAATCTTTACTATAAACACACTGCCACAGCCTCTGCTGCTTCAATACTGGATGCCAGCACTGACTGAAAACTGGCAAAGATCAGAAACTAACAGTGGCAAGCACAGAATGATGATGCACTACGAAGGGAAGACAAAGAAAGAAAAATGGGTACTCACAACTGCACAAAATTTTCAGTTACTTCTGCCACCCTCTAGTGAAAATTTTAATATTCATTGGGTCTGACTGGATAAATGTTCTAGTATGACCTTAAATATCTGTAAGAAGGATAATTCACACAAGTGTACTTATCTAGTTGTATCCATTACAGCTTTTTTTTTTTAACTTTTTCAGTATCTTACTACTTTCAGAATTGAGAGATCTGATGCATAACATTTTATAAATTTTCTAAGCACTTTGGAGCAATGACTATCTTCAAAATCACAAGAAAACTTCTACAAGTAACGGTCAGGATGGAGAAATCAGAATTCCTAGTATTAGATTCCAAGTCTGAGTTCATGTGATCCAAAAATACACGCTTCGCAAACTTTTAGAGACTGGTAAATTATAGGGTATTAGTGGTTTTTTTGTGTGATTTGTTTTTGGGTTTTTTTTTTTTTTTTTTTCCTTTGCCTCAGGGAAGGAAACATGTCTTTTCTGACTCATGTCTTCCAACCAATCAGGTAAGATTAAGACAAAATCTAGGATAAGACACAGTCAAAACTAACCAACCCACAAACCAAACCAAAACCCCTAATGACATTCCTCTTGGAACTTTATAAAGCTCGGTCAGAGACTGCTAAAACAGTGACAAAAGGTTATTACGACATTTCTAGTCTCAAAAGAACCGAGGTTCCTTATTAGTCAAGACTAAAATCTCATAGAGATTAAGAGATAAAGAGATTAAGTCAACACTAAAATCTCACTCTTTTTAAAGCATAAAGACATACCACCATTTGATAGCAGAGATCCAAATTTCTTATATATTATCATTGCTGACATACTAGGGCATCAGAAGTTGAACCCAGAAGACTTTATGGCTATAAGTATATTAGATATACCTCCACTCTCAAGTACAATTTTCATGCAAGGGAAACTTTTTGATAACCCTGTTTAATCAGGCACTATGTAGAGTGGAGGAAAAGGGGATGTCCTAGATGGGTAAAACCACTACAGAGGATCATCAAAAGCTCTACAGATGTTCTGTTTCTGTACCAAATTCTGGACATGCTCAAATTGGTAGTATACTGCACTAGAGTAGTACAAATACCAGCAGGATTATAGTGGGATGAAATGAGCGTTCTCTGGTTCTGGTTTCAAGAGATCTGTTAACAATGAAACCTTCTGAATAGATTTAATTTTTAAGAAATCCTTGATGCAAGACTTACTGGCCTACAAGTAATAGCACAGAAAATGAGATTTTCATAGGGATGCACTTGCTAGCACATGGCAGTTCTTTGAGCTGCAAAGAACTATCATGAGCAATCTAAAGTGGGCATTCCTAAAGGTAGCTATTTTAGAACCATGGTGGGTTGACTGTGGCCAGTAGCTCCGCACCACACAACCACTCACTCACTCACCCACCTTCCTACTCAGTCAGATAGATGAGAGAATAGGAAGAGCAAAAGTGAGAAAAACTACAGGTCAAGATAAACAGAGTTCAGTAAGTGAAGTAAAGGGGAAGAAAAGAACTAAGTGATATAAGGGCAATCTCTCACCCCCTCCCACAAGTACAGTGATGCCCAGCCATTTTTGGAGCAATACTACATCTACCAAAATCCTTTCCCACCCTTTTGCATTGCTGAGCATGACATTACATGAATGGAACATTCCTGTTCTGAGTTTGAGCCAGCTATCCATGTTGTGAACCCCTCCAATTTTTGCCCACCCCTGGCCTTGCTGGGAGGAGAGAGTGAGACAAAGAGAATTCTCAACAATGTGCAAGTGCTGCTCAGCAATAGCCAAAACACTCCTGTGCTATCAACAGTGCTTTAGCCACAAATCTGCCACACATCCCCCAGAGCAGCTGCAATGAGGAATGTTAACTGCAGCCCAGCTGGACCCAGGACAGCGGCACACAGTCATATAGACAAGACATACAGTCGTACAGACAAATCCTAAGATTTAGATCAATTGGATAATTTTGACAGTTTATAATCAAGACTACAGCTATTATTTTTACTATGGCCAAGGTGTCCAGCCACTTGATTGATCATGTTAAACAGTCTGTAGTTTCCAAGGCAGTATGAGGCTTTACGGTTTAGTTGATGATAGCAAAGCCAACAGCATGTAACCAGCAATTCATACAAAGTGTTCATAATAATCAACAACACCCATTTAATCTTTTTGTTCTCACTGTTATTTGCCT
Source organism: Grallaria varia (assembly GCA_013396735.1). NCBI lineage: Eukaryota > Metazoa > Chordata > Aves > Passeriformes > Formicariidae > Grallaria > Grallaria varia. The sequence continues at coordinate 22,326 of VWZG01002773.1, forward strand.
GTCTGGAAAAAGATATGGCTTTGCATAACAAACCTTGAATAGAATACATTGCAAATGTTATAAACAAATAATCTGTATGATATAACAGATATATTTGAATATGTTTGAGTACCTGACACTGCCAGAATCTGCTTTCTTGAAATGTGATTTTTAAAGGAATCGAAATAAAATTAGTAACATCTTTTAAAGAAATTAACAAATCTCAAGTGCAAATAAACAAATATTCATGAAAATACACATATGAATGCAAAGGAATGTAGAATCAGAAATTGAATCATCTTAAGTTTTTCACAAATTACAATGTTTCAAAAATTTTAGGGGAGTTGTGTATCCTGATCTAGGAAGAGATACACTCGAGAAACATCTATCTGTCTAGAGCTATACATAAAAACTGAATTTTCTGCTATTTCTACATTGTTATATTGAGTTACTTTTAATACAAACTTCTGTTTTGAGAAATAATATTACTTTTAATTTAGTTCTGAACAAAGGAATTCTTATTACTTTGTAGACTTCATATATAAAGGTAGCAAACATGAAAGAATACCTACAGTGTAAAACATTTTCTGTTTCATTTTGGGTTTTTGTTGCATTGTATTAAATTCCAAAATTGAAAAAAACATGTGACTGTGAATTAGTTCACATGGCTACAGATCATTTTTCTCATACAGGAGGTTTTTTGTCTTATAAATACTTTATATTTCAGAAAGATTAAAAAACTTAAGTGTTCTATATACAGATTCCTAACAACTAATTTCATAACATGTATTACTTGACATACTGTCTTTATCTACTTACTAACTTCTAATTAGTAGGATTTATGAACTCAGGGAATTCAACAGACACCCTGGAAATTATATGTAAACACTTGATTGTATGACTAATAACAATTTTCTATTACAGTGTAGTAGAATGCAAAAAAATCACCAAACCAGACGATTCCACATCCATGAAGAGATCTTTCTTCTATGGTATCAGTTAAGCAAGAAAGTCTGGAAGCAATGGAATCAATGAAACTTGCTCTACTGTGGATCTGTATTTTAGAGTTAGTTCCCAGATGGATTCATTGATGTTTAATTAAGGGTCGAGTTCATGATACAGCCTTTCTCTCCCTGGAAGGCTAATAGGGTCACTCTTGTCTATTTAGCCACATATTTTTATTGAGATTTTAGGAGCTAAATATCTTAGGATCTCTAACCCTGTCACATTTGGTCAAAATTGGCCAATGCATGGAAAATTATTGGCAGGGGAACAATCAACAGGCAGTGTGATCACATAAGCCTCATTTCTTTCACCTCTTCTTTAAATTAGAAAATATCACATTTTAACATGGAATTTGGCTATGCATTTTTTTTAGATGGTTGAAGTACTGGTATAGACATCTTAAATCCTTTCAAAACAATCTTCAGAACACTTGCTGCCATGAGGTCTTAATCATTCTTCCCTGAAACAGTTTATTTTCCTCTACAGTGGTACAAAAACTGTTTTTAACTAAGAAACCCACATCCAGTGATGAAAATGTACAAATGTTTCTATAGTACAAAGAGTCTCTGTACAGCCTTGGAAAGCTGCTTAACAAGCAAGTTTCCCACAAGTTATCAGGAATGTAAGTTGTCAACCTATATCTTCGGTACGGGTCAAGGACTAATTAATTAACATTTACCATACAGAAATTGTTAAATATTAGATTCAGTATTTTTAATGTTACAAAGCTGTAACAAAATGTAGACATTTGTACACACAAAGAGACACAGAACACCAGCAGAACATGCTCACGCAACACAGTCAAGAAAGTGTTTATTATCAGAGGTAATAAAAAAAGCTAGGAAATTATGTTTTCTTTTAGAAGTGATAATGCTGTCTATAAATGTGCCAGAAAGAGTGCTGAAAGTCATTTTACCAGAACATTAAAACTAACCATGAAGAAAAAGAATGTATTTATTTTCATAAAGTCCTATATGTCTCAAAATTTATGTTTCTTAGTACAATTGTATTGTATTTTGTGAGAGTAGATTTTTAAATTAAAGCTATTTTTTCAGCTTTTTTTCATGATTTTTAGCTTCTATACAAGAGTAATTTTTTCATTAAAATTAGGACTAACATTAGTCTTACTTTCCTATATTCTAGAGGCATTAATTACAAAACAAGAATCAGCATTACATTTTCCAATTTATTCCAACTAAATTGTTTGAAACTGCATTGTGTTAAAAAGTAATCAAGCCATTAATCCCTCATTCTCCCACACTCGGTGTTCCAGATAATAAATATTTTTTAAAGCCTATTAGTACTTCAACACTACAGAAATACATCCTAATTCTACTTTCCTTCTATTAAACTCTTATAATGATGTGGTCTAATTCCAAGATTAGTCTTTGACTAAATGTATCTAAACAGTTTACGGAACTGAAAAATTAATTCTAATCCTTTCAAACAGAATAAGGTTAAATCCAATCTGTTCTGTGTCTGGGAAAACTAACTATCCAGATTATCTATAATTATAATCTCCTTTTTTAAGCAGAATTTGAAACGTTAAGGATTGGCAAAGTTTTACACCAAGGACAATACTTTTAAATAGCTGAATAATTATTAAAAACCAAGAAGAAGCAGGAGGTCTCAAAATCAAAAGGATATTATTAAAAGAAATTCATTTGATGAAAAATCAACAAGTAATCTGGTGGATAAGGAATGAATAATGATACAAACATAATTAAACTAATTTCAGAAAAGCTTGCAAAATTTGTGGCCTGAAAACTGTTAGGAGAGAAAATTCATAGCAATGCCTCCTCCTGTGGACTGATAACAATGATTTATGAAGCTCAAGTCGTTTCTGCTGATTGAGCTCAGTCAAGATTGGTTTCGCATGATCAGCTCAAGTAGAGCGATACTCGATGTGGAGCGGCCCCACATGTTTGAACACACTAGGACATGCTCTTCTAGGTGATCCAAAGGATGGGGGCGGGGGGTTAAAAGCTGCTGCTTTGTTTTACCTACATTTTCCCCTCATTAGGACACACTCCTCCTGCAAAGAAAGCCACTTCTGGTGGTCGGTAGCAAAGTCTCGTTGTAAATGCTCAGCAGGATAGTGGCAAAGCTGAGATTAATTCTCCATAGATTTATATAGACCTTTCTCACTGTTGATTGCTTGTACTCTTTCAAAGGTGTGTATGTTGCCTTTTTTATTGCTGGTTACTGACTTTATTTCAGCATATGGTGGTTGGCGCCATGACACAAAGTGAACATTTTATACTAGAATTAAAGTGGATATTTGACAGTTTCTGTCAGAAAGTTCAGAGCAAAGAATTTGTGAGACAAGATTTATTGCATATTTTATGTGGGACACATCTGTTTCTATGCTACATTTCTGTTTAAATAAAAAAAAAAGCAATGAAGGTTTTTTAAGAAACAAAGACTGTCAATAAAAGGCATGAACAGAAAAACTACATTATTTAGAATTAATTGAACCATTCTGACCTTCTAAAAATGTGCTGCTTGGAACTATGACAGTCACCTTCCCCTTTTTGTTCATCCATACAAACAGGATGGGAGAGGAGAACTTGAAGCCCAAACTGATTCTGAACAAGGAACATATATTCATATTTAAGGGTACTGGAAATCAAATTAAATCTAAGTATTGATATCGGATATTCACATATAAAAGTAAGGTGAAAAATTAAGATAGCTTTTGCCTTTTTTTTTTTAAGCATCTGTCACTGCATTTTAATGATGTGAAAAGTGCCAAATGAACAGGCCTTGTTTTGAAAATCTGTTATAAAACTATAGGTCAGTTATGAGATAATATACAGCAAACTTTTCCACAGTTATCTGTCAATATCGCTGAACCTAATACAGTGTGGCCTCTGAAGTTCAATATTTTAATCTTCTTCACACCTGAACCAAAAATGAATTTGAAGAACAGCTGGCAGGATCTTGTTTAAGAAAAACAGTTCTACGCCTTAAACAAGAAAGAAAAATATCTTTCAATAAAACTCTAAATTTTTAACCAACAACATTACTCTTAATAAAGATTCTTATTTAGTAAGAAAACCTATGATTGAGCCTCAGAAATATGAAATTTAAATAGGTAGAATTAAACAAGAAACACCTACAAAAATGAAGATAATATACTGCTCAAAAATCACATACGACTTTATGAAAAAGCATGTATGATTTAACTTCTACTTAGAGAATACAACAATAGAAAAATAACTTCTGTTGGACTACATACATTCTACACAAAGAGTTATGATGAATAGTGAAAAATACTTATAATATAGGCGCAATAATTTCCCAAACAAAAATACTGTAAATCCCTATACAAAATCGCAAATATTTGTCAAATTATTTCATGCTTACAAAGTAATAAATTCTTGGTTTTAACTCAAAGTTCTTCTACAATTTAAGTAGGAAAATTTATCAACATCCTAGTCTGAAGGACCTGTAATTAGAAATGTTTTCCCTGCAATAAGTAAACATTTTATGTTCACGTTTATCCTCACATAAAAGGAAAGAAGAGGATATGAGTATTAGATAATAGGACCGGGGAATGTGAGTGCAGCAGTTAATCCCATCACTGCAGACTTTCCGCTCACTGTACCTCCAGGGACTTATTATTACCTTATTGCTTAGGAGTTACCTCCTATCTCTTGGAAATGGCTTTTACTCAATAATAAGAGTAGATCTGTGCTAAAGGCAATCCTTTCTATTAGTAGAAGAGTTAAATACGATTGTAGTTCATAGTTGAAGTTTTGACTACCATTTTGGTTTGAGATTATCCATTAAAATTCACAAAAACTATTCAGTCTGAGAAAGATAATTAACACAAATAATTCGCATGTAAATTCATTATGTTGTAACAAAACAGTCATAATGAGCTTAATTCCTCTTCTTTTTTTTCTCTATTCGAACAAGAAGGCCTCGAATCAACTTTAAAAAATCATATGCAGGCAAAAGTAATAATATACTTTGGAGTTTCATTAATCTGCATCTATAATCACAGAATATTCTTTGCATCAAATATTTAATAAGACAACTTACTAAAGAAAGTTTTGGAAATATAACAAAATTATTGTAAATATTTTTTAAATTTGAGAAGAAATTTTAAATACTGAGAAAATTTACTTCATGTTCATCAAAACCAAACCAATATCAAATTATGGTACAATGAAAAATGACTGGAGTTAAAAAGGCAGGAAAGTCAAAGTTCCTCCACCATTATTTCAAATAGAAGTCATAGAATCAGCTCTCCTAACTAAATCTGGGGATTCTCTGTCCTACGAACTGCCCAATTACATATAAGGAAAGAATCCCTGATGTGTAATGCGTAATAATCTTTAACATACACCTGCCTTATCCAACTCCCATGCAAGCCAATGCTGGATCAGGCCCTTTGTGTAAAACTGAAGTTAAGGAAACACACTGTAAACATTTACTGGTAAGCAGTACTGATAATTCCATAGATAATCAAGCAAAATACATTTTATAGAGCATTTTTTTCCTCTTAGCATTATATTCTTTAATGTTCGAAGATTTCTGCTTGGCCAAAGGAACTACACTGTGATGTCTAGTCAGGTATTCCTGCATGTCTGAGAGCACCAGGACCCTCTGTAACACCACATTTTGTTGCAGAGATGGCAACACATTGTGGAGAGAACTTTCAGAGTGTAAGACATTTCCAAGATGAAAGACTTCATAGACATGCTTTGTACAAACAGTTATATCCTGAAGCTGAAAAGGAATCCTTTAAGAAATATTTTCAGACACTTTGAAACCAGCTGACTTGGGACAATGTCTGGATGGCTGAAAAATCTTGATGCTAAAAAGTTTGATTTACATGCTGTGAAAGAAGTACCGTTCCAGTAAATTTCATACATACATCTCCTAAGGAAACAAAACTCCTGATTTCTCCACCTCTGTTAAGGTGTTCAAAAGCAGTACTGTAAAGGCTGTTCGCAGGACAAAGCTGCATTTTTAAATATCTTGCTCTGGCATCTGAAAAATTTAGGCACAAAGATATCACAGAAGTTGCATGAGAGGTTGAATGATGACCTGAAATCAGACTTCTTTTTACATTTAGGAGAAGTCTGTCTTTAATCACAGCAGTAATCTCACGACACTGTACTATCCATATGGTTTTACTCTGTCATTCCTCAATTTTGAGAGCTTAGTAGTAAGCTGGTGCTTTGTCTTCTAACTAGCCTCAAATTTCTGATAACTGCCCTAGGAACATTGTGATTGTTATATTTGTTCTCAAAACAAGGGTCCCGCTACATCCTTTTCAACACTACTGCAGGTTTTACCTGTTCTCATTGCTTAAAAAGGAAACCAGAGTTTACACCATAAGAGAATGTAATCCAGAGAGCTCCAATTTCTTAATGAAATTTTCAGCATCTAGTATTTTTATCAATCATGGTCAAAAGCATTAAAACACAATAACCATGTGCTTCCACCGGTAAGAGAAATAATTGAGAAAAAGTATTAATGTATCAAAATTACAGAGTTCTACAGAGAAATTCCATGCAAATACGTATCAGATTAAGCATGTTATTGTTGTGATCAGTTGTATTACATGGTAGCAGTCAAGGGTATTCTCAAGCTTAATACAAAGACTATGGTGTGAAATTACAGAGTACAGGGGTCAAATATAAGGTCAGAATGACCAGTGTGATGGTATCAAGCCTTTTGAGAGCAAGTCTGTTTGGTCCTTTTGTTATTTAAGTGCATGAATCTCTTCTATCCAATCCTTTCCAATTCTTGACTCTGCTCTTTCCTCGCAGTACTATCTTCCACATATGTAAACACTTGTTCAAAGGATATATAATCTAAAGTAATGAATCATAGAGCATCCTGACTTCTGGAAAGGAAAGCTTTGACATGGATTTAAATTCTGTTCATTCACTGACTTTGAGTATCAGCAAAAATAGGGCACGACAAGGATCTTCACAGCAAAGCAAATCTAGATAAACTGTGTGCTAGTGGAGTTGACAGAAGTAGAGAGAATAATGACACAAAAGTAGAAAAATAGGAAATCATGCAGGAAATTCATAAGAGTACAGTAAAGAAGAATGCAGCTGGACTAAAAGAAAAGCCTAATAGGGTCCCTGAGGAAAACCAACTTACATAACCTACAGTTCTGTTTAGCTCTAAGCCTGTGATAAAGACATTGGAAGAAATCCGGTGGAATTGAACAGAAAATAGAGGTTACAATGATAATTCAAAGAGAACGTCAGAGTCCAGACAGCTGAGCGTGGCTATAGTAAAGGTATCAGTAATTCTAGGTATAGATTTTGTAACTATCATATACATCACACTTTTATATTAAATCAGTGGTATCAGCACTAACATGCATTATGTCACTCAGTCGCTTTTAACAGGAAATCCTTCTCCGTCATGAAATGCCAGTGACTTTGTGGTAGCCATGGTAATGCAGGTTAACAATCAAATTGAAAAGAAGCTGGAAGGAACTGCTGTCTCTTAAGAGATTCTGTCCTTGTCTTCCAGGAGATGATGGCATTGCATTTTTAATTACCAGTTCTTCTAATTACATTCATATTACACATTTTAATGGAGTGTAACCTTCCAATTTTGACAGTAAATCATGATTAGTGGAACTGGTTATAGCAGTTTGATGTATATTTTTTCCAAAAATAAACTGAAAGTCTCCTAAAAAGTCATAACTGTAATTAACATTAATTTTCAGGACTTTGATGCTGGTAATTCTTCTGGTAGTGTCAGAGGAAACATTAATTTCAGAGCAAATTCTTCTTCTTTGAATCCACTCACTGTCAATATTGCATTGGTTAAGAGGCATATGGATGCAATCGCATTCCAGGACAACTTATTTAGTGTCTTATGGACCGAGGCTATTTCTAACTATACAATCTGAGTACCACAGCAATAAGGTTCTGTGCTTTGCAGACTCATGCCAATTTATGTAAATCACTCTTTCATCTGTTTAAATACAACGACTTTTGAGTGATGAAAACAGTTATGACTGTCACAAACAGTTTGAAAGATAAAAGTAATTCTGCTGCTGGCTTATAAAACAGCGTTCCAGTTCTAAACACAAACTTTGCCTGGTCTGTAATGTCATTGCTGGGAAGGATAAAAAGTTTTAAGCAAACATTATCACTGCAAGGAAGTATGACATATTTTTCATGTTTGACACTGGACATAAATATCCTCCCACACTGTTTAATGTGAGAACTGCATATGTGTGGCAGAGATAATAAAACATCTCAGTGAAAACAAATGAAGAGAAAAAAGTTATGCTAAGTAGAACAGAAAATAAAGCTTTGAAGTTAAAAGTCTTCATATCTGCACATTTTAATCACAAAAGAAAGAATCAGTATTTGATATGCAGACTGGATAGTCACAGAATCTGCAGGAGAGTCTCATACCTTGTAGAACTGATTATCCGTACAGATTATCCGTTTTTTAGTTGACAGAAGCAGCTTCATAATTGCAGGTAAGAAAACCAGGACAACTGTGAGAACCTTAAAAGTGCTATTGCTCTTCTGTTGTTTACACATGGTGTTTTAACAGGCAGCTGTTACTGAAATTCAGTGCTTTTAAAAATGATCCTTGATTTTCTTACTTCACTTGTTCAGCACTAAAATGTTTGAGAGCTTTACAAATAAAATGGAACATGAGTATCATAACCCAAAATGTAGATTAGAGTACAACAATAGTGGGAAGACAAGTATGTGACTTAACTTCATATACAGTTTTAGAATATTTTTCTTTCTTTCTGTTAATATTCTTCTTGGGGAGAAAAGCTGTAACTTTATTGTATAGATGCAAGAATAGTTCTCAAGAGTTTTCTGATATTTTGGGAGGTCATTAAAGAAAAGCTCTACCAAACTGCTTTGAGTAAGGACTTTAAACATAATCTCTCTACCTGCCTTAAAACAAACTACAACACTGTCACACTATTAAAGGAAATGAATGCCAATGTAATTTTCTTCCTAATATCTGACTGTATTAAAATGTATAAAGGTACGTCCTATTAAAAGGAAGAGAGAAATGAGAAATGTTATTGTATTATGAAAATGGTGTCATGGAGTGTTGTTGACTTCTATTTCACTACTACTAAATAATATTAACATTCCGCTTTCTACTTCATAGACTGCTTTGATAGAAAAGCAGTGAATTTGAGTGGAAATACTTTTTTTTTCCTGTAGATTATCATCCTCCTACAATGAAAATGTGTATGAGGATAAAAACTAATAAAAGAAGGTTGCTTTCCCTGGGTTAATACAATAGGTGCTACTAGATGAGAGGCATAAATCCTATGTATGAGCACCTATAGCACAAGAAGAACATCTAGGGTAGAATATTTATAGACCTACTGAAGTAGGAAATAATCAACAAGAAAGTGAAAGTTCGCCAGATGCTAGCCTTTATCACAGACTCATAGAATGGTTTGGGTTGGATCGGACCCTAAAGCTCATCTAGTTCCAATCCCCTTGCCGTGGGGGTGGTTGGAACAACTAGACCCTCTCCAGCTCTCTTGTAGTCCCACTTAGTTACTGGAAGGCTGTTGTAAGGTTTCCCCAGAGCTCTCTCTTCTCCAGGCTGAACAGCTTCAACTATTAACTCCAGCCGCTGATCATCTTCACAGCCTTCCTAACAGAATTGATTTCTTATTTTCTTTCCCATTGGACTACCTCAACAACCCTCTGTGGTGTACCCCAAAAGGCAAATGAGGAAATGCAGATCAAAAGTCCTGTTCTGCACCAGAAATACATTAAAAAGTGCATTAGAGTGGATGCACGCCCAGATAGCTACTGCAGCCTGGCTAAAATTACTAAGAAATCACTCAGCAGTTAAAATGACATTTGCAGACTTTTTCCATCTAGTTGCTAAGCTTGTGTGATGAATGCACTAGCTCCTGAAATAATGTTGTGGTGATTAGTTCGGTCTATGACTCTATTTTTCTACTGCATAGTCCCACACACTGCACAGTGTTGACCTTTTATGTAGTATACAAAAAGTACTAGTACAGCAGCAGTTGTAGCAAAGTTGTAGCTAAGCAATTAATTTAATCAATGTTTCTTAAGTGCTAGGCTAGAACTCTAAATATAGGACAATTTCTTGTTCTTAGGGATTAATCTCAACAGATTAATCTATTTGACAAATCCCTCCCTCTCCATCTTGCTTGTTACCTTGGACACTTCAGTGTATCACGAGCCTTTCCCAAATAGCTTTGCTTTCCATTATTAATGACTTTCAAAAACTGTTCTGTCTTGACATCAGCCCACTTCTTCCCCAGATGCTGCTGTAAAATCAATGAATTCTTCTAATAGAAGAGTCGTCACCACCAAGATGCTTTATCCTTAGAGAAATGAAGAGAAGCAGCTATGTTCTTCCTACGCTAATTGCTATGTAGCATAAAGAGGTTTTGAGTGGCACATTCCAGAACATGAGGGAGGAAACCAAGCCCAGACTACAGTTTTCACATGCTTTCTGACCTGGATCCAATGAAGAAGAATTTGGGACCAGATTTTGCAAGATCCTGCATGAATCTGCATTATGGATTTCTACATTTATTAAAGTGGACAAACAGTATGAAATAGTTAAGCATCAAAATAAGAAATACATTCAATTAAGGTTAGCCACCTCCTCCTGTGTGCAATTTACTTTCTAGTTTGTACTAGTCTTCAGAGAATGCACAAGGAGAATAAAATGCAATGAAAAGCTAACACCAATGGCTACTGGTCAGAATCCCTTCTAGTGAGCTGCACAGTTGCAGTAAACAAACTCTTTCCTTTCTGCTTTTCAAAACAGAGTATTTTGCATCTTTCTCATAGTCATCTAACTATTCTGGTTCATTTTTTCTTTTTTGTGTGAAGATACCTACATATCAAAAGAAGAGTTTTCTTCTAAGCAATTCTCAGCAAAAATTTCATGAAATAAATAACATTCCAAACCAACCATTAATTTCATGATTTCAAAGGTCTTCTTGCATATCTTGGCAATTTAGATGGAAAATATTTATCAATGTATTTCTAACGCCCCATACAGTAATTCCAATGGAAATACAGTAAGTGTATAATAATTTATAGTAACTATTTATAGTAACTATTATATTATTGCATATAATATAACTGTATTTACCAAAGATTATTTCCACTTCAAGAATAATCTAAGCCTTTTTCAAAAAACACAGGCATACCACATACAGCTAATGAAGCATTAAGGCAGTTTACACAAGATGTCTTTCATGTGGGATTCAAAAGGTACTTGACAAAGATCACATTTCACTACAAAAACCAGCAAGGATCATTATTTAACATTCTGTGTAACAGAAAAGCGAGGCACTCTCTGAAAAGGTTACTAACCAACTCTTCTAGCATCATAAAGTAGCTAAACTGGGAATAGAACCTAAAGCTTCTGGCACCTCATTCCCTGTCGAAGGCACTGGGCTACATTACATCCAGTTATACAAGACAGCACTGACATCAGCAGAAGTACAGTTTATCCCCTCTAGCATTTTAGAATGTCAGTCTCCATAACACTGTCAGTGTTTTTTGTTACAACAGAGCAAGTATTACATTTAATTGGTATTAATTATAATTATGAAATATAAACATTTCAGTTTAAGCAGATTGGGTTTTTTTCCCTTACAGTATTTCCAACTTAGTGTTGACTAGAAATTATGGGAATTGCGTGTGTGAGAAAAACCTCAGTATCGATGAGTTCCAGCCCTATTTTCAATCCAGAAGTTTCAGAAAAGCATCTGAGCATCTGAGTTTTGGATACTTGCTGTGAGCTGGCAGAAAGATAATAGACAATTTTTCTTACATTTGCTTAAACCAGCCACAACTCTTTTTTAAACAAACAAAACTGAATGCAGATGGTTATCGGATACTCAGTATCATCAGTTAACTCCTAATTTCAGAGAAGCAGCTGAGTTTGCAGACACTTACCTCTGAGCTTGACATTTGTCCAGTGCCTATTCCACTGTCATAAATACAGATGGATTTCTGTGTTATTTTATCTATCTTCAGTGTAGGATTTTATAGGATTTCCGTTCTAATGCCACAGAAAGTACCACCCACCATCATAAAGATTGAAATCAATCAGGTGATTGATGAAGAAAAAGGGTCAATAGCTAAGGAACCTGACAACCTACTGAAAACACATCTCAGAATAAGACAGATGAAACAAAAATGTCAAATGACGAGAAGATAAATAATGAAAAACTAAATGTGTATGATTAGATATCATTAAAGTGTAACATAAAGCAAAAAGAGAACAATAGAACATAAGAAAAAAGTGGACAAGTAATCCATGTGGTTTTGTTCTTTCTAGAATGCAAAAGACCTGAAACACTAGAAAATGTCCAAGAAATTTAATATAAAGAACTTGTTGTCCCAGGACACCATACAAGAATGTATCCTACTCCCCTAAGTAAGGGGAAAGTAAGTAAGTTAGAAAGACAATACTACTGTCCTGCAGTGACAAAAAGATTTCCACTACAATTTTTTCGTTTAGAAGTTCTGTGGCAAGAAATTTGCTGCTATAATGCAGTCCAAATATAATTGCAACTAAAAGAAAAATTATATCAAATAAATATATCCACTGTGTTTCATGGCCTAAGAGAAACGTAAAGGAGAATATTAGCTTATTTAACAGTAGAATTTAACAGGGACTGCTACTTTTGAAACATCCTGTTTTCACTTGTCAAATTATTACTTAAGATAGCCTCATGACATACAGTTATTAAAAAGACATTAGGACAATCTTTATAAAAGGATTAAGCTCATTAATAAATTATTACAACCGGAATGATCATTAATAGTAATCAAACATTCTGTCTAGATTTAGTTCAATTGAATTCTGAAACAATAAACTATTAAACTGTTCACCATTTCTACGAGAAATACCATTAATTTCTTCACAATTCTTAACATATTTGTCAGAAATACAGAACTTACACTGTTTACCCAAAAACTCTCTACCCCTACAAAGGGAGGAGGGATCCCTTATACATGTTGCCCAATTCCAAAGGCAATGGTGCTGGCAGAAGCAGATGATGGGGAATGCATAGACTGGGACACAGGTGGGAGCAGGACTGTTCTTTTCAACAGCAACTTGCGTTTACATTGTCTAGAATTGATGGTCAGATTTTACCTTGGATATCAGTCTGTCTCCAGACTCTACCCCAGTAAACACTTTATTATGCTTATTTCTGTCTCACACAAGACAAAAACTTTTAAATCTAAGTCAGTTCATAAGCTCACACTATCGATAAGAGATGGCATTACATCGTGCATATATGTGGAATTTATCCAAAAGAGTATCTTTCATGCTCATCTTTTATAAACTTGAGGCTTTATATCTCCCCTGATAAATTTGGTCTGTGATAAATTATTTTTCATTTTGCCTATAAATAATAATAAAAAAAGCACAAAATAATTGATGGGAAATGGGCGAGATCAAGGGAACAATTATCTTTGACAAGTGATGTCCAAGATCTGTGTAACATATATTAATATACATTAGGCACATTAGGCACATAATCTACAGGAATTTTCAGAGGCAACAGACAGATAATGCAGCTAATGTGGTGAATAATTTCGTAAACCACTACACTGTTTGCCAATAATTTTTTTTCAGATGTGGTTACCTTTCTGGAAGAATTCCTCTAATTTCCCCTTGAAGGGCTGGAGATGCTCTTCAGAAGACTCTCTGCAAACCAACTTCATCTGTTTTTCAGAGGCTACAAAAAGAAGTTGAGACACATTTGTGGCATAAGTCATCTACCAGAATCAGAATCCAGCACTGTAGAAGCCTACATTTAAATTAGTCACCTGAACTTACTTTAGAGGAAATAAATATGCACTAAGGAATCCAGCAATTATATTAAAATAAAAAATACCGATACCAGTCTAGCATACCAAACAGAAAATTTGTCTTTAGTAATGACTTTGTCCTAAAACTCCTGTAATGTGCTAAGGCTTGCTACTAACACAGCCTGCCTCACACACTAATTCTAGGTGGTATATTTAAGCTCTAACTTTGTTTCTGTAGTGAGTGGAGGATGCCTTGTGTCTGGACTGATTTTAATCAATCAGTGCCAGGAATCCTATACTCAACCATTTTTCCTAAAACAGATGCAGGAATTCAGCTTTGCTAAAGTATTCAAATTCCAGACCATGACACAAAACAGCAGAAGTCTGTAAGAAAGTTAACTTACATCTAAGTGCCCTTTGGTTACTATTTAATCTATCTGATATCTTAAGAACTAATGCCATGCCAATTTCTAAAAAACTCCATTTTTTTGCCAATGAATTTTAACATGCCTGGAACTTCTAGTAAACTTGATAGATTCCAGAATTCCACACTAAAGATGGAGACAGCTAGAAATCAAAATGCAATTACCTTCCATTTAGCAACTGAATTTATGAACTACTGTAACATTTTTTTCCCACAACTCTTCATTCCCAAATAGCAAAATTTAGTCTTGCAACCTGTGGTGTATGACAAATCTTTCAAACTGTTCAGAGTAAAGCTAATGGATATTTGTTTGTGCCAGGTATTAGGCAGAATGGAGTGTTAATTTAAACATACTGGACTGGGAAAGAAAGTATTTCATTAGCTGCTCAGTTTAGTGTCTTTAATAATTTAAATTAAGCAAAAAACTTATATGAAAATTTATATGACATCTGCAGATTCTTTTCTCCTGATACATGCTGCTTACCATTAAAAATTTGAACTTTCTGTGACTACTGCAATACACTGATTGAAATGTGTGTATAGTTAACATTTATGTTTGTAAAATTAGAGATTTCATTCAAGCAAGTTGTGATACTACTTTGGAAAGTATCAGAGTTTTATAGACAGAAAAAATCCAGCAAAATAAATGAGACAGTATTGTAAGTTTCTGACTAAGTTTGAACAGAGTAACAGCTACAGGTCTGTGTTTTCTCTTTTTGTTTAAACCAATCTACAGAAAATCATATGAGGCAATATTTAGAAATTATTTTGGATAAATATAAAATGACAAAACTGTAAAAGTAATAGTATACATAATATGTTCAAGCATTTGAAATGCAGTAAATGTACATGATTATTACAGTCATGTAACGTTGCAATGACTGCAAACCAATAACTGTAATACTCTTGCATCATTAAATTTGTATAAATCTATACAGAACTAGATTTACGTGAATATGTATTATAATAATAAGCTTGTAGCTACAGTAGTGTCTACACACTTTAACATACACTAGAAAGGCATTTTCCCAAACATATGGTATTGCTAATATATTGTCTGAAGTATTGAAAGCTTCCTGGATATCTCCTACAAGCTTTAATAACACAAGATTTAGAGAAGTTACTCTGACGTGTCCCACGTAAATATTTAAGTGACCAAGACTAGGATGAATTGTTTCTATATTAAAATAAAGCACATAAAAACAATCTTCAGTAATTTTAAATTTTTTTTTTTAAATTGAGATGATGAATGTTAACCTTAATCAGATGACAAAAACTAGAGGGAAATATGGACAAGAAGTACAAACATATAGAGCATATAGCAAAAAAACTGATTTGGGTAATGAATTCTTAAGAAGAATCCTAACACGCTTAACAAGGAGATCAACATTTGGTATGAGGGGAGAGTAAGAAGGCAGGCACAAACATAAAGAGAAAATGAGACAGATGACTTAGAATTTGGGGTGCAAATTAAAACTGTAGAAGTTTGAGATGAAGTGAAATGAGGGGAGATACCGGTTTCAAATGCTTAAAGTCATCTTGAAACAATGAATCTGAAAGAGACAGAAGGCATCACGTAAATGCTGACAAACGATAGTAATTTACATTATTGAAAAGCCTTAAAAAGAGATCTTTGGAGGATTTTCTCTTGACAATATTTATCTAGATGATATCTATATAAAACAAAAATTTACTTCATGAAGTTCTTCCAGATAATTGCCAAAAAACAGAATAAAGGGCTCTTTTAGCTTAGGAATCAAGGACAAGGGTGATGAAGTGAAAATTTGTTAATCACAAAAGCAATGTATTTGCTCTATACTGCTTATTCCTCCTTTAACTGACTGAATTTAGGTCATACTTCCCTCAGTAACCTATACTTTTGATCTACAAACAAAAAAGTTTCTGAGCAACGGAAAGTCAACTAATTCTGTTTAAAGTCAACTGCACTGAAAAATTTGAGTAAAACTTTAATTTACTTGCTGATGTTAAAAATAAGACATATAACATAGGTATAGAGTCAATAACTGATGGCAGTCATGAACTTCTGTTGGAACTGCAGGCTCAAAAATGTTGTGTTCCCGGTGAAATCTCTCCGGTTTCAATTCTCCTTTCAATGATGAAATGTCCTAAGCAGAATAATGATTCTTTGTCCAGCATCTATAAGCAAATGGTGGCTAGGACCAGCAACCAAATGTACCTTTTAGGCTGAAAAACCTTAGAACATTATCAAAGTTGCTTGGGATAGCTACGGCAAGGAATGGTGGAAATCTGTTCAAAGGAATCACAAATCAGATAAAAACAAAGACACATTCTGAAGAAGATTTAATGACAGAACAAAATCAATTTTTTCATTAAAATTGCAGTTGCAATGATACATATTAAGGTCAGTTGGTCTTTGTTATTTGTAATAATGATGAAAGGCTACCATACAACTCTATGACCTACCTCAGTTCTACACGACATAATAAAAAGGTAACTAGCATTCATTGAATTTCCTGTCATATACAAGGCTTTTTGTTTGTTTGATTTTTTTACTTAATGATTTACTTGAAAGACACTGTTTAAAAAAAAAAAAGGACCATGTGACGTGACATTATATAAAAAACCTAAAACTGAAAAGTTCAGTTCCATTAATTGCTTTGATTTTCCTTGCTAAAAATACTATAACACAAGTGAGGGAACATTACAGCAACTCTTTATATTTTGTTTCCATACAGCAGAAACCTTTCCTCTTTAAAAGAAAATTATGTCAGCAAAGCTTTTATTAGAATGATTTTGAAGCAAAGGATCCTATTATGCATTCCCCCCTTCAAATAAATACTAAAAAGCTGCTTTCTGAAAAATGTCTGAAGGAATTCTGACGAAGCTGACATCTAGCACACCACACGTACACTTTTCCTTTCACCATCTCATTCCAAGATAATCATTTGTGAAAATAAACAACCTGTTTCAGCATGACTGAGTTCAAACAGATGCAAATTCTCCATTAATGTAATAAACTTTTGGTTCTTTTCCTTGGTATGTGCTGTATGTTAGTGAAATCGAATGTACTACTTTGAAAACTGTTTATTTTTAAAAGAGCTATTGCAAAAAAAAAAAAAAAAGACAGAAAATACACGTGTGCAACAGTATTTGAAAGCCCTTACAAATTGCTGGATGTACATCATACTTCACCCACTACAAATTTTGGCCACAGAAATGGAAAGCATTAGCAAAACATTAAAACAGAGCTGGAAACTGCTGATTATCAGTTTGCCATTGTCTTCAGATTTAATGCAGTACTTGGCTCAAAAAGTTCTTTAAAATCCCCAATATAAGTGAAAATATTTACAAAATAGAATGTCTCTCACTTAATGCCTATTTGGCAATAGTCTTTTAAAACTCCACAGACACTTGTAAATCTGTCAAAAGAATCACAGCCCATAAACAAACTTTCACGTAAAGAGCATTTCAGTGTCAATCAGACAGGATTTGGAATTTTTTATGCATCCTTTTTAAAGTAAATGCAAAACCAGAAATAGTTTAATGTTGATAACAGTAAATTACTATTTACTCACCAGAACCCACCAGTAGCATTCACAGGAATCATCCTGACAGCAAACCCAAGTATCAACACCATGAATTCCTATAAACCTGTCACTGACACTATCCCCTATGAGTTATGCCTCTGTGAAAGCTGCTAAATCTCTCCACAGTCCTGTCTGCTCAGAGTCTGGCAGGTTATACGGCCAAGCTGGCTATTTTATTTTGTTATAACGCAGGCGTGCCTTTGACAGAAGGGCTACTATTTGATAATTCTTTTTTAGAACCCTTACCATTTCTCTTTCAAAGAGCTTTCAATGTAGTGCTACACAACCCCAAATTTCTGTATGACAGAATCTGTAATTTTTGACAGTGCAGAAGCCTGTTGCACTACTTGGGCCCATATACCCCCAGAAAACCTAATGAACTTCAGATAAAATGCATAAATTTGAATTATTCACCAAGCGCTATATATAATTTTCTTGTGATTTAGTTTCTTTGGTTTTGCTTTATTAGATTTTCTTACTTGCAAACAACTTTGCAAGCTAAACAAAACTTTACAGGAGATGCATGTTTACCCATCGGACACTGTTGCATGCACTTAGGTACCTATTTACTGGAGATGTGCACATGAGATTTTGGCTTCATACAATCCCTTATGTTTGCGCTATCTAGAGCTCTCATGTATATTTATAAACTTGTGTGTAAATGTTTCTTTTAAGAAACAATTTTAAGTAAATATGCAGAAGGGAAGAGATTCATCTTGAGCACATGGTAAGAATTTTGACAACTTCTAAATGCAAGAGGTTATGTTGCTACTGACTCACAAGAGTTTCAGAGAAAGTATTTTATTTGCCCTTTTGAACACATTTATAATCAGTACACATCTCGAATAGGGAAATGCCATGAAGCAGGGTGGGATGTTTTCTGAGACAAAAGTATCTGAGAAAAATATAAGAGAGGATCAGGCTGTGGTAGTACTCTGTTCTCAAGCTTTGCTTTTATTGTCTTAAATAAAGGTCAACAATGTAATACAAAACTAAAACCATCATTCTAATCTATTACTCACTTGTATAGCTACAGTTCTGTGAAGATATATTCAGCTAATTTAGAAGAAGAAATTTCTTTCTATATACAATTATTTTTTCACACATTAATAATTCAATTTTCTTAAAAAAAAATAATTTCAGAGAATAGAGGCTAGTAAGCAAAACTTTAAAACGTCCAATCTTTGTCTGAAATACATTCTCCTTGTGACAAATAGAACCAAGTATTTGTTTAGGTGCTCAAGCTCTCATGTATAAATGAGACAGAAAAAACATTTCAGTGACAAGTCCTAGGCTGTGGGAAGTGAAATAATTGAATTAGTGGCACACAAAACCACTCTGTAAAGTTCACCTGTTCTGAAGCCCAGAGTCAGACATCTCGACAATTCTCACAACTTGGATCAGATATTCTGGCTTTCTCTTCTGATAAACTTTGTTTATTTTAAGTTTCACAACATTTTGAACTTTCACAGTTGGTGATGGCATGCACAGGAACTTTTAGGCTTGTATTAGTTCTAACTACTAACCTAAAAGAAAACTTTTTTGCTCCTTGTTTTGTTAAGGGGCATCGACATTTTATATAAACAATTAAAAAACCTTCCTGTTAAAATTGGTTCCCAAGAATAAATTTAACAAAATGAACAAAGACTGCTGGTAAAACTAAATATTTTTCACACCATAGCAACATATCTGAGCCTCTGGTTAATGTATTCCCTCTGAAATGGTAGTTTACATTCAGTGCACTCTTCAGTGGCGAATACTGCATGCATAAATGATTATAATGACTAAAACCTCATCATTTTCCAGTAAAGGCTTTGCAAGATTCCTTTAAGGGATTCCTTAACACATGATTAGTAGACAATTTTTGTTAAGTGTCAGGATCCAAACATACAGACCTCCACACATCATTAAGATCTGTGAGGAGTGTAGAATTGGGCACTAGCAGATTCTGCTGAGAAATCAGAACATTTCCCTTCTGTCTGAGCAGTACAAAGAATTAATACTGCGAAACTGAAGAGTCTTGTCTGGCTAAGTGAGAGGAAGACAATATTTTTAAAGAAGGAAGAACAGTATTTTTATCAGATGAGCTAAGATTTTCACAGTGTTATGAAAGAAAAACCCCGTCCTTTCAAACAGCATCCCCGTCCTTATCACAGCATACTGGATAAGGGATCATATAGAATTGCTGGGCAATGGCTGAAAGAGTGTGTTTATGAGCTGAAACTATAGAAGCCAGAAAAGTTATCCCCTGTTTTCCTCTGTACTGCTGGACCTCTGATTTTCTGCACAAGATAGATCATAAAATTCCACATAATTAAGTCTTCTACCAAGTTTGTGGCTTTGGGTCAGCTGGAACATTCTACTTAGATTTAAAATCATGTAAATTCATATATTACCTGTAATATTAGCAGGAACACTTCTCAAAGTGTTAATTAGCCTCACTATTACTAATTTGTATCTCACTGTCTGAACTAATGTACTTTCAATTTTTGATATGTGACTGTCTCCATTCTGCCTTTTCTTTCACTGAATACTTCCTCAAAGAGGAAAAGCTGATGAGGTCCATAAATACGAAGTCATCATTCTTCCCAACACTAGTATTACACACTCTCCAAAACATAATTCATTATCCATCATGCACATTATAGGGACAATATTCCTCCTGTTCCCTGATGTACACTACCTCGATATGTAACTAATGCTTAACATACACATATGTATTCATTCATTTATTTATTTAAAAAGGGCACACAGAAAAGTACACAGAAAATTGTGGCTGTGGTACTTCCAAGATTCATTTTAGAATCTTAACATTTGCAGAATGTTTTTTAACAAGAACTTTCCGAGAATTCTTTAGCCAAAGGAAAAAAAATGTAAAAGAAAAAATTAACTGCATGCCATTGTTTAACCAACAGAAAGCTTTCTCCCTGTGCCTTTGTGCACACATAGAGACATCTGCTTTCAGGGAAGAACCTCTTCTAAAACATCACTGCTTTGCTCCTCTATTATATTTCTGAATGTTATTAAAACCATTTCATACTATCCTTTATTATCACAAACTAGAGAATATAATGAAATTTTAAGAAACGATCCACTTAGGAAAATTTCTACAAAATGTATTCATATATGAACATTACCAGCGGAACACTGTCAAGAAGTTAATTTTAGTGTAANTGCACATTATAGGGACAATATTCCTCCTGTTCCCTGATGTACACTACCTCGATATGTAACTAATGCTTAACATACACATATGTATTCATTCATTTATTTATTTAAAAAGGGCACACAGAAAAGTACACAGAAAATTGTGGCTGTGGTACTTCCAAGATTCATTTTAGAATCTTAACATTTGCAGAATGTTTTTTAACAAGAACTTTCCGAGAATTCTTTAGCCAAAGGAAAAAAAATGTAAAAGAAAAAATTAACTGCATGCCATTGTTTAACCAACAGAAAGCTTTCTCCCTGTGCCTTTGTGCACACATAGAGACAGGGAAGAACCTCTTCTAAAACATCACTGCTTTGCTCCTCTATTATATTTCTGAATGTTATTAAAACCATTTCATACTATCCTTTATTATCACAAACTAGAGAATATAATGAAATTTTAAGAAACGATCCACTTAGGAAAATTTCTACAAAATGTATTCATATATGAACATTACCAGTGGAACACTGTCAAGAAGTTAATTTTAGTGTAACACAGAATCCAACGCACACAAAGAAAATACATTTTTAATGCTTGTGTTGGATCTTCCTAAATCAAACCAAACCAAACCAAACATCCCATCCTGCTAAGGCAAAAAGTGGTCAGAAAACTCTGAGAAGGGAAAGAGTGGCAACACTTGAAAACAAAGTAACTTCTTTACAAAGTCATCCTTTGCTCTTTTCCTTGTACCATTCTTCATTGCCTCAAAATAGATAATGTAAATGTTGGACTGTGCAAAAATATAGTGAAACCACATAGAAAACTATGCTTCTTTTAAGCTATTTCCTAAAGAAATAACACATGCATCTATTTGTCTCCTCATGTTCCACAACTTCAAATTTCTACTTTCCTGCACTGCCAAAATTTTAAAGAACATCTAATTAAAATGAAGAAAATTAAAGTAAGTCATCCCTGTAAATTATTATACAACTTCTCTGCTCCTGTTGGGAAAATTTTTTGAGGACATGTATGTTTGTCAGACATCTAAGTTCCTCTTTTAAATTGACTTTGAACAATTCATTTACATTAAATTAAGGCTTCAATTGGTGGCAAATATTTTAGAAAAGGGTCTTTGATACTTTTTTGAATACTGTTCTCCTGTAAGTAATATACAATAACCTTTTATTGAGAAATATCGATTGATCCAACAAATTATTTAGAAAGTTAACACTCAAACTGATACAATATTTAGAATTTTCATGATGTGATCCCATAATCTTACTGTCTATCAGGCAAATCAAACAGTAGACAAAACCTCTCAACACTGTAATCCTTCCTCTATTGATTGTTACTGTATCATGGTTATCCTAAAACTCTAGTCAATAAAACAGACTTTATCGAAGGCTGTATTATGTATGAAATAAATATATAATTCCATCTAAATAAATGATACTGTATTAATTTCTCCATTTGTGCATATATGGAAATCCAATAAATACTGAAATTGTCTTAATTTATTCATTCAAAACATCAATTATTCTCAAGAACAAAACCAATCTATAGTTAATTAGTGGCAAAGCCCTTTTATTGAGTTTAGGACTCTAATGGGAAAACATATATTTAAAAATTTTATATTAAATTCTTGTGACTAATAATTATTCAACTTTTCTGCCTTAGTACATTTTCCTATTGGTAAATATATTCCCTAATAACCCTTAATAAATCCAGATGTTGTGCAATATTTTAAATCTGGAAAATCAGAGTTTTAGTCTTAAACGAGCATTAACTGATTATTTTTTCTTTTTGCAGTTTCCTCCTTGGCTCTTTTTATAGTAAGAGTAGCTGAACAGAGAACGAGTGACCCTTTTCAATTTCCCTCCATTTCTCATTTCCAAATTCTCTTCCCCGCTTTGCAATAGAAAGCGATTCAGAGCTCCTGGAAGAGGCACTGAACGAGAGCAATGCAGACGCAACAGCGGAGTCTGGTCGAATCAGCCGTGCTAAGAGACAGGGTTAATTAAGAGACTAGCATGGTGTTTGCTAGTCACAGTCAGTGCACTGGGTCTGTTTCTATGAACAAGAATATTTATATAGGAATACATACAGATTCAGCTGAACGGGGATCTAGTTTTTCACTTCAACTATCTAACAAATAACTATAGAGAAGACGGAACCAGACTTTTCTCAAAAATGCACGTCTGAAGACACAGGCAATAGTCACAAGTTTCAGCACAGGAAATTCTCACATGGAATAAGGAAAAATACTCAAGACAGTGATTCAGCACCGGAACAGGTACCCAGAAATATGTTGGGATTTCCATCCTTAGATTCAAACCTGAGCTAGCTAAGGCCCTATACAGACTGACTTAAATAAGAAGTTACTCCTGCTCAAAGACTCTGGACCACAGGACTTCTAGAGGTACATTCCAACCCCCTAACCTGCATTTCTCTATAATTTGAAGATACTTGTAATGGTTCTGCATAAAAAACCAATGTGAAAACAGCCAACAGAACGTTGTAATTTCTCAACTTTTCACACACAGATTTACTTGCTTCACTTTTAATCTTTTCATTAAGGACTATACAATTTTAAAAAATGGGGTGTCCATAACTTGAAATTTTGGTAAACTTCTCCTATTTCAACGGGAAAAAGTTGGGAGTAACATATTTATGCAAGCTACAGATCAGTGAAGAGCTAAGTTGAGGCACTCAATCTGAAAACATGCCTCTTGGAGTAGTGAAATCCAACTGACTATTATATAGCTGATCCTATTTCTGTTTCTATTTTCTATTTTCTATAGCTGTTTCTATTTTAAATTAAGTCATTTCCTTTCCGTCATGAGTGTGTGTGTGTAAATAACCTACTTATATACTGAGAATTAAGTTTGTAATAATTTTAAATGTATATACAGTACTGAAAAAATATTAATATGAAAACGGAAAGTGGTATTTCTATGTGGCTATGAAAGGAGGGGAAAGTAAAAGGTATGTGGTACTACAACAGAATTAGAATGTGACGATCTCAGAGGAATTGAGTACTCTGGAAATTACTCAGAATGGACCTACCTTAGTTTTCATTTTTAACCATTCAATAAATATCTTTGTTCTTTCAGTTGTCAAAGTCAAGAACGCAAAAAAGTTATAATGAACACTGCACTAAATGATACAAGGCATCTAGTGATGCTTTGTTTTGAGTAATGGAGCAGCATTTTAAGATTTTATGAACTGTATTGCAAAGAAGAAGAATGAGTATGACAGATGGGAACAATCTACAGTGCAACTAATTCTGAATAATTAAAATTGTTCAGCTTTGGAGAGATATTAATAAATGGTTCACATTAAAACTTACACAAGTCTATCAAACTTTGGTAAAGTGGCTTTCTTTCTGAAAACCTTATGATTATACAATTCAAACATCTGTGCTTATTCCGGAAGAATATCCATACCAAGAATACCAAGTCACACTGTGCTAATTAGAAGGGGAATCATGTTTGGTCCCAGGGAAAAAAAAAAGTGGAAATCATTGCCGCAGACAAGGAACAAGACATCTCACAAAGCAAACCCCTTTTTTCCATAACTTTACAGATTAACTGGAAAGCTAACAGCTGTTTAATGAATAAATGTATCTACTTATGATACTGTGTTGTATTTCAAAACCTTGGAAATTCACCAGCTACCCTGGAGAGAAAACCTGAACTTACAGAAAACATTTCTTTTTCCTGTGACGTTAAAGTGGAACCATATTTCACTCTGAAATTTTAATTTTGGTGTTTAATATTGAAATCTCTCTCACTTCTTTACCCTTAAAAGCCTATATTAAATGCATATTCTTGTTTCTCATTCTTTTTAACCTAAAATGTTCATGATTACAAACTTTGTTCTGGAATATGGGTTGAAAACATGTTGGATTAAGGTTCTCCAAAATTTGTTTGAATTCTTGAGTCAAACTTTAGTCTAATCCCTTTAAAGTAAAGTTAGTCTGTTACTTTACAGTCTAATCTGAAGACATTAAAATAGCAAATTGTACGGAACTCAGTCTGCTTATCCGAAAAGTATGAAAGGGTTTGTGCTCCACCTAGATTTGAACTTTTGGTTCCACAGTGTCTAGGTATTTCAAACCAGAGGTTTACACCATTAAGACATGCCACTCACGGTAACTCTGTCTTTTCTATGTTAATATCCATGTTAAAAAGATAAATGGATGTCTTGATAAACTAATAAAAAATATTTTTAAATACTAAATGATAGCTACTATTAAAAGTGCCTATCAAAATTGCTATTTCAGTTGCAAAAGGTGACATTTATATTTTTATTTTTAATCATTCTGTATAAATCTCATAAAAAAGGTAAGTCACTAACAGGAACATTGGTTCATTCCCTAATGACACACCAGAAAACCCCTCTTTCATTTACTACCTTTGTCTCATCCCACTTCCAAGGTAATCTGCTTAAGGCTACCCCAGCCAACAAACTGCGAAATAAATCCAATGTACCCTATAACACAGGCAGCCCCATCTAATATTGTCCAAATTATTTACATCTGAAGGGCCGTGCCTGTCTGGATAGCTGGGCCTGACGCTTCTCTGGACTTGGTTTCTGCTACTCACATCTGTTTCAGCTTTAGACTTTCACTGGTATTCTGCCAGCAGCCACAATTTTTTAATGGCTACAATAAACTACAGAGACTCATCAAATCTTTGTTGTATGTGTTAAAATTATAACCTCTTCAATTAAAATTTTGATTTAAAAATTAACTACAGCATTAACTGAAGAAAAAAATTTGAATGGGATGTTTGAAAGAGATACATTTTTATATGAGTGAGTGTTTGTTTAAATGTAAGAAACTAATCACAGGAATATTTGTTAGAATTCTGTTGCATATCTCTGAGTGATAAAATACTAACATCTGAAAACACTTCCACAATCTTCTTAGTTTCAAATCTGTGTTGTCATTAACTTTATATGTTAATTGCTTTGGCTGGGTTTCAAATACATCTTTACCAAGCAGAATTATGAAAACAATCTCAACATAACAAGTTCTCTAGACTTTCTATAAATACCTACAAAAAGTTGTTCTAGACAACACAGATCAGTGATTACAAGAAATGTGGAGTTTTTGTTTTAAGAGTTAAAGCGTTTAGCTTTTCCTACTCGCTGTCTGCGTCTGCAATGCAGAACAACTATGATGTGAATGTCACAGCCTCAGTGCAGATCCTCCACGCCTAAGATGTATGACAGCAGGACTGCATGCTGAAAAAGCACAAGATCAAACACAGATCATGTTTCTGCAAAAACTAGCCCAAAAGAGGGCAGGCCAAGGGGCTTACAGGGCCAGGCAATGAGAGGAGATAGAGCACTCACTTATGCCCGGGTCGAACAAACAACAACCGATACTTTCCTACCACTGTTAACCTTTGAAACTATCCTAAAGATGGCAGTGACCTAACCCAGCAATTTTTAACTGTAAGGATAAACTATTTTGTCATGGTTTTCATCGCCTTACAGTGAAAAAATTTCAAAACAGTCATAAATGTTCAATTCTGATTATAAAAGGACTCTTTCATTCTGATGCAGAGATATATATGTGTAAGTTTTCACAGGCTTTTATTCAGATTCTCTCCTTAAACTCCATTTTCTACACAAAACTGACGTAACAACTCTTCTTTAACAAAAAAAGGCTGACCTAAAATATTCAGCCCTCATTTGTTGAATTTATTTTAGACAGTCATATGTAGCACAAAATAAATAGGAAACGGCTTGGAATACTTAAAAGAACAACCTTTCCTATTCTATTTCCACTCAGGACCTTGATTGATAGATGACTTGGGTTTCTAAACCCCTCTTTTTAATAAACATTTTAACATGTTTATTTTATGTCCCAGGGTGAAAATATCTTGAACTGGAGCTTTCCATTTCCCTTTGCTGTGCCTTGGCAAGCTGTTTTATTTTTACATTAATAGTATTCAACTCTTCATGTACCTTTTAAATTGTTGCTATACAAGTACTGAGAAAAGCATTTATGTCATGGAACTAACAGATATCTAGAGTTAAACTCATAGTTCTGGAGAAGCCAGAGGAAAATTCACACATAACTGAAGAAATATTTAGAAAGAGTTCTTTAGGGGCCTTTTGATTGTAAAAAGGAAAATTACTTTTCAGGATCTGTACTTTTATTTTTATTAAGTCATAAGTTTAATTTTTTTCTTTCTAATTTATGTGAGTAATTTGTGCCACAGTGTAAAAACTCTAAATGAATCAACACTATAAACCTAATTAGCAATAAGAAAACCTAATAAAGATCACATTTTAAATGGCACTTTGTTGTTAGCAAAGCAAATGTGAAAGTTCCCAGTTACCTTCTAGATCTCTCTTCAGTTTCCTTAAGTCTTTTATTAGGTCTTCAAATTTAACTTGGGAGGCCTGGAAAAAATCTTGTGGTTCTGGTAAAGGAAAAATACTCTTGTCTGTTCCTGCTTCCTAAACAAACAAACAAACAAACAAGCCACTATGAAAATTGAATGCATTTGCAGTGAAATAAATTACTTTTTTTTGAATTCTCATCTATGAAACAGTGTTATGAAACTACAGAAATAGCATATTTTAAATAATTTTTGTTAAAACAACATGTATCTCATTCAAGACTAAATACTGACCATTCTGAATACTGAAACTGCCTTTTAGATGTTGTAAAGCAAACTGTGCACAATTTAAACTTGGAAATGAAACTGAACTCACAACATTTCAGTTCATTTTATGTCAATAAAAGTTTAGATAAGGGATTAGAAGTTTCATAAAAACAGATAACAGGAATGCCTATTTTAATGCAAGAAGGGATCTTATGCCAAAAGTTTGTGGTTTTACTCTCTCCCAATTCATTAAATATACACGCACTTTATAAGCATAAATTGAAAACCATATTTATATATTGCCTGAATATTTCACACAGATGAAAATAAACAGTTGAAGGTTTATGTGGCTAAAAAACCCACATGGGTTAATGTCTGTATGGAACTCCTCAGTATATACCTTATTTTTAGCACAGTAATAGAAAAAATCAGAAGTAAAACAAAACAAACAAACCAAGAACAAAGAAACAAACCAACCCCCCAGACAATCAAAAAAACCCCTAACCCTCTTAAAAGGTTCAAAGCAGTATCTCCAGTGGAAGTTTAACATGTAAAGGATATATAAATGGTATTAATATGACCTTGCTGTGTATACGCATATACTAGTGAGTTTAAAACATGCATATACTTGGGCACAGATATCAAATCTGTAATAAAGGAAAACTTCCATGTTGGAGAGCTAACCATTTTGAGAACAGGGAAAAATTAATTTTATTATGATAAATATATAAACACTTTTGGGGGGAGAAGTGCAAGGGATGACAATTTTATACTATGTTAATTTCCCCCCAAGGAAGATAAACTGTTTCATTTTACAAAATTCCCTGAAGTGAAATTACAGTATAGGAAATTTTGCAGAAATATTAAATATCAAATTTTAAAATAAATTGATTAGAAAGCAAAAAAAACCACCCAAACCCCAAAAAACCCCAAAAGAACAAAACCAAAACACAACAAGAAAGAAACAAACTCAAACAAACAAAGCTAGTACAGATCTATATATCTCATGACTACTAACTCATCATTTCAACAACCTTACGTAAGAATTAAAAAAAAAAAAAAGGAAAATTGAAGGAGGAAAAAAATAAGCCATCACATACTTAATTAATGGTGACATTTTCATTCAAAATAGTTCAAATTTTTCACTCAGTAAGTTTGGCCACTGCTAGTATCAAAAAGCTTCATAAATGTAACTCGCTCAAAGCAGCAGCCACATTTCCTCCTCCATTTCAGCCTCTAACTTCCTCCCCATCAGCTGACTCACCTATCTTAGAATACCAACCTGTCATTGCATTCTGCCATAAGAGAGAGTCCATGCTTCTGTCTTCCAATATAATGACCTCAGAAGAAGTTTTACAATGTTACACTAACCCAAATGTAGTAAGACAGGGCTGGATGACCACCTGTCCAGTCCGCAGCAATCACAGGCAATTGTCTGCAGTGGATCATTGAACAGCTAATGTACAATTTTCCAAAGTCTTATCTTAAAACCTATAGCAAATTTCGTGCCTATTGAGGTACACAACTATTAAAAGAAGCAAAAGAAATGGATTTTATTTTTCCATTAGTGGTACTGTGTTCAGATTTCAAAAAGCTAAAACAAACCCTTTTACAATCTCTTAAAGAAATCTACTTTTGGACAGACTGATACCGCAGATGAATCTTTTACCTTATCACAATGGCGCAGGTAATATATGACGACATAATCCACAAGATTAATACCACTGTCCTAGGAAAAAATAAAAACTGTATTAAAAATGTGTGAGCTACACTGATTCAAGTGAGTGAAAATGTACTCTATTTCAAAATAAATGTGTTAGTATTTTATATTGCTGTAAGAAATTGGACTCACAGTATTTTCAGCCTTAGCATTACTGACCCAAAAAACCTGCATTTTAAAACATTGGCTTGATCGTACCACCACTGGATCTGGCGTTTCTTTTGGTTCTAAACACCAGGTAGAAGTACACACACAGGGAGAAGCTGTCCCCATATTTTATTTAATAACAATTGCTCAGTAATAATATTAACTCAAATAGTAATATTAATTAATAATATTACTCTTGAACTTAATATTGCCTAATATTACAGTCATCTCAGATATATTAAGGTGAACTGAATTTCTTGATTCCTCTGGCTTCAATCATCTACAATGTAGATCCGAAAGAGGTATAGATAGTTTGTATATTTTACTCCAAATATGAAACCAGACAGTATGTAACTAAGAAATCTATTTCATGCCCTGTTCCCATATGAATTTTAATTCGCACTTTATGGAATCACCATTTCCATGTTCCTGCACACAAC
Organism: Grallaria varia; assembly: GCA_013396735.1. Taxonomy (NCBI): domain Eukaryota; kingdom Metazoa; phylum Chordata; class Aves; order Passeriformes; family Formicariidae; genus Grallaria; species Grallaria varia. The sequence continues at coordinate 52,196 of VWZG01002773.1, forward strand.
TGTCCACAGCATATTATTTTGCTACACCGCACTGGGTCAGCATATGCCAGATGAACAAAGGAGAAGTTATACATTACAAGGTACCGTTTAACAACATAAAAGAACCATCATATAGGGAATTATATTTGGAATGTCTTTGAAATTTTTTGGACATGTTTTCATATTCTACATTGACAGGTATCAGGACAAACATTTCTATGTGAACAATGTCTGACTTCCTGTACAGAGCTGCCTCGTTTACATTAGAGCCTGCAGCACATTATATTTTATTAATATCATACACCAGCACAGTTTTTCTCAGTAAGTCACTGCTGTCATGCAGACAAAGCCATTCTGCACTTATATTGGTTTTAAAAGACACTGCTGCCAGGTCAAAAAAATCTCTGTAAAAAGTAACTTTCTAAGCTCATGTGACAACAAATGACTTTGATGTGAAATAAAAGATATTTAACATTGGCTCTTTACCTTACCTCATGGAATTCAGCTCACATAATATTGCTTGCTGGCAACTCACAAGAAGGGAGTAATGGGACACAGGAAGAATATCTTAATGTTCAAATACATAAGACCCTGCATTTTATCTCCTTGCAAACACAGCCTACCAATTACCTTTGAGGTTTCACATCTCCCTGTAGCAGCTGGACCCTTTGAGTTTTTACGCATTTTGGAAACTAATCTGAACGAATAATACACTTTTTTTTGGCTACCAGGAAACTGTAAATACTGTAATTTTTTTGTTAGCTTGTTTAGCTAAGGAATAAGTCTTACTCAATTACACTGTACTTCAGTGACCAATTTTCATAATGCCTCATTTTGGAACATGCTGGCTAAATTCAGCCACATGGAAAGTCCCAGAGATAATTAAGTTCTATGAAGTTTATGGGTAGATGGAAGAGTAAAACTAAAACCATTACTTCTACTGAGAAGAGTCAGGCAGAGCCCAGTTGTTTTATGTTCTCCTTCAAGGCAGCCAGCCAAACAACAAACACCTGATGGTGTAATGGGTAACTTGGCCTGGTTCTGCTTTAGCTGCAGCTTGTACTGTGTCTTGTCCATGGAGTAGGTCTGGATGAAAAGTGATCACATGAAACAGCTGAACCAGCATAGTGAAGAGGAAAGTAAGAATGAGAATCACAGTCATTTAGGTTGGAAAATAGCTCTAAGATTGTTGAGTCCAACCTTAAACTCAGCACTGCCAAGTCCACCACTAAACTATGTGACACATTTACACGTCTTTTAAATACCTCCAGGGATGACCATTCCACTACTTCCCTGGGCAGCCTGATAACCCTTTTGGTAAAGACATTTTTCCTGTGATCCATCTAAACCTTCTCTGGCACAACTTGAGGCTGTTTTCTCTCATCCTATCACTTGTGCCTTGGGAGAAGAGACCAAGATCCCCCTGGCTACAATGTCCTTTCAGGTAATTGTAAAGAGCAGTAAGTCTCCCCTGAGCCTTCTTTTCTCCAGGACAAACAACTCCAAATGCCTCAGCTGCTTCTCGTAACACAAGACTTGTGCTCCAGAACTGTCACCAGCTTCATTGTTCTTTGGACATGCTCCAGCACCTCAATGCTTTTAGGAGACAAAGGACTCAAGTCCAGTGGAAAAGCTTTCATTAACACAGTTGTACATTGATCAATTTATTAAAAGTGTTTTTACACTTTGTTAATGAGGATATTCAGTAGGCATTCTGCTTTCCTGATGCTGCTTGTCTCACAAATGCATTCTTATGTATACAAAGCATAACTAGGAACAAAAGCTTAAAATATACCTTTCTTACAGTAAAGAAAGCACGTCACGTAAGGAAAGAGGAAGAACATGAGAAGAGGGTTTTTTTTCATCCTCCGAATATGTACCAATATCGGCAGAAAACATCTCCTACTCTTTTCTACTTCCTATATCCATGTGGTGTCTAGGTATGTTTTGACACAGAAGGACTTTTCGCAGCGTTTCCATTGCCTACATCATCTAACACCTCCTTCTCTGCCCTGCTGAAATAAGAAACAAAGTAACCTCATCTCAAAAGGTGTCTAGAGTTTGATCCCGGCTTTGATCCTAGCATGACTAATCAAAACCCAGCTAGAGGTTCTCAATTTTTGACAAAATAATTTACTGCATCTATGAGCATTTTCTCATGCATGCCATTCAAAATTCGTGTCCTACATCCATTTAACTGACAATTAAAAACAAAGACTGAAAATATCTTGTCAGGTCTGACACCTCTTTGAAGATGAATAAAATCCTGCATATTTTGAATTTATATTCCTGATTTGCTAGTGTATATATTACACTGAATCTTTACTGATATTTTACCTGATTTTTAAAACATTTCTACTCACACAGAGATACCCTAAGTTAAGCACACAAAAAAAGAATAGGGATATTTACTGGAGAAGATTTCAGCAGTCTATGCCTCTGATTTTTTGCTACCATACTGTAAGTCAGTCTCTGGCAGTAAAAGAGACACACCTAAGTTCTCACATAAGATAAATATCCTAGTAGTACTGAATAGGAGAAATCAAAGATTATGGAAACATGAGCATGTGCACAAGAAGGAGGTGAAAAGCTGAGAGAAAAAAACATGAAAATTGTACTAAGTGCCTTCCTTTTTCAAACAAGAATGATAAGAAATAAAAGATTAACTTCTGACAGATGATGGAACAAAAAAGACCACTTGAGAAAAATTATCTTTAATTAAAAATTAGTACTTACTCTGCTTTTGACATCCTTTAGTTTGGGGAGTATTTCCAAACCAAATCCATCAGCTTGACCTCGGGTCCTATTCCCACCGTTCATATAATTTCCAAAAGCCAGGATCAAACCCAAAATTTCCTTTACACTTGTCATGTTCAGCAAAGCCTGGAAAAAGGATACTGGTTTATAACTTCCACTGGCACAAAAGTTCTCACTGCTAATATAAAATAGACTTTTAAAAAATTTTGGTTTTGCTAAAGCTTTTGTTTCTTGACTGTTTTACCTTGGTAGGCAAGGGAAGCTGAAGCTGGTACAAAAATCAAGACTTTGAGAGAAACATTTATTAGATTGCATTTCCCTAGAATACTATGTTTAACTTAATCCATATGAAGGAAATTATATGGCACCATATACCATGTTGATGACAAAAAGATTAATGAAAGAAGATTACTAAGCATTCTTAGTAGCCTTTAAAAATCTTACAGACAAGGTGGTTTATCATCAGTTCGCACAAGGCACAGTGAAACATGCAACTTTTGCTGCCACTAGGTTAGACTCAGACTGTCATTCAGTCTGCTTCTCATTGGTCATGGTAGTTTAAAACTCACAGTCCTGGATCCCTACTCAATGCAGGTATAAAAGGGCTAACTAACTACTATGTCTCAAAACAGAAAATAATTCTAGAAATACAGTGTAGAACTAGGAACTTATTTTCAGTTACATATAAAGACACCTGCCTTGTCAATTGAGAATCTAAGGCCACAGGTTTAATGCTTAACTATGTAGCCTTAAACACCGGATAAATCAATTGCAGTGTGAACTTGAGAAGTAAACTGAAGGCAATACGACTTTCCCTATCTCACACAACCCTGATTCCTTATTTATGTCTCCTTTGGAAAGGAAACACCAAGCAACTATTGTTCTTGCAAGGAAATCCAACGGGGTAGAGCACAGGTACTTTGCAGAAGCAAAGCTAGTCAAAAGATAATCTTCAAATTGGAAAAAACCAAAATGAACTGTTCTGGCTAAGATCTTAGACCTTTAGGTCACTATTTTATTTCTCTCTTCATTCTACTTTTCCTATTTTGTTATAACTTCAAAATCTTTAGTCTTTCATAGCACAGAAATATTAGGTAGAGCTCTGTCAGATACCAAAAAATCTGCTGTATCAGGGTTAACAGGAATTAATAGATACTAAGGGAAAGTGATAACCTAATGAACAGGACAAACATCTATTGGCATCAGCTGTGGTATGCAAAAAAAAGTTTTCATGGCCCTCTACTAAACTTGTCTGATACTTAATTTCTAATTTATGGAGATTATCTATTACAGTATCTAATATGCAAAGTAATAAAAACCTACCATTCAAATACAAAAAAAAATTCAATGTACTGCATAGGGCATCACACAAAATTCACCTTCCCCTTTTCCTTCTCCTTTTGTTCTTACAAGAAGACATACATTTAATATATTTTTATTTCCCTGAAAAGGCAATAAGCAGGTTTATGGTTCATCTCTTATGATAAAAAAGAAGCATAAATACTCTAACATATATTTAAGTTTTAATTTAGCTTTCATTAGGACTTACCTTGGAAGCGCGAGTTATGATATCTACTTTCCGGTGCACAGATGTTATCCCTTCAGAGAAAACTGACTGAAAGATAATACACTGAGCTCGTTCTGCAAAGTTGGGGATCTGAGACAACTCATATAAAAATCTGTGGGGAAGAAGGGACTAGTCACAAATCTTACAATTTTCATCTGTGGAGTACATAATGAATCAAAGCTTCAGTATAATGAAATATACATGCAATCTTTCCTACTTTGAATCAAGTCTCACAGAATTTATAATTGTTACATTGCTTCTGCTAACAATGTGTTAAAAATCCTATTAATATCAAAAAAATGCATAACATTAATCATTATCACATCAATCCATTAACTATCACAGCTGCAAAGTAATAAATAGAAGAATCTCAAACCAAAATCATTGGTTTAAAAAAAAAATAAAAAGAGAAGGAAAAAGCCAGATAAACACCATCTATGTTTTCCTTCCACTTATGTGTTCTTGCTTCCCTTAAAAATGTGTCCAGAAACATAGGACTCAATATATTCCTGCAAGTTAATTTCTAAAATGTCTGCGAGGAAATTTCACCTGATTCTCTGCATCAATTTTCTTTTACTAATTCGCACCACACATAGGAGCATGTTTTATGGGCATTTCTCCAGCTAGGTACTTAGCTCTGAGTGTATCTGCCTTCAGTCACTGTTCAGCAAAGTTACTAAGTCTTTATCTTCTCTCTACCAGTCCTCATATATATATTTTCCTTGTGAGTCTATTTTAGCTTTCCTTCTTTTAATTCTTTGCTAAATAAAAATAAATAGAGGCATATTCAACAGCTCCAGTTCAGATCTCACAAAGTGAAAGCATCCCAAAGGCATGAGTAATTTCTCCCTTTTCCCTTTATCAATTTAAAATGTAAGAGCTTGGCTAAATAATACAAGAAGCTTTAGCATCTCTTATAATAACAATGTATTATAATAGCAACAGAATAACAATAATTTGCTCTTGTGTTTTCAGACTAGGATTTCAGTGCTTTCTTGAAATCCAGAAACAAGCTGGAAACTTTAGAAACATTCTTCTAGCCTCCTGTCAACTGATATCCTTAGATCCCTGTTAATCCAATGCCATAAAGATTTTTTTATCTTACTGAATTATGGGAAATTGAGAATTCAATTTATGAGCTTGAATTCTTCTTAAATTTATTCATTTAAACAAATACATCTGATTTCTACAAATTATTTCTTTTTTATAATAAATAATATCAGTGTGTTTAAATCTGCTTAATACATTTTTTTATGCATGTAAGGCTTTGCTGAATACACAGTGACTGTCTAAAAAACAACCAAAATCCACCTGCGGTTGGTGTGAAATACCATGTTTTAATTGCAATACTATTTTCTTCCTTCTTTTTCTTTCTTGCCTGATGAAAAAATCTACTGTGAGAGAAGGATCAGGGAGGCCTGGCTTGGTTCTTGGACTTAAGCAGCGGGAAAAAAGAAATGTCAAGCTGGTATTAATAAAAATGCTTCCTATTGAGAATGAACGGTATTGCCAGGAAAAAAAAAACAAAGAGGGTATTTTGCACTTTGTGTGAGAGAAACAAAAGAAAGAAAAAGCAAACTGCTTCATTAAAGTTCTACCATACATACAATTAAAAAGTTTAAATTAAAAAAGTCAAATGACACATATTTTTGCCTTCACTTGAAAAGAGAACTACCTCCCACATGGCTGGCCATCAGAATACAGCGTAATTGTGCCGAGAGTTAAAAGAGCATCTGTGTAAAAAGAAGGTATCTCCAGATTTTGGAATTCAAAGTGCTCAAAGTAAATATCCAGACAAAACACTTATAACTGAAATCTCTTACAAAAACTAATCTTAGTGACTACAAATGTACTTACTAAACAAAAAGTCATAACATGAATCTAAGGTTACCACAGATAAAGCACCAATTCAGATGGACAAAACTTTAGGAGAGAACAGAATATTCTTAGTTCAGTTATTTTTGCAATTTTAGTCTGAGGAAAGTATAATTTGGATGGGTTTCTCATTACTACACTTCTTACGGCCTAAAATAAACACAGAGAATATGCTGTTCATCTCTGTGAGGTCCATTGTACTCCTTTCTTTAAGAAACTGTAAATAAAAAATGCATTTACTTGAGAACTCTTGGATCCTACCAGAATCTTGCCATAAAGGATTTGAAAGAATTTTCAAGCCAGGCATATTGCCATGTTGTTAGTGCAAAGACAGACAAGAAGGCTGATTCTATGGAGGTAAACTAATTTTCAGATCACATTCACCCACATTTGAAAAATACGAATTTTAGAAAAAATTTTTTGGGAAAAATGTGCTTCTAAGTAAGCCAGTAGGATTTAAACTAAAGTCCAAGGAAAGCTGTCTTTAAAGAGAAGCAAATGCTATTACTTGGACAGGAATTATAAATTGCTCTCTACTTCCAGGCTCAAACTACATACAAAACAGGAAAGCTGAGTACCATATTTTGATACTGCTTCCTTCATTAGTACTTATTTCACAGTAGAAAGGACCTTACAGAGAATGTGCTACAACTAAAAAGGGTCTTGGAAACTAGCTGAAGCATCTGTATCAGTTATCAAAGTCTCAAATTGTGGCCAATTTTGCATACAAATCTTTATCATGGTAATTAGTATTAGCATTTAACAACCATTATCATGAAGCGTAGTTTAGGGGGATATTGTTATATTGCTGTCATACTTACAGTTTGTGCCAAATTTAACATGATGGCAAGACAAATCAAAATCGCACGTGCGGGAGAACATCAGTGATACCACTAAAGCTTTTTATTTGTCTGGTAATCCAAATACAGAACGGTTTCCTTTAAACTTCAGTGAATTCACATCAATGGTTTAATTATATAAATGTCTACTGTTAGTATTTGTAACCATTTGATAAATGGTTTAGTTTACACATTTCTTCTAATTCTCATTCAAGAAAATACATGAGGCTTATGCTGTGTAGCCTATATTCTTAATCACACATACAAATTTAGCACTTTTCTGTCTTTAGTCTTTTATGGAACAAATATGCATAGTACAGTTCCAACAAAAATCTCCAGTTCTACTTTTAGGTTGATGTAGAGGCTGACTTAGACAACAAAACTAGTGGCACCTGACCTACTGAGTTTTCAGAAAGGACATTATTTTGAAGGTCCCACAAAATTTACATAAATGCATAAAGAAAATTGTTTCCCCCTTAAGCTACATTTAAAAAGTCTAGTTTTCTTAAACTACGTAACTTGATTATAGGGTAAAAATGGGATAATTAAGACTTTCAGAAAGAACATAGAGAATAATTGATAAAAAATAGTTTTTGTCTTTGACACTACTATTTCACTCTGAACCATAAGGTGTAACTGCTTTATTTACAATTCTTTACTCTTAATTATGGAACAATGGTAGCAAAAATCCAACTTTGTATATAATTAACCTTTCTCCACTATAAATTACAAAAAAAAGACCACCTCTGATAGCTCTAGAACTCTACAAGATTCATATTCTCCAGAAGACAAAATGCATTCATATTTATTTAACTCAGACATACAGCATACAGACTGCCAAGGATTCAAGCTCTGGAAAACATCAGCTAGTCACACAATGTATTCTTATGCCCCAAGCCAATGCAATGAAAGCCATGGAAATGGGATGCAAAAACAAGCTAGAATCTACACTTCACAAATACTTGTCCTCTTAGGTCTTACTAAAGGACGACAGCCACTTTAGTCAAGAGTAAGGTAACGGCCTTATCTCCTAACTCTAGCCCATTACCCAGCAGGCAGTCACAAATGAGTATTTAGCTGCTTATGTTAAGAGAAATGGAAAATTATGTTCTTCAGCATTAACATTTTAATGAAAAATGTAATACTGCTGACATCAACCAGCCATATACTATCTCTGCCATTTCAGTCCTTCCCTCCCCCACCCCTCTCTACACTGAAGACAGTGGAAAAGACAAAACCAGACAAGATGGAAAAGGAAAAAAGATGACAGAGAGGCCTCAGGGCAGGAAGATTAGAAGAAGACAGTAAGAGTGCAAAAGGGAAAAGCAGTGAAGTAACAGAAGACAAACACCACTGGTAGGCCAAAATGTAGACTCACATGTATACTCTAAAATAAAATTCAGGATTATATTCAGGACTCTTTCAAATTGGTCTAAGCTGTATCACAACAGAAGGAGCAACACTTAAGAAGTTTGTCGTCTCAACAGTTGTCACTAGCCACAAAATCCCAGGAAAGGAACTGTGGAACCAGCCTTGTAGGTCTTCAGTCAGTTTGACCAGAGCTTATATTGTGTCTTTGTTGCAGGACTCACCAAAACCCTCTGTTCACACAGCTCTTTCAAATAATTAACAACCAAAATCAGTCTGGTCCTGCTTTATGACATGTTCATTTAGCCCTAAATACTCTAATGGAAGGATAAGCCTTTTACAAATGTGAGAATGGGAACAGAAATTCTTATTGATTCATATTTTATCAGTTCTGATTGTCCGTGGATGTAGTAAAATCTGTCATCTCCGAAAAAAATTATGTGATAAAGGCAAAGTTTACATCATGCCTTGAAATACATAAAAAAGTTATATAATTACTCAGCAAAAATTACATATCAAAATTGCTTTCAACATATCATCAAAGGACTGTATTATATAATTATAAAAATATTATGAAAAAAATATCTTACTGCTCTGGTTTATCCAGAAGCTTCAGTTCCTCCTCTTTTGAAGTCTGGTAATATTGCTCGATTTTCTCCAGTTCATCCTTCTGTGCTCTCTGGGTGAATTAATAAAAGTAATTAGCTAGTAATTAATAAGAAATTAATAAATTATTACCTTTTGCCTATAAGCAACAATTGTAGTTTTTTTTACTGGGAAACATTTAGGCTATGCAAAAGAGTCAGGCTTAAAGATCCGCGACTGAGTCCTTCAGTGCCCTTCATTTACTACCAGTAGCCACAGAGCACAGCACTGCAAATATTGCTATAGGATGCTTTACAAAGCTCAGGTCAGGAAGCTAGCTCTGATATCTCCACAGTCAGGTGTAAATGTAGCCTTTCCTGCAACTTCAGTCACACAGTTCACGAATGCTACATCCTTAATCCACACAGCAACCTGGGGTAAATCCAACAATCCAGGAGCCAAATTTGTTTTAGCCGGTTACATATCGAATGAGAAAAATTCAGCATGATAGCATAAAATAGGCCTTAAGTAAGGACAGCATTTTTCAGGCAGCTCAGGAGAGAATACTGATAGGTGTTGCACCTTTCATTACATTTTAATCTGATGCCAAAGGCACTCCACTGTTTAAAATTTCTGACAGTTAAGAACTAAGTCAGTAAGAGAAATAAGCATCTTAATGTGTCCTTTTAAAATTTTCATAGACTCATAAAATATCCTGAGTTGGAAGGGATCCACAACACTATTCAAAATCCAGCTCCTGATGCTGCACAGGTCAGCCCCAAGAATCTCACCATTTGCCTGAGAGCACATGCCAAACTCTTCTTGAACTCTGTCAGACTTGGTTCTGTGACCACCTCCCTAGAGAGCCTGTTCCAGTGTTACCCTCCGGGTGAAAAACGTTTTCCTTATGTCCAATTTGAACGTCCCCTGACTCAGCTGTAGTTGGTCAACTAGGTGGGTCCCCTTGTCATAAAGGAAGTTAGGTTTGACCAGTAGGACTTTCCCCTCATTATGTCATGCTGTCTGTGACTGATAACTGCATTATCCTTCAGGTGCTTTCAAATATTTCCCAAGATAATCTTCATAATTTTGCCAGTCACTGAAGTGGGACTGACAAGCCTGTAGTTTCCAGAGTCATGCTTTTTGCTCTTCTTGAAAACTGAGACAGCGTTAGCCAGCTTCCAGTCGACTGGGACATCTCTGGATTCCCAAGACTATTCAAAAATCATCCAGAGAAGCCTTGTGATGACATCAGCCAGCTCTTTGAATATTCTTGGATGAATTCCATCAGGCTCCATAGATTTATAGGATCCAGCTGGAGCAGCAGATCCCACACAAGTTCAGGGTCAACTGGGATTTCATCATTCTCGCAGCCATGGTCCTCCAGCTCAGGGCAGTGCAACGCCCTTTGTCTGTCATCCGTGTTGAAGACAAAGAAAGCATTAAACACCTCTGCCTCATTTAAGTTCCTGTTTGAGGGGTGACCATCCTTATCCTGTAACAGGTTGATGTTATTTATGCATTGCCTTTTGCTATTCACATATTCTAAAAGACTCTTTTGATTGTCCCCCACATTTCTGGTCAGTTTCAACTCCAATTGAGTTTTGGCTGCATGAATCTTATCCCTACAATGGTGAGTAGCATCTCTATATTCCTCCCACATGAATTTGCCTCCACTGTGCATGGACTTTTTTTTGACTTAGCTACAAAAAAAGATCCCTGTTCAGCCAAGATGACCCTCCTGCCTAGTCTGCTTGGCTTCCAACATTTTGAATCTGCCTGCTCCTGTGCCCTTAAAGACGTAATGTTTAAAAAGTGATCAGCACTGATGGCACCAGCACATTCTGCACTCATTGTCCAGGGTTGAGTTTTTGTTGGCACTTACCCTCCTGTCAACAGAGGTTTTAAATTCAATTCACTCAATTCACCTAAATTTGCTCAATTGCTTTGTGGTCACCGTGGCCACGCTGTGGTCAAGACCAATCACCACTTCGTTCAGAAAATGGTCTCTATTAACAAGAAATAAATCAAGGAAGGCATCTTTCCTGGTCAGCTGCCTTAACACCTGTACCATGAAGTCATAGTACAGGTGTTTCAGGAATCTCCTGGACCCGTTTGAGCCAGCTGTGTGACGCTCCCAGTTAACATCTGGCAAGCTGAAGTCTCCCACAAGAACAAAGGTAGTTGATTTGGAGCTGTCTCTTAGTTCCTCACAGAATAACTTGCCGGTGTCATTGTCCTGGACAGGAGGCCTATAGCAGACTCCCACAATAACATTCACATAATTGTTTGTCCCTTAATTCTTATCCAGAGACTCTCAACCATGCTACTGCCATGTGCAAGCTTCATATATTCTGGCCCCTTAATCTACATACGTCACTATGTTACCTATTTTATTAGTGTCAAATTCCCTAGTCTAAAATGACAACATAAAACAGAGCTTTACTTACTCTGTGTCTGAAATACTATGGTGATTAACCACATCCTTACATCGTCTTTACTCACATTTTCATATAATGCTTCCAGTGTTTCCAGATCTACTACGGAGTCATCAACGCACAGTATAGCTGTATAGAACACAAATACAAATTAGATACTAGAAAACATATTTAAGAGTTCAATTCTTTCTCCTGAGAAATGTGCTAGAGGGTTTTAAATTAGCCAAAGGACATATTGCATCCAGTTAATATTTTACTATTTTCGATGTTTTACTTCTGTTCTGACTCCAAATCACAGCACTCACAGAAGAACATTCTATAAAGTCTGCCTCAGGAGGACAGAGTTCTGCTTTTCCCCTCTAATACACTCAGCAGTCAAAGACATGAGCAGTCAGGGACTGAGCTGATTGTGCGACTCACCAGGCAGAAGAACAAGAGAAAAACTGACACCAGACAATGAACAGCACAGACTTCCTGTTAGCTTAGAAGGCTGGATAGGAAGGAATTGAGAGTTAGGGTATTTAAGTCTCTCTATGTGCATGGGAGATCAGGGAGATAGGCTTGTCTTGGAGCTAGCAATCTTGGGAAATAGACAAGTCGACAAACTTGCAAAATTTGGAACTTGCAAATTTGCAAGCGCAGAAGATTGTGCTACAGTTTTTAAGTTATCTTCAACAATCTCATGTTTAAGTTAGCTTTACCCACTAGCAAACTACCCACACGACAACTTCCAGCTAAATACTTTTCAATATCACACAGAAACACATGAAGTATACTCTTCGATGATTAATTACGTCTCATTACCAAAAATGAAAAGTCTCACAATGTTTCCTATCTTAGTTCCAGATGTTACTATGTTTGGAATATGATACTAGGTGCTTCCAACACTTGCAAATCCCATTACAATTTAGGCAAGTATTGCTACTCCTCTGAAAACGAAATGTGACTGTTTCATTGTGCTTTCTAATGCACTCTAATGTTAAATACTAGTAAGCCAAGGAGCACACAATGGAATGGAAATAACTTTGGATGTTTAAATTTTTTTGAAACCAGCTTTTCCTCAAGATCCATAATGGGACTGGGCACAATTTTTGAACTCATGACTTATGTTTAAATATTAATGAGAACACGAATTCTAAAAGAATCAAGCTTAAGGCCTCTACCAGTTTTCCATGTAACCAGTGACTCATCATTAGCTACTACCTGGTAACTTGTAATTTTAACAGTGTTATATTTCTTCAAAGGAAATCTGACTACTTCTGAACTTAAAATATTTTAAAAGTTCTTGCTCCATTTGCAATCCATGTTTGAAAGGGGCAAAGCACACATCTTTAAATAATTATTTTAAAGTAATAAGCTTTCGCCTGCTCTACCACCTACCCCATGATTTTACATTGTGAAATTTACCAGCAGGCTAGTAAATTTTCTCTGTGGCAGGCTAATTAATTTTATTAAAAGGTCCAGTGACATTTAGAATGCTTTAAAATTCTGCCTGTCAATTATGATTCTGTCTGTTGATATTACACCTTGATTAGAAGTAAAGAATTACACAGAAAACAGCGTCAATGAAAAAAAGCAGTATTTCCAACTACTTTTGTCTCAGTGCAAAGATTCAAAAAAAGCTCGAGTGGAACCAAATGTAAAGTCTGAACAACTGAGACTGACAAAAATCTTTGTTTAAAGAAAAAACATTAGGGATCGAAATGACACGATTATCTGTTGTCTCGTGTAATATAGTTCCAAGAGTTGCACTATCTGCTGTACTGTCCAATGAAATTTCAAAAGAACCTATGAGATTGGAAAGTCTCTTGGAAAATTGGTTTCACAGTCCAATATATTTAATTCTTAAGATTTTAAAATATTTACCTTGTGGTTTAACTCTCACCTTATTTTAGAGGATTTTGAAATCTGCTTACAAGGAGAAATTTATTTGTCCAGAGTAATGTAGAAAAAACAACTTATTGGAAAAAAAATGAACTTGTATTAGAAATGCAAACTAACTTTTTAGGGTCAGAACTATTATGATGATAGGACATAGTTTAATAAAAAGAACGCTTTAATAAGAATATTAACAGTTATACACCTAATTGAAATTTTTAGCCAGAGATTTGTCACCAAAAAGGCTCCAGAATCACAAAGTGGTTTTTAATGCTCTATTATCCATGTTTCTGTATTGAACATCAGTTCTAACAAATCAGCATTTTGAAGTGACATGACAAAACAAGAAGTGTTTGAGATTAAACTAATGAAATACAATCTCATAAATCACATTTTTAACAGAATTAATAATAATAACTGTGAAGACATTAATATGAGTTATTTTCTCTCCTTGAACAAGTATGTGATTGTATAAAAGTACCAAGAAAATATTTTCTGATTTACAACCTGTACTGCTATAACAGGGAATGTCCATGTAGACAACTTGCAGATAAAAATCTGGCCATATTACTCAATTTAATGATAGCTGGACATCTTAGGATGTCAATGTATATAGAGACACATTCCCAGTAAGCCAGAACTACTGCCAAAATCTACAGTCTCCTTTATTTCATCTTTATGTATTTTAATATCTTCATCCTTCTCTATTTTTTTCACTCAAACTGATTGAACTTAATGCCATACACAATTGGAGCAGAAGACAAAAATGAAACTATGCAAATTTTATGAAGATTGGCCCATTTTTTTGAAAAGAATTGATTTTGAAAAGTTGGAAGAAATCTCCAAATTCAAAGGTGTCTTAGTATTCTTCGTATTCTTAAAATATCGCATGTGCAATACATTCAAGGTATGTTGTATAAATTAACTCGAATTGGGGCAGCTGAAAAAAACCCTTTACACTACATCAAAGAAAGTAATTATTGTGCCTTCTACTTAAAGGAACAAAAGCTCCTTAATTTTTCTGTGAGAAACAAAACCCACTTTTAATCATATGCATATTAACATTATCAAAATTAATACAAACATTGTGAAGTTTTTAAAAATGTTCTTCCTGATACAGTGAATTTAACCATAATACTTTACTGCATTATATCTCATTATATCAAGACTTATGTAAGTGTAAGTAATATAGGTGAAGTATCATAAATCTACAAAAGAGGCTCCAAAACAATTAATAGCTATTACAATATCAATCATCATTGGTGGCTTTTACTTTCATCTGGCTTTCTAGTTAGCTGTCTTCCTTACACTGTCAGTTAGTTAGAATATTTCACCTACACCTCACAGTATGTCAAAAGGAAGTAGACTCATGCTGTGAAAAGCTGGTAATTTTATTGGGTTCCTCTACCTTTAAAAAATCTGTTACTTGGCCAAGTCTGGTTTCTGAGACCCTTTTTTGCAGGGAAATTGAGGCAAACATTTTTATGTGGCCAATGGTGTCTGCTCACAAGAAGAAGAATTTATATACGCAAGGATCATTAGTGCAGGGTCGCACCCATTAGGATATAATAACCGTCAGCTAGGACAAAAAACAGATCAGCATCATGCATTCAACCTAATAGGCGCACATAAAAATACTTGCCAACTACATTTCCCATACTAAGGGCATTGCTTTGAATATAAACTTATACCAAAGGTTTTTAACATATTCACTTTTAAAAAATCAATGGAACAGATTTGCTGCTGCACAAATTTTTCATATTCCAATCACTTAAAAAATGTAAACAAACAAACAAAAAAAGCTGAGAATTTAAAGC
>VWZG01002773.1:67461-131914 GCA_013396735.1 Grallaria varia
ATTTGACAATTAGACTATGAAATATGAAGAAATCACCTTAACTGCCCTCTAATAATAATAACCTCCCCTCCATTATTTAAAAAAAGAGCCTGCCAAACGTACATGTATTTGACCTGAAAGTACTTAATTGTTTAATGTACTACATTTTGTTGAGTAAGGCCTGATTTCATGGGAAGATGCAGCCCATCACTGGGAAATTTAAATTAAATTTTGACTGACCTGGTCAATAAGACAATGAAAACAACTGTTAAATACAAATCCCTACATGGCAAAATGACCTCAAATATTCAAATCACTGTGGTAGACTTCTGACAAATTGATGTTACAGAATTATTTAAATGTTTTCTCCAGTATTTAACTGTTATGCAACACAAGGGAAAAAAAACCCCACCTATCAAAGAAGCATCATGGGCATAACATCGGTTTAGAAGACTAGGAAAACTCAGTTCTGCAAGAAGTCATGATCAAAAGATTCCGGCTCTAATGTTAACCCCCTCACATCATGCTGAATGCCCAAGACAGATTCACAGAAATGTATGTTGTGAATATGCCCCAAAAAGATAACATCATTTAATTTTGAAGAAAATAGTTTCCCAGTTTCTGAGATGGGTTTGCAGTTATCTCTATACTTCATGCACAGTATACAGTATATATAGAATGCATAGATGTAATATTTTGTGTAGCTGGAAAAGTCACACAACTTTGAAACAACAATTTGTAAACCTTTATAATTCGTATTTCCTCTCTGCAAAATATTTCAGTTGAAACCCCATAAAACTCCTTTCATACAGTGCAAGAAATATTCCAAAGCATTTCTCTTTATGCAGAAGTACTTCCAAAATATAATAGAGAAAGGAACTGTGAAACTATTTGTGCTGCATGGTATGGCTAAAACACAAATTGGAATCTAGAAATTCTGAGCACTCTGAGGTTTGCAGATTAGAGTTGCTTTGGAATAGTTTGCCTTATGCATATAAAACACAGTCTTTAATAGGCTAAGAAAAGTGCCTGGTTAACAATGACACTGGTCTCTAAAGTTTAGATGCGCTGTAAACCATAAACTGCACTAAGAAAATGCACCTCATTTATGTAACTTCTATGGTCTCTCATTAGAGGAAGACCACACAGCAATCACGGGATGATTAGAAATATAATACTGAATTAGAATGATTATTAGACTGATCATCACTCTGGTTGAGTTGATCTGTGGGTCACATTCCTCCAATTATTTACTCCAGTGTGTTGGCAATGGAGAGTAAATTATGAAGTTGAAGAAAACCAGTCAGACACTTTTCAATTGGTTGACTGACATTGTACAATAGTATCATAACTGTGTTTTTTCTAGAAAGTTTTTTCCCTCTTACACACAAAAAAATTTGATGCAGAGTGGCACGATAGTTCTTTGCATTGCTCACCATCAGAATATCATTACTGTGACACTATAATAAAAATCTATTCCATGACAGGAGAGCAACAAAAAACACCACAAACAATAATTAAGGTGAATCTACAAATGCATGATCTAGGCTTTTTAACAAATTCCACTCTAATCCATCCCATCTAAGTGTGATGAAATACACTTCTATAATATTTTCAAAGCTTAATGTGCCTCTGTATAGATAATTTACAGAGTTGGTGAACACAAAAATGTTCCAAATGTCCAATAAGCATACCAGGTCCCCATATGTGCTGTTATGGTTTGGTCAGTGCTACTCTGATTTAATAAATGGAGTCTCAGTTATTATATTTAATTGCTTAAAATCTAGGAAAAAAATACTAAATTAGCATTAGAAATAGTCTCAGTGCTAAGGATCAGTGTTAAGTCCTCCTCCTTGCCATACAGGCTACATTCTGCCAGCATTGTAGTGTCGCAGTGCAGCTACTCTTGCTTTGGCAAATGTACCAGCAAAGCCTGCAGTTGTTCTGTGTGGAGCAATGCAGCACTTTACTACCACAAAGAGTACAATAAGCTACAAAGTGTGCATCTAACGTGATCTACCGCTTCTCACAGATTTAGTTCCATGGAGAATATACCAGCATGTATACCAGCAGAACATCTAGTTAATGTGTCCTGATGGAAATCAGGGGTATTAGACAGTGGAACATTTCCAGCAATATACAGAAGCAGAACTTCTGGTGCCCCACAATTTCAGTGGTAGAAAGGAAGGTACTATGGAGGCAGATATTTAGAAGAATCACTCAATTGAACATAGGCATCTGCATTTTACTTACATCCCATTTTCTCAAACCAAAAGTTTTTTTATCTGGGCTTCCCCACAATTTTGCCAGTTAACTCATGAGCAAAGATCTCAGTTGCCCAAGGAAAGCCAGCACAGATGTCATAGACTGCAGAAAAGAGTACTACACGTTTTCCAGTGCACTGCCATTGCTAGCCACTATATTGGAACTGTCTCAGTGAATGGAACATTGCCCTGTAAAAAATCGGGACAAGGACCCACAGAGGGTTTTCATATACAGTTATAATTAGCATTTCTCATTACAAACAGAACTGAAACACCTCACTGTGCAGCGGGTTGAAAAATTTCAACAGCAAAGCCACACAGAATGGTCTTCAGCCACAAGTTTGTCTCTCAAGCTGCAATATTTCAGCTTAACAATGACAGGAAAAGACAGAAGTGGTTTGGTATGAAATCAAGATTACTTCTCTAAGTGTGTACTGTTAAAGCCTGTCCCTTACCTAACAACTGATCTCCACTCTTCCTCATCTCTTCTTTTTAAAGGTTTTAAAAAAATGCAGAGAGGCAGCCTTAAAAATAATCTCAAACTCTATGCACACTTTGATTATTGCTATTTGTCTTTTCAATATAAAGAACCTATATAGCACACTGAGTCAGAGAGATTGTCTGCCTGCTTCTGCTCAGGAAATGAGTAGTATTAACAGTGCTCTAATAAAAAACTGTATTACCCTCACGAATACCAGAATCACCACCATTCTTAGAACATTGCAGCGCCTACAATTTGTTCTCCTCTCCCACCTATCAAAAAGCTACTAGGACAGGGGCAGCATGACAATGTCAACTTTGCATCACATAATACCAACACTGCCCAAAATAATTACTCAGTTTTATATTGGCTTCTCCCGAGACTGTACTCAGATACAGCATGAATTTAAACTTATCTGCAAAGGATGAATTTCACTCTATCAGACAAGCATGTGTGAGAGATTCCCATCCTGAAGTGTGGCGGCTGGCTCATTATCAAATGCAAACTGAAGCATCTGAGTGCCAGATATGGTCCACTGGCTTGTTTTGCACTGCTGTTATTTACAGAATATGCTGTGAAGCTATGTACTTTAATTTGAGGGGATAATCCTATAGACGCAGAAATCTCACACTATTTTAAAGGACGGTGTAATTTTTCTTGTGATTACTCTTCTTTTGTCTTCTCTACAATTTTGCATGCATCTGTATGCACAGGGCAATTCATTTGAGTTTTTATCTCTATTTCTGTAACTGCTACTTAAGGTAAAGTAAGCAGTACACTACACATAGGCAGTAAATTAATTTGTAATAAATTTTCAACAAACATGATCAGGAAAACTTGAAATAACTTTTTAATTCTTTTTCATTTTCGACTTTCTTTTGCTTCAAGTTTCTCCGTTCTCTGTTGCAAGCAAAGACCATTGATTTTTCTGTGTTTTTAATGTACTGAATTAGACCATGGAAATTGGCTTGAAAAAAGAGGTAAGTGCTTAATTTGCATGTTTCCTAGAGGTAGCTCTTCATAACCTCACTTTGTAACAAAAAAACCCCACAGTATTTGACAGTCATGACCCAATGATCACATGATTTTTTTGTTAGGTGTTGGCATGAGCCATTTAGCCTACTATGAATTTTTTTCATTTAGTGCATTGACTACAGCAGTCTTTAAATAACTTTCCTGCTGATAGGCAGGACTGTACACATATTTCAACTGCATAAAATACTATGGGGTAAACACACACCAGAAGAGAAACAAGATAATTCTACTGTTGTCTTCATATTCGTATACATTTCTAAAGGCCCCCTCTACAGAACATTGTTTTCCTTGAGTCTTGTGAACTGGGATTTTTTTCCCTAGATAGCCTCTGAACACAGCTATTGATTAGAATCACTCATCCTGCTTTGTTAATATATTTTTTTAAAGTTCCACTAACAATATTTCCAAATTCCGTTTGTCAGTCCTAGCTGTTTCCGTAAGCAAGACACACCATATCCTATTGCTGCTTTGAGCAACATATGTGGTGACAGGCCAGTTGTTTGCTACCTCAGACTAAAGAGGGTGATGAGTTCTAAACTTTTCTTCATTGACAGCACTAGTTTTGGTGTCTCTCTTCTACCAACACCCTCATTTTCATTAAACTTGTAGGACTACATGAGCTATGTCTACAACTGCAAGAATTGTAGTTTTTAGAACTGGATTTGCAGACAGCAACAGCTGATGCTTAGTGTTCAGTGTTCACACTATACACATTTTAGGGAGTTTTAACTATCTCTAATCTGATCCTGGGGTATTTAAAGCCTGTTATAGGTGGAAACTGCTGGCACGCTCCTAAAGCAAATCTTCTCATTTAATTTAATTCTGGAAGCATGTTCATGCACTCTGAAACCGCTCTGCATTGCTTTGCAATGCAACCACAGCTAAGGGGACAATTGGTAAATGTGATTCAAAAGTGCCCTGCTGACTCAAGCTAAAAATGTTAATGTACACATATCCAAATATTTGAGTCATTATGTACTCTTAAATTCAGTATAAATTGGCCAGAAGATTTCAAAAACTACAGAAGTAGAGCAAAAAACTGAGAGAGAGATAGAGATGTTCTATTTTAGTAGAACATCATGGCATGGAAAATAAAAAGTAATAAAAACCATCTCTGAAGATACTTAAGAATACTAACCAGTTTTTACAATACAGCCTCTATCCCATCCCTATGCTGCCGTAACTTCTGCCAGAAAATTATTCAGACCTTTGGTAATAGCAGTTTTTTTCCATCTCATTCTGATACCTTTCACACAATACTGGCAGGCATACAGTTATTCCTTCTTTTCCTTATTCCCTTGCATCCCAGGAGACATCTGTAAAGCCCTTTTGCTTTTAAAGTGCTAGATGCTCAAAGGCTCTTTTGAAATTAATAATAATCAATGCCAGCAGCATCTCAACACCCTACCCAGTATTTGCATGTGATGGAGGGAAAACAATAGCAAAAAAGGAGACATCAACTTGAGTTCTTCCAGCAGTTGTTTTAAATGGTGAATATTTTCCTTTTCTTAATGTGAAAAAGAAATAAACAATATCCTTAAACAATATCTTTTTAAATCCAGAACATAAGCAGACTCTCAACTAACCCAGTGTTCTGAAAAATCTGTTATTTCTCTACAGTTGTAATGGTAAACTCAAATAATGTCTACCAGTAAGGGAATTGGCACACTGAGTAGCCCTACTCTTTGAAAAATGCCATGCAGTAATTTTCTTTCTGATTGTTACATGGTAACATCACTTTGGGATGTACTTTTTATGCTGCTAATAAAGAAAAATTTAAACATGAAACAAATAGTGACTGCATGTTTGAAGCCCTAAAGATTTATGCATAAGCCCCCCATTTAATTTTGTTGGTGGAGGACTTGCTTTAGAAAGGGAAAACTATGAAAACACTGAACTGAAAATGATATGCTAACTGGAATGGAACAGAAGAAGTTGTGCCTAAATTCAATTCTGATTATTAGGTGAAACTTTGATACAGTGGAATACACTGGAAGAATTACTCTTCTTACAGCTTAGAGGACTATATTCGAAACACATTCTGTAATGTAAGAAATTCTCTGAGGGCTATGATAAAATATCCACATAAGTACAAAATACTAAGTGTAAGAAACACTTACCTTGTTGAATATCCTTCATCTCCAGGTGCAAACTCGATATTAAAATTCCTACAGTTTGAGACCGCTTTCCATCCAACAATTTGATAATCTGGAAAGATGATGCAAAATGATCTGAGATCAAATGAATACTCTACAAAAGGTTCATTCACTTTAACGAATTCAACGTTGCTCCAAACATCAAACCTTTTTATTAACTAAATATGGTTTAGGTAGTAAGACGATCCTTTCCCTATGCTCTGCACCTTAACAAACAGCTTATAAACATAAGACTGAATTCTCACCCAGCCTAGTAAAAGTAACAACATAATTTCTTATTTGTAGTATACTATTAAGCAGGGAAAATAAAAGGCACACCACATATTTATTCTGGAATATATTTTTTTCCCTTTATTCTTCTTAAGCTGAAATTTAAGAACTATTTAAGACACTGAGTACATCACAAATGCCTCAGTTTACCTGCTAGTTTATATTTCAACATGAACACATTTATGCCAATTTTTTTTAAAAAGGATCAAATCCTGACCAAGAAGAATTGAAGAATTGTTTTTTTATGCCCTCTCAATGCTATTTCTGGAACACCAGGCACTACTGAAAGCATTCCTTTCACTCATCTCTGAACATGCTTATTTCACACTGTCGACACTTCACAGGGATTTGAGGATTTTCTTCACATTTTGGGTAACAGACACTTGATAGTATAATATATTGACATTCAGATGGTAATATTTTCAGATGTCAGTTGGGGGAGAAGAAGAAAAAGGAGGAAGGGAAGCCTTAAAGAAGTTATTTTAACTGGTTGAAATTAGTGGTAATGAAAAGTAAACCATCAGAATATTAGAAGTGTAGTGTTAGAAATGTCAAAAGCAAATTTTCCACAATGTTTGTCTGTTGGTATTTGTGATTTTGATTTATGTCATAAAGAACATATGACAGCAGTACATCACAAAATGCAATGACAAGTTCTTTAAAATAAGAAAAGTTCAGATCCAAGCAGTTGGCTTACTGCTTAGTGCTGATGAACAAACACTATTAAAAATACTAATTCATTTGCAAAATTAAATCAATAGTTATGTTTTCCGTAAATTCGGATACTATATTCTTAGTATCTAAACAATATTTAATCTATATCTCTCTAAATTTAATATTTTTGTGACACTAATATTCAGATATTTAATACTACTAAGACTTGAAATAATTCTTATTCCTTATTCCTGTTATATTTTTATAGATGCTCACATTAGAGACAGTTAACTGACAAAATCTATACTAACTCATATAAATGTTTCGTATGTTTTATATGATTTAGGAATTTTTAACTGTGCAACTATTTAGTCATTCACCCATACAAAAGTGTATTTTTTGAAAAATACAGGAAAAAGAGGAATGATAGCGACACTTTCACCTGAAAATGCAAAGTTAGTTCTTATTCATAACAAGTTGGAAGATATGCTGTCTTCAACAAAATTCTGACAGATATTTTCTGTCCCTCTTGCAGGTACTCAAAATTTAATAAACTTATGTTAAAGTAGATGTTACATATTTTCTGCCAAAATTTGAAACTAAATCTATCCCGAGAGATTTCTCTGCCTATATGTATGGCATGTATGCTGGATATTAAGAAAGCAATAAAAGTGTTTTTTTCAAATGACAAAGAATTTAGGTTTTTTATCACCTGAGTACACAAGTAGACAAGATGATTTGGCTACAAGTTACCTTAAATGGACACTGTGGAAGCATCACATCCTGTTGATTGAGCAAATCTAAGAAACTGCCTAGTTTATCCTGGTCATTTCTGAAGCTTACTTGAATTTGCTGAACTCCACAGCACATTAACTTCTTACAGGGATAATTACAGGCTTGAGTAGTATGCAATTTGTATAGCATTCACTGACCTCCAAGTTGACCTTGTTCAGGGCAAATTCATAGGTTGTCATAAACCCCATTAGACATGCCTAGTTTGAGACAAAACCTTTCCAGACTATAGCTGTTGCAGACAATATGACATTTGAAATCATTCTACTGAAGTATTTTTAAGTGCTAATATATTCTCCAGAGAGGATCAAACTAGCTCACTAAGCAAGACTTTCTCCTTAAAATGAAAAAAAAAGAGAGAAAAAAAGAGAAAAATAAAAGAAAGAAGACCCTATGTAATTTTAAAAGCTAAACCACAAATTCACAGTTTAAAATGGCAAATGACTGTATGTCCACAAGCATTTTAGACAAATGTACACATGGTCACAATTATCAGGCATCAAACTAGACACAGACTACCTGAAATAGCTTCACCCAAGTAACTGAAGGCTAATACTTTATTCATTAGGGAGCAAAAATGCAGGACCCAGACAACAGAATAGTTTAAACTGGTCATAAAACTACTCCAAACCCATAGTTATAATGTTCAGTATTATACAGGACTTCTGTCATAGATTTTTAGAATATAATCAGTAGTAAAATAGAGGACAATTTTTAAAAGATACTAATTTTGTCCCGAATTACAGCTATCCTGGGAAAGTCACTGAGAGGGAATTAAGTATGTGCGTGAATTCCAAATAGAAAGGAGATTAAAAAAAATCAGCACTTTTTCTATTCAATAAAAACATAAGGCAAACAAGGAAAGTTTGTAAAGACTGCACTGAACTATTTAGTCTATGCTTTTAAGAGACAAATCATGGATCACCTCTCAGCATATTGGGACTTGCTTGTAGCTGGCAGTGGCAGGTAAGCAGCTAAAATGCGGCTGAAGCCAGCAGATGGGGTTTGCCAGCTGCCTGCTGTGTCTGCAGACTGGGAATGTATTGTAATGGATGCAGCATCTTCTGGCTTAGTGACAAAATTGTGACTGCTGGCGGTAATTAATTTACTTCACTGATCCATGACATTATTTGCTCTATGTGGTTTTTCCCCGATTACTTTTTAATGTTATTAAGTTAGCCGATTTGCGGGACCCAAGTGTCCCATCTACATATTTCAAACATTTATCACCTAATTTAAAAGTGAAGATATACTGAAGCTTGAATACATTCATAAATTATTCTGCCATTTCCATTAAAAGGTGTTTCTCTAACATAGTCAGAAATGCACTTCATTAAATCCTATAAAACAGACTTCACTGTTTTGTCTAACTGCATTGTCTACATTCTGTCCAGGACACTTACTGGTGCTGCAATCTGAAGAGATTCAGTTTACTTTAGTGATTAAAAGCTACATCCTTCTTCCTGGTGGCACAGGGATTCTTTCCATAATATTTAAATTTACTGAGAGAAGCCATAAGCTAAAGAGCTGTCCTGCATATCACAGTGTCTCCCTCCATTCCCACTCCTTAGCTTTTATGGTGAGTCAACAGCCTGGGCCAATAAGTAGACCGCTGAAACCATGTTCAAACAGAAGAAGAATACTGTGCACAAGAAGCCAAAGTACGCCCCTCAAGCCCATTCCACATAAATACTCCAAGAGCTACCAATGAAATTTCAGAAGCTAAAGACTAGACATTATCTCTACTATTCCTGCTCAAAGGAGAGCCAAGTTTAACTATTTCCTATTCAACATGGATGAACCATAGCTGCATATTTTTAAAATACTTTAGGAGATGGAATTCTATTCACAATTTTACTAGCTAAAAAACCCCCACTATTTTCAGTCTTTTGATAAAGGACACACAAATGAAAATTTCTCAGGCTAAAATAGGAGGGATGAAATGAGCTAATAAGATACTTATTTCAGTATTTTTAATCCTATCATTACTGTAAAAACTAGACAAAGCCACAAAATAGGTATTTACGCCCTATGGATACTTTCTATGTTCTACATGACTGCAGAGCTTTTTGATAAACACGCAAATGTCAGTCATTTTACTCAGCACAGCGGAAAACATAAAAAGAAAGTGAGAGTGCCTCGGAGGAGCACGCACTAGCATTTTACTACTTCTGCTTTAGTTTGAATACTGTTTATTATCTTATGTAGACAGCTGAAGACAGTCATTGTGTTTCAACATTGCAAAGCTTCCAACATTTTCTGCAATATCTGCCCTTCTTGCGGAAACACAAAATTCATTAATTGTAATTCCTTGTTTAGCTAGATGGACAAAAAACTTGCTGACAGACATATCCCTTTCAGTTAAAAAATGCAATTCACTCAAAATATTGACACTCTTCTTAAATGAGAACACATGTTAATAATTATGTGAAGGCTGTTAGAGATAATAGACAACAGAAAAGCCATTATCTTTAATGTCCTCCTGCGTCTTTGAAATGATAATCGTTGCACTAAAGGACCAAAAATGATTGATGGACTTTCATTTGGAGCATACACCTGACACAAATTATTTGACATTTACTTTTTTTTTTTTTTGTAAGATGAAGACAGAGTGGCATCACAAACATCCAACTATCCTGTTTCTTGAAAAAGTATAGAAAATACTTGAGATTTTGAGGATAAATTATTAACAAGTGCTCAAATATATTGGAAAATGATGCAACTTCAAAATACATGTAAAGTCTAGCAATGGAGCTAAAGAATGCACATGGAATAAATAGCAGCAAAGGAATGTTCTTTTCTAAATAACCTTTCTTTCGGGATTACAAAGTATCATAGCTTAATACATAATGAATCATGTCTTTTATTTAATTCCAAAATATATGTCCTAAATCTGTCTTTCTTCTATGTAGTGCAAGAATTTGGGTTCTGCAAATTTAACAGGAAATGGCTTGAAAACAATTATATGTGCCTATAAGCTTAAAAATGTGCATGGATATGTACAGACAAGAAATGTTAACACAGAATGAGTGAAAGCAAAAGTGTCTGCATGTAATACTTCAGTCCATCTCACATGAAAATATCTACAGAAGACTTAGAGAGTCTGAGAAAGAGGTCAGATCCCTCATATTATATTAAATCTATAAAAGCTGAGTTCTTTGAAAAACAATTATGGGTTTGGGGTTTTTCATTGATTTTATTTTCCAGAAAAATAGGTTGCAGTTTTAATGCTAATTGTTTTCGGTTTTTATTTTTCATAAGCAGCTATGGACCTTAATGGAACTGTACTGAATCTACCTACAGTTGAACATTTTTGGTACATAAAATTTCATACTTGAAGTCCATTTACATTTTCGCAAATAAAACTTTAAATTTGTTTTTCTAAATAGACCATACATTCCTAGACAAATATTTTAATGTGAGTGGTAATGGAAAACAGACAGATGCAGAAATAATATGTCCAAAATGCCGCACCTGAAATCTAAGCAGAAGAAAGTACTGAAATGATGATGAACACAGCCTAGATTAAAAGTTACACTTTCACAAGCATGTAGTGAGACTTTCAAAAAGGGATTAAAAAATATCAGTCACATTCAGAAGGAAACTAAAATCTAAATGTCCAACAGAATCAATACCTAAACTGAAGTTATGAACTAAAATAAACTGGAGGATCTAGTCCTTCTTCTTGATTTCCAGGAAGCTGTAAGGTCTCAGAAATATTAAAGATAGGACCACCTACAAGCATTTGAAAAAGCTTAATTAAAGACCTCAACACTTTGCATGGCATAAACAGTTTTAGATCCAGTGGATATTATCAAGCTGCACCATACCAGCAACTTACACATTAAGGTTAAGTTAACTGAATTAGCCAAAATCAGAAAGAAATTTATTTGACTCATACTCAGGTGCTAATGAACTTTTGATTTTTTTCCAGTAAGTTCAAACTTGCCTGCTGTAGATTCAACCACTTCAGAACTATACCATGAAATAAATCCCATCCCTTCTGTGTATTATTTATCTACATAGAGTCTCTGGGAAAGTCAGCAATCGTCTCTTTTCCATTTCATGCACCTCTGAAAAATCACTGGATTGCATTACCTCATATAAGATCATAAGGCATTTAGTCTTAATATTCAAAATATTTTTATGAGAGAATAATTCTCTTTTTAAAATTTAAATATACTGCACACTAGTTTGCTCTAATACTGTGACATAGGTAAGATATTCATCTAGCCAGTGAATTCTCCAACCAGAAAAGACAAAATCTGCTCTCAAGACATAGTATCTAAAACCCCAGAATATTAGTTTTTAGCATTATCTACATAATACTGTAGAACTTTGAATAAAAGAATGCATATATGCAGAGAAGATAAATGCACAAGAACAAGAGTTTCCTGAATTATTGCAGAGTACGTAGAGTTGGAAAAAAAAAGTTCTTCCGAAACTGCTAAATTTTCCAATGGGGTGCATGATCAAAGATGCAGGAGCAGCCACATACTTTGCAGAGCTTCTAAACCCAGATAAACACTACCATAACAAACTCCAAGTATATGTAAGTCTACTAGAAAGGTACATCTGACCTTCATTTAACCAGTATTATTTTTACATTGTACCATTATCAAGTGGATGTACTATATTTTTCCAAAACAAGTTGTTATATTTCTAAAAATAAATATGATCACTCTCTAGACAGTCCTTAAAAAAGTTACACCAGCACTGCTACTGGAAGGTTCTTTATTTCCCTTCCTTTTTTTCCCCATATACTTTTTAGAAGCATCAGTGTAACTCAGTAAGCCACTTGTCACACATGAAAGCAACAAATTTGGGAATCATCTCATGAAAGTGCTTCATCTCTTGAAAAAAGAATAGCCAGCTGTTTCCATCCATAGGACAATGGTCAGAAAGTGGACTTCATGTCTTTCAATTGATTAACAGTGTCAAGATGTTGAAACACCATTCAAAATGTCATCCATAGCAGTTCTGCACTTCAGGACAGTATCAACTACAAGTGTATCATCCTAAACAAACTCTCCTAAAGATCTCCCAGTAGAGAAATACAATTGCCCTAGCCAAAATTGTTCTGCATTCCTTGGGTATCTTTACTCTTAGAAAGCTTTTCATCATTTTTCTTTGCAGCAGTTGCATGCATTGAATTACACTTCCTCTGCGTCCCAATCAACCTTCTCCTTTCTACATCAAAGAATCATAATAACTCAATTCTTTTCTCAGAGACTACTTTTATAATTCTTTATCATTCTCCCTCTTCTTGACTCTTTACAGTTAGCAAACTTTTAAAATGAAGGACTGTAGTGCCTAAATCTAGATGCAGTTCTTAACTCAGACATGGCTGAGTATTTTGCCTTGTAAGCAATACTCCTACTGATCTATCAGAGTTGTTTTTCCTTTTAGTAGTGCCACAATTTGACAATTCATGTTCCTCTTCTGAGCCATTATAATGGCAGAACCCTTTTTGCTAAACTGTTAGCCAGTCAGTTAGCCAGTTGTACCTCATTTTTAGGTAGCTGAATATCCTTAACTCTATTTACCTTGTGGTTAACTGCATTAGCTTTGTGCTTATCCTTGTCTTTCAGACCAAATCCCAGATACACGAAAGCTTTCTGGAGGGTCCGCTTCAGTACATTTGAAGCCTCTTGCAAATAGGTGGTGGCTGCAGAGTTAGTATTTCATTATCCGAGCGATAAGTGAAAATACCAAGGTAACTACATCCAGCTTAGAAGCCACAGAGTCCTCAGTGTAGTCTTCCATTTTGACAGTGAGTATATATATGTATGAATATAAATATGGTCTATATTATAAATATTTACTTTGGAAATTATATATTACATTGTAATTACATTATTTATATAAGTATGTATATAATATTAATATATACACAGAAGTTTTTCTTCTGAGCATAACCTGCCAAATGGTACTGGAAAACAGACCATCTGTTCTATTTATATAGAATTCCAGAATCACAGAACCGGCTAGGTTGGACAAGACCTCTGAGATCATCAAGCCCAACCTATGGCCAAGCAGTACCTTGTCAATTAGCCCACGGCACACAGTGCCACGTCCAGTCTTTCCTTAAACACCTCCAGCGACACCTTCCTGGGCAGCCCATTCTAATGTGTAAACACCCCTTCGGTGCAGAAATTCCTCCTAATGTCCACCTAAGCCTCCTCTGGTGTGGCTTATATAGGACAATAGATGAAAATGGCAGACGTCTATCAGATGTAAGCAAAAAAAGCACAGCTTACAGTGAATTTTTTAATCTGTGTTGCCGTTAAGATGTCTGCTATGTGGACAAATGGGTAAGGATAGAACAGAGTGAAAAGTCCACAGATTTTTCATTTCATGGCCTAAGCATACAGATTATTCCAACTAGTTTCACAAAACTAATGACTCTGAGAATGAATTGAATAATATTATTTTATTTGGAACCTCAAGAGAATTGTAAATAAGTGGTAAAGATGTAATAATTCAACAGGCCACTAACTGTTAGTCTCCTTAATTTTATAAATCCCAGTTAAATGAGAAACAATTCTCCTCTAAGTGAAAAGATAAAATCTTACTTCCAATTGCATAAGGAACTGATGAGGCACTGATGTAAATCTCATTTAAGAAGAACAGTATTAGATAATCATGTTTTAATAAGCAGTCCTGCACCACCTATTGGTCTGAAGTCTCCTAAAAAATAAAGGAGACTGAACTTAGTTTGTTTAAGATGGCATGAAAT
Organism: Grallaria varia; assembly: GCA_013396735.1. Classification (NCBI taxonomy): domain Eukaryota; kingdom Metazoa; phylum Chordata; class Aves; order Passeriformes; family Formicariidae; genus Grallaria; species Grallaria varia. The sequence goes on from VWZG01002773.1 coordinate 81,832, forward strand.
AGGGAATAGTGTGTGCAATGAAGAGATTTAATGCAGTGAATGGGTCAGCCCAAAAACATAACACTAAATAAAATAGCTTAACTATTCCAAACACAAACTTCAACTCCAGATTTTATCGCTGTACCCATATCTTGCTCGGGAAGGCTTTTTTATAGTGCATGAAAAGGGAATTTACAAATAAATACAAAATAACACAGTGTCAGCTAAAAATTGTAATATATTATGAGCCTCAGAGGATTCTTAATTTCTTAATGTCTGTAGAAAGCATCTTTAACCAGACTATACAATTCCATACACTGTGACACTTGTACCATTTTTAAGACCAGACAAGCACAGATTCCTGTACTGAAGCAAAGCAAAAGGTTGTTGCTAAAACCCTAGTCTATAGATCAAATTCTTAGCAAAAATGCAAGAAAGGTCTAGAGCCAAGAAAGAGCATGAGAAACCAGAAGACGCAGAACAGACACCTTCATACTGATCTACAGGAGCTCTCTGTTGCTATCTACATAAACCCTCCTGTAATTAAATAAAATGCCTCTCTACTACTGTATTGCTTACAGGCCACCAAGACTGATCCACTAGAGCCAGACTGCACACATCTGGGCTTTCAGAGAGACAAAGGAAAACACAGGACCATCTAAGAGGGCCAACTGTTTCTAAAAACGTTCAGCTGCTACTATGAGTCATTTAACAGAGAAAGGTGACAAGACAAGACATACAAAAAGAAAATGCTTCTGTTTACTAAAATTTTGTTTAAATTCTAAAAGATGATTTATTTTTAAATTGACCAGATGATGGAAAGTCTAGAACTGCTTACTCCCAAGTTTCTAAACTCTCATGGAAAGCTCACGGTTTGTAATGCCATGATCATAAAGTCATCAGTTTACCAAACTAAAGACACGGCAACAGATACTATTCTTAATTTATCTCTTAGGAAATTTATTTTTGTATTTTCACACGGTACTTTAAAGGAACTTTTTTCATTTCATCAATTTCAGTAAATATATCCCTTGTATTAAAATATTAAGTTTACCTTTAATAGCAAAGCAGAATAATTCAAACAATGACAAAAATAAAGAAGGGATCTTTGCAGTACAATATATTGGTTGCTCACAAAAAATAGTACTTATTATTATACCATTATCTTCTGTAATTATTATCCAATTCAATTTTGGATAAAGCTAAGAGAGACCATTAAAAAAGGTCATGCTGCTCTAACAAGCAGGTTAGTTTACAAAGCAGCAAGGAAAAAGAAAAATACCATTTCATCTTTCCGGACACAGATTTTATTCTGTACCTGCTGTGCTGTCACCCATGCAGTGAAATAGGAATACTCCCTTAATTGCTGAAATTTTAAAATACAAAGGCAATTATTTGTGCATATTAATTATCTGTTAAAGTCACACCGGTTACTTTCTTCACATCGGTTACATTCTTCAAAGTTCTTTAGAAACCTGTATTTTTTGTTAAATACTTCTTTCTAAAACAGGCAAATTAATGAAATGTAAAAATAAATTCTAGAAGAAGGCATCGGAAATGTGCACTAATGGGATTTATGGATACAGGTGCTACTACATATCACATGCACTTGAAGAATTTCTCAAGTAAAATATGTTAAAATATTTCTCACTGAGATATTCATGTCCAACTTCAATCCAGTATGTGAAGGACTGTAGCAATTATTTCTTTGCGGTGTATTTACAAATGCCAGCATGGTCCTGTTTTTCATTTTTTACTCTTTGCATTGCATGAGTTTGAATTTTATAAGCCTTATTTAGGCTTCTCATTAGCTACTGCATTACAACACAATACAGGAAGTTTATGATCAAAGATATTTTGAAAGACCTGATTGCACCAACATGTATCTATGTGTATGTTTCACATTCTACATATTGTAAAATTGAAGGTAGCTGGCACTGCTCACTTGCAAAGGGCCCTCTTGTGGATCCAAGCAGGTAAAGTCCAAGAGATTTATGATACACTGTGTGTTCAAAGTTTCTGACATATAACCATGCTGTTTTAGGAAAACAGTATTGATTATTATTCAGCCTAGAATTTTTCTGGCAGCAAACACTAGTAGTGCCATTTCTTTTTCCTATCTGCACATCTCAGTGGACCAGCTCTCTCTGTAAAGGATCACGTCTGAGGCAGACAATACCTGCGCTACAGCAATGACATACCTCTCGCATGTAGCTTTGGCCATTGAAGACATGATTGGCGTGTCCCTGTCTGCCACAACTCTTTAGCTATACTGGAAAAAAAAGTTTTTGCGCTCCTTATCCAAAATGCCTCTTTAAACTTTATTTTTTCAATAAAATTATCTCAGTGGAAGAAAGGTTTGCTAGAGTAACTTAATGACAGGCGTTAATTATAAATCAGTTCAAGGGAAGACAATGGCCTGAAATATTGGAACTTTAATGTACAAACTAGAACTTTCATTCAGTTCTCCTGTGCAATACTTTTTCTACCTCACTGGGACGTGGAACTTTCATTATCAAAAGCAAGAAAACTTTCAAGGTAAAAATCTTCCAAAGTAACTGGCTTTTCAAGCAAGAGTTGAATCAGCAATCCACCTATTTTGCTTCTTTGTTCATTCACAAAAAACCCCAAAAAACTTAAAAGAGAGTTTTCTCAGAATGAAAAACTAAACAGTAACACACACACAAAACAAACAAACAAAGAAAATACTCTTATAAATACCTTTTTGGCCTTTGGTTTTTTTTCATAAGTCTCTGATAATGGTTTTCTTTTTTCCTGAGTGGTGTCTTTGGAGAATAAATATTCAAACTCAGTAGTGTCATGTATATCAGGTTCTTCTAGTGATTCCCATAAAGTTGGCATAGCAGTTTTCCTACAAAGGGAAAGGTAATGTTAAAAATTCCAAACATTTATGAAAAACCATAATAGATAAAAATCCATTACAGATTTAAACTCAAAGCAAAACAAAGAGCATTACTTCCCTATAACTTGCTCTTGTAAGAAGTCAAAATGTTTTGCTATTAGTTTTAGCTCTTAGTTTCAGCTATTTAGTCCATGCTTGCTAGACGATAGAAATCCATTACTCAGATTGTACAATTCTTTGTACAACTGCAGTTTGCGTAAATGCATCTCAAGAGATTTCTGCCACTTCAACTAGGATTAGGAGTATTTCAACAGCAGCTTTTTTTGAGAAATTTCCAGTAATCTATTTAGACCTATATAAATAAACAAAATCAACAAATAGCGAACAAACTTTATTCAAGCATATTTAAGAGCATTTGGAGTAATTTGTATAGGTCTTGATTTACTTAATGTTAGCTGCAGATGTTGCATGCTCATATTTATCTTTGTTGCAGTTCTGAGAAACTAATTATATGGCTTATATTTTGGGAGACTAGCCAGTATTCTTCTCCATTCAACTAACTGTAAATTTTAAATGTGGATTATCTTAGTTTTGGATCAGTTTGAAACTGGTTTAGACAATCGTCAAGTTTTATCTGGATTTGGGGAAAATAGTATGTAGTGGTACAAACACTGCACTTCAGTTCTGAAAGGGCTCTGTATCAAAATTTCAATGCTTCAGGAAGATATGTGCGTCTCTTGTCTGTTTATTAGTAGAAGGTGGAACCACTTCTTCCAGCAGATGTCACTAAAAGGCAGTGAAATTATTTGCAATTCAAAAAAGAGATGAGAACTACTATAAAATACAAATGGCAGATGCCACTAGATGTATTAGATGTAATATGCAACAAAATGGAATACCTACCAATTCAGAAGGAACCAAAATTATCTTTTGTTTTCAAATTTAGGATTTTTTTTAATATTCTAATGTATGTCTACTGTCATGAATGTTAGGGAATGCTTATTTTTTGCCATTAACACCTGCTGATGCAGAATATTCTGTGTCACAGGACACATTTAGAGTTCCACAGGTTCCCTCTCCCTAGTATTAGCCATAGTGTCAGCAACGCTGAAGGATTCTTTCTGGCTCTGCAACAAGAAGTCCTGAATAGCTGCTGATCAGAGCCACAAACTCTTGAAGAAGTTTCCAGTTCTAGTCCAGACCATGAAAATGCTGCACCATTACATCTGGTGACCAGGAGTTCATCAGAATGCTTAGATCTTATCTCGCAAAAGCTTGGTGAATCAGAAATAGTTCAGAAAAAAAATTCTGATTTCAGTGAATCAATAGGAAGAATTACAGTAATGTTTACCTACGGACCAACTATTTATTCTCTATGAAACAATTATGCACTAGTAATTTGTGGAAAGCAAACTTAAAATGTTCAAGCTTCCTGCTCCGAAATATTTCAATGCTTTTAATTTGGAAAAACTGAACAAAACCCGACATTTTATTAATATTTTGTTCCTGTCAACTATTTTATATAAAATATTTACACCTCACAATGCTTTATTATACCAGAATAATGTTACGTTCTCATCAAAATAAATTCAGAGCTGTAAAATAAAACTTGTATTTAAATACTTAACTGCAATTATTTACTTTAACAGTGCTTAAATAAATAAAAATATTAAAATAAAATATAAACAATAGTAATTTTTGTAAGTAACATATAGAATCATCATTATAAAATAAACTACAATAATTTTAATAATTCAAAATACAATATATAATAATATAGTCACTGTATATAATACTATATAATATATTCTGTGTATATAGAGTAGAGCACATATAATATTGTGATGTGTTGTGGCTGTAAGTCATATACAAAAATATAATTTATTAGAATGTTTAGATCTAACATCTTTGCAACAGCAGTTATGCTAAAAATAATTCTGAACACAGATAATAATATTGGAACGTTAAGATCCAAAAAATCATGTTATTTTATCTCTTGCATAACGTCTGAATTAACGAGCAACTTCTTGTTAAACCAGAAATAGTCTGTATCACTTAAGCATCCCCCAAAAACACTTTCTGAGCCACCTCTCTTAATGGAGCGCCCTACTACATTAACAAGAACCAAAACTGGAATCAGTGAAAATCCAAAAGAGCAGCTGAGTAGTGCTTGAAGCTGCATACCACTGTGGCAGTAAGGTACGCACACTGACCCAGAAAGTGTACATGGGAGAACTTCTTTTCTCCTGCCAGCTGAGTAAGTGGGTAGCATAAACAAAAGCTGGTGGGATCATTACAAAAAGCCTGTCCAAAAATTGTTTATTTATGCCTATTCACCAAATTATCACTTATAAATAAATCAATAAAACCGTACGTTTCACAGTAACTTTGGATTTGTTCCAACGGACTACACTATTAGACTACTGTTATAGTATCACAGAATGGCTTGGGTTGAAGGGACCTTAAAGATCACCTAATCCAACCCCCCTGCCCTGGACAGGGACACCTTCCAGTAGACCAGGATGCTGGCCTTGAACACTTTCAGGAATGAGGCATCTGCAGCTCCTCTGGGCAGCTTGTTTCAGCTGAGCGGCTGAGAGAGCTGGGGTTGTTCAGCCTGGAGAAGAGGAGGCTCAGGGGAGACCTTATTGCTCTCTACAAATACCTGAAAGGAGGTTGTAGCCAGGTGGGGGTTGGTCTCTTCTCCCGGGCAACCAGCAGTAGGACAAGAGGGCACAGCCTGAAGCTGCACCAGAGGAGGTTTGGGTTAGACATTAGGAGTGAGTTCTTTACAGAGAGAGTGACTGGGCATTGGAATGGACTGCCCAGGGAGGTGGTGGCATCACCATCCCTGGAGGTATTGTAGAAGAGATTGGACATGACTACCATTTTGCTTTTTAGTGCTAAATCTAGGAAGCACCCTGTCACTACAGTTATCCATGGAGTATTTGGATTATTGGGGAGGAAAAAAAACCCAAACAAAAGAAATGTTTTGCTATGATGCACAAACTTTTCATTTATAATGCACATAATTTTAATAAAATTAAACTAATTTAGAATAACTTATGATCTTTCTCGAGACTTATAATACTGAATTTGTTTCTTAAAGCATGTCAACAACTGATTTTGTTACACATTTCTAGACTGTTAACTTACTGTTTTCAAGTCTTAAATAGTATACCTATCCTTGTACCATGACAACTCTAAGTAGCAGCTCTAAGTCAATATATTTTACCTGCTATCTTGCAATTGTATCCGTGTCCAGTACAAAGGCTTCATGGGACGGCTGGGTTCAATGGCAGGTTTTCGAGGACCTTGGCTTGAAGATAAAGTGCTATTAAAAAAGAACCCAGGCCCAGGAGGTGGAAGAGGTGGAGGTAATTCAGATCCAGGCAGTGGAGGTGGAAGAGGAGGTCCCAGTCCTGGAAGTGGTGGTGGCGGCGGTGGTGGCGGTGCTTGAAAATTCCTACAGCCTTCAGAAAGTGGAGGTGGCAGTGGTGGACCAGACAGAAACTGAGATGTCAGTGAAGTCAGACCTACTGGCAAAGGTGGTGGTGGAGGAACTAAACCTGACAGTGAAGATTCAGGAAGGGGGGGTGGAGGAGGAGGAGGAGGAGGAGGAGGAGGTGGTGGTGGTAGTGGAGGAGGCAGCATTTGTTTTGGTTGACAAGATAAGACACTTTCCGACGACTGTACATTGTAATTGTCCTTATTTTCATTTTGGGCAGTAATACTATGTGACAAAGAAGAAATATTAAGCTTTTTGGGTACTATTTGGTTATTTTTCACAGCTCTGTTATCTTCTTCACTAGGCTTTATGAAAGTTTCTCTGTCAGTCTGTATACATACATTTCGATATGCCTTTGGTGGGTTATCATCTTCAGTAGAAACCCCAATATCCTTCGCTTTTTCATTTCTTCTATTTAATTTATTAGCAAGTTCATTTTTCAGATGCACAATGGTTTCCTCAAGCTGGGCAGTTGATACAGCATGTTCTCCACGAATATGGAATACCCTGAGTTCAAACTGAGACTGCAACGCAACAAGAAAAAAACCCCATCAGTGAAAATATTCTTCTGAAGTGTTTCTTTTATAGTAATTAAAAATCTTCACATTTAGACTACGTTCTTACATTAAGCATAGAGAGAAATATTTCACCTTCCCAATTCTAAATGCCTTTATTGCAAGCTATTACAAAATTTGACAATTACTACTCTTTAAAGAAATTTAAGCAGGGTGTGTTTCAACAAAACTCATTTTATTAGTAAATATCAACAACATCAATTTGGGCAAATTCTACATTGTACACTGTCTTTAAGCAGACTTATAATTTTTTAATTAAATGCAATAATTAATGGAAAATTGTATTTAATTACATGGTTTTATTAACTGCTTCATAAATATGTCTCATATATATATAGTTAATAAGTTAGGAAGTAAAAACTAGATTAAACACAACAGAAGTCAAAATTCATCCAGAATATAACATGAAATAAACAAAATAATTTCTCAGTCTATTCAGTATTATCATCAATTATATTCACAGAGATACCTATAAACTTGAAGAAATTTATCTTTACTATCAGATTAAAACTTAATTTCTCTTGTATATATTTTAATCTACAATTCAGGAAAATAAATCTTAGAACTAGGAGGATCATGATGATGTTACTGAATTATTAAGGAAGGAAGGAAGGAAAAAACCCACATTTTTCTTCCCATATATCAGGAAGATACAAAACATTTGGTAGAGAAATAGCTCCTTTAAATAATGCAATGCAATCCAATACTACCATCCAGATGATTAAGTCCCTACAGCCTATTTTCTGTTATGCCATGATACTATCAGGCATCTGGCTGATATTACCTTGTTTCTTCGCATGGTTCTTTCAGGATCCCTCTATAAAGGGAATCCAACATTTCAATGGAAGTGGTAATGAGCTTTTCCCAAATTCCTGCAGGCACAGTAACCCTACTTGTCATTCTAACTTGAGTATTAGGTCAGAGTTCACAGTTTGCAGAATCAACTAATATGCATCCAAGTCATACACGTATAGTGTAATATGTTGTGACTTTATATTGTACAACAAAGCTTGACTAGATCTGCAAACAATACACATTATTTCTTAGAGCAGTATGATCAGCTTGTATTTCAGTCAATTTCTTACGATAAAATGCAAAGTAAACAACCTGGAAATACTGCTACAAAATGCTCCTTTCCTCAACTGGCAAGTGTAAAGGTGGGGGATCAAGTTTAAAGTCTTGCAAAGGTAACAAAACAGAGATTTGCATTGGAAACCACTTGATTTCTGTTAGTTTTACAGAAGAATGAGGACAAGTGTGTAAAACAGAATAATTTTGTTAGCTTTTTCTTTTCCTACTCTTAACTCCAAGAAAGTTTGCTGTCTCTCAGCTTTATTATTAGTTCAGTTCAACTATCACAAGATTTTCTGCCATTTGAATTGCTCCAGAGAAATCACCTTTCTCTTTAAACCTGGCATACTGATCCATAAATGAGGTAATGAAGTAAGTTTGCCTTAGGGAATTTATCTGGTTTTTTATCATAGTATTTTGCTCCTATTGGACATCAAAAACTCCCCGACAGAACAGTTCACTTTTCCCAGCAGTAAATCTGAAGCCACCTTAAAAACACACTGTAAAACAAGCACAGTATCTAACAAACCCATTTATCACATTTAAATGGGCACAAAAGCAACTGTATTAGTACTATAAGCCTTTTCAAACACAGATCTTTTAGTCTTTACATTACAATATAAAATTGGTGGTTTAAACTCAAAAATTATATTTGAGGTGATAGTTTTTTTGCTTTTTCTTGCTTTTCATTCATATTTTCAAGATTATTCTCCGTTAATAGAGAAAATTTACATAAACAAAAATAAAGCTAAAATTACTAAGCACAAAAAAGAAATGCAGGCTTAGCAAAAACGAAACATTGTGAAATGTGTGTTGAACATCTCATCAATGGAAAAGATCAGTCATATCCAACCAAGTGCAAGAAAAAGAGCAATAAGTAACAATCTAAGTTTTATTTCAATTACTTTTCATCTCAAAATAAATCTTAACCACTGCAATATTAAATAATATTGAAACCTTTTCAGCTTACATGCTTATGATAAAACTTTCAAGAATATGTCTATTAATATGTCCTATTTTTATAAATATACACATAAATAATGCACACATATTCTTAATTAAGGTCTGCTTCCTTACAAATATTTCTTAATATGAGATTGAATGCTCTGAGATCAAATGAATCAAATGGAGATGCACACCAGAATACAAGAGTTTGGTCACAGCTATTTTAAGCAGAATGAAATGAAATGAAATGAAATGAAATTAAATTAAAATTTCAGCAGGAAACAAGATGTCTGAGGGAGAGAAAGTGTGGGAAGAAGCCTGGAGGAACAGAAGATATGAGGGGGTGGCTCAGAACTAGAGCTTAGAAAGCCACCCTATGCATGAATGAACATGATTCATTTCTGAGGAAGGGCGGAGGATTCTGAAACCTTTTACAATGCCTGTATAAATTTCTGTATAAAGCGAAAGGAAGACATTCCAAACAACAATGTGGGACATGTTCGTCAGCATACTTTCAGTATAGAGGATAGCAGTTTTTTTCAACATCAAATACACTAGTGCAAGGAACATATTTCTACTCCCCTGACCATTTCATTTTCTTGCAGCATTAAGCTGCTCTTTCAGAGAGTGTATCAAATTAAGCCCTCAAGCCTTGGCATGTTGAGGTTATCTGGGTTTTCTTTGTATCAATGACTCTTGCCAGTCAGTCAGTGACATTATCTAGTTTTTTTTAACATATTACTCCCTCTTCCGTACACACACACATCCACACACAGAACAGATTCTTACAGCCGCCTAAATTTCCATGACAGTATAGATGTATTTTCTCCAAATTGCTTTTACAAAGACTATATTAAGAGGCAGGAATGGTTCAATAAAACCTTATTGCTATTTTCTCCCCATATTGCCAGCTTGAAAGAAAATATAAGTATGTAAAACAAGGCCTTAATGTGCTGAAATCAGTTTTCAATCATAAATTTGAAAGTACCTAAGTCTAACCTACATAGCAATATGCTACTGAAAAAAGTTCCTTACTTTGGTACAATCTTTCTAGCATTCATTGTCAATATTAAATATTCAAACAATACTATGCTAGGAAGCTGAAGAATGCTGTTAAAACTCAGAATTCATAAAAATTCTCTCAGACGAGGAACAGTCTGAAAATACATGCTACAATTCAAGAAAGGGAACTGCAGCATATGTAGGCACTGAAGGGATTGCTCAGTGGTATGGCAGTTCTAGCAGAAAAGGATCTGTAAAGGACAGTGTATCATAGATGATCATGTGTCAACAATTCTGTATTAGAATATATAAAAAGAATTGTCATAAGCAAAAAAAAAATAATCTTTGTGCTTCGTGCAGCACTAAAAGCTGTGTGTTCAGTTTCAGAAAAATGTTGTCCCTGTGTTCATGATCCCTGTTACTGAAATGTGGGGCAGCTCATTCGGTCTTGATTTTCTAGGTTCAGTCTAAAATGCCTTATGTCTCCCCCTCACCCTTACTGGATAATGTTCCCTTTGTTTCCTTATTTCTTTCTGTTTCTATTGCTCGAGAATACTTTAACTGAATCCTTAAGTTTCCTTTGCAAGATGTGATTCAGTTTGAGTGTTGACAAATGCCCTTTGCTTTTCTGAACTCTAAAACTAGCCTTCTTAGCTAAAGTACCTCTTTTTCCATTCTTCCATAGGCTCTCTGCTTCCACTCAATACCCATTTTGAAGAGGCTGAATACAGGCAGTTCTGTCTATCCCTCTCCTTGATAAGTCTTATTTTGCTTCCAAATCTGTCCTAGCTTGGAACACAGATTTCAGAGTTTTTGCACCTCTGACTAGAGAAGGTTTTTACCTATTGCTATTCTAGTCTCAACGGTGCAGCCGTACTCACAAATCAGTTTCTTTAACTTCTCAAGGTTTGTCTGGTATCTGCCACTGAAACAGGCATGATCCATTTTCCTTGAGTAAAATCAACTCACCAGCGCAAATGACGCCAGCTGACTCTCAGATCCCCTAAACACAGACATTTATATATAAGCTTAGAAGGTCTGTATTACCCTCTTCCTTAAAAAAAATGGGTAAAAGAAAAGCCACCCCTAAAGAGAAACCAAAACCAACCAATCAACAAAAAACCTCACAAAAAACCTGAAAAAAGCAACTAAAAAAACCACAGACCCCTAAAATAAATGGTATTCTCATGGTACAAAGATGATTATGCAAATATTAAAAAATACTGATACACTGTAATGTGGAAAACAAGAGGAATGTTTGGAACGGCTTTCCAGTGTCTTCCTATCTTCTGCACCCATCCCTCTGCCACGATTGCAGCACCTTCCTTTTGGCACCTACTAAGTGACTTAACAAAATATAGGGAAAAAAGGCAAGATATATTTTCTGAGATGACGGCAACAGCTCAGCCTTGATCCCATGAGACCCAAGAAATTATGAATTTCTTCAAAGAAAGATAAAGAACAAAAATTGAATCAGTGTACCACATTGCCATCAACCATTATAGTATGAGATGATAAATCAAGAAATTCATAACTAAAGCAAAAAACAAAAATCCTCTCCTTCATCATGTAACATACAGGTTGTCTAAATGTCTTTGAAATGATAATGTGGATTGACACAGACAAATCTCAACAGCAACGTGACAGCTTTTCTCTGTGCTCTGATAGGTGAAAGATTACAGTCTCATTTAATATAGTCAATACAGCCAATTAAATGCACTCAACTCAGCTGTATTTGTTGTGTTATAGCTTTACATCATATGATTTTATGTGGACAAAAACTTTTTAACCATGACACAGAATCATTCTGATATGAAAAGCTGTAAAACAATTCATACACATGAATATGAAGAAAGCAGAAATCTCTACAGCAATCTAAATTCAAAAATCAGTTGCTGGCTTGTTGTTATTAGTCACGAGTAATTATCCCCATAGAGACTTAAAAAAATCTTGAGAAGTTTAACAGTAAAAACATTAAAAAAAAAAAAACAAACTCTAAAACACTCTTCAGAGCAAGTAATAAGCAGAACTTTGCTTTGAAACTAGCAAGTTAATACTCCACTGTCAATGCATAATACTTTTTCACTAGTGTTTATAGTGCAATTCTACTCTGAAAAGTGACTGTGTAAAAATGACACGTATTTAATGAATAAAGCTATTCTAGGTATATCAGAGACAGACTTCTTTAACTGAGAAACACACACTTTTACAAGTTTTTACTCTAATTACTGTGGAAAAACAACATATAAGGAAGAAAGCGAACTCGATTTTATTCCCTTCTCTGACTTTTATACACTGATTGTTACATCTAATTAGTTACTTATGCCAAGCCATGAAAATGAAAAAAACGGGAATAAAGAAGACACAAAGCATCTAAGGATATAGTTTACAGAAATGGAAGTGTTCAGGGAAGGCGAGATATTTAAAAAAGGAGAAAGAAAAAAGAAAAAAAAAGATAAGAATTATTGAGTTGCTGATCAAAAGTATTTTTATAGACTTCACAGCTTTTTTCTCTTAATAGTATTTTGGTCATCAAAGAAGGGTGCATACAAAAGCGAGGACAAACAAATTTTTCACAGACAGCCTCTGACTTTTTGGTTTTGTTCATTCTAAGTAATTTCATCTTCAGTTTTTGGAAGAGTTCACACTTTTTATTCTTGTATTGTGTTGACAAAGGAAAAGAAGTCCTTTTCTGTTAAATCTCTGTCCTTGAAAAAACATACATTTGTTTTAAATTTTAGCAACAATCAGAGATTTAGCAAAGGATCTCTCCACAGGAAAAAAACTTAAACCCATGCCAATTTACATAAAAATCAAAATTCCTCTCTAACAAATACCTCAACAAATATAAGTTACCTACAGCATATCACTGTTTTCAAGGGTATGCAGTATGGATTCTTACATCTCACAGTAACAAAGTAATAACATCCCATTCTCAAACGTTCCCAGAACTATAAATATTAGTGTAGGCAAAGTATACAGAGTCCAATTCTCTAATTCAAAAATAATAAATATGTAGTTTTACAGAGAAAATGTAGCCACAGTAGTTGTGAGGAAATTTGATCATGGCAGGTATAGAGAACATTGTTTTGCTATGTATTTTTTAATATTTTGTTGTTTAGTAATTATTTGCATTTATGTAGTTGAGCAAGAAATAAATTCTTGTAGCCAGCATTTTTGAAGCAAAAAATTATTGGCATAGCACATAATTAAAATACACCTATTTACACTGCAACATAGAAATTTTTTTTAAATAATGTGTGCGATTTCTTATATATAAGCCTACAAATTACTGAAAATTCATATAACCCTTTAAGTACTAATTCACTTCAAGTTTGATAATTTAAATATTTACTGTGAAAATATATGCTTAAAAAAACCCCAGGTAAATGAACAACTGAATGAGTATGTCAGAAAGCAATATATTCACTACAAGTAGATATTTAAAGGCAATCTAAGGAAAAATTATTTTTGAGAAATGAACTTTCATAGTCCATCTGCTGTTACTTCTGTTGTTTTCTTATTCTTTGTTAGAAAAACTTCAAAAGCAGCAATCTGCCCTTCTCTGAATACAAAAAAATCAATGAGAAACTGAAGGTATTAGCAGAATGATACCTGCTTCCTCTGCTGAAAAAACCTTCAAATCATGTATCTCATTTTTATAGTGAGTGTTTAAAATAAGGTATTTTTACATTTTATTAAATATTTATGCCTCTAATATTCTTTCAATTCAAAGTCAAAACTATTCTTGGTATAGCCAGTAACATGTTCATGCCATTTCTGAATTATTTTGCATTTATAACACATATGGAACACTTCTTTTATATAGATTCAGTCCTGCATACAAAGTTAAAATACATTTATTAACATCTTCGGCTACTCTTCACTCTCCTCCTCCCACTATGTTTCCTTCCTCCTAGTATGTCAGTTGTATTACTACTTTGCTTTGTTCCCTTAACTCCTTTGCCAGTGCTGTTTTTCCCTTCATCTTTCCCATTTCACCTTCTATGTATATTCAACTGTATACTATACAGAAAATTTATCACTGAAATGGCTACATTCACTAGAGGCCTGTTGACATCACTCATTCTTGTTCTATTACTATAAATTTCTTCTTCTCCTAAATTAAATCTTGTTCTCCAACAATTTGATTCTTTATATATGCTTTCTGTCTTCTTCCTCTTTACCATCTTCCAAGACCAGAATCTGTAATAGCCAGGCTAACACTAAGTTGCAAAGCCTGTGTGCCTGGTCTCCAAGAAGTGCCTGTCAGAAGATTTGCAAGCTTTTGGCCAGTGCATTTGTACATATTGAGTCTAGTGGGTCTATGAAGACAATGAGGAAGAAATAGCTGGGGGTTTTGTTTGTTTGTTTGGCTTTTTCTTTTTTAATATATGTACCATGTGTTAAAAAAAATAAATCCACAACTGGAACTTATTAAGTCTGCTGACAGTGGAATACAGTGGGAGCCGGAATTGAATCAGGCACATGGTGTGACTCTTGGGGTGTCCTGTTCAGGGCCAGGAGTTGCACTCAATGATCCTGATGGGTCCCTTTGAACTCAGCATATTCTATGATTCTTTCTCATAAGTGCTAAACTTTTGGTGACCACCAGCAATATAAGGTAACAAACACACCTTCATTGTTATCACTATCAGAAGAGAATGAATAGCCATGAAAAGCAGACCTCACAAGGACACTGTAGATGTTTTCTGACCAGGCCCATGCATTTCAAGAGACTATTCTGTACGAGATACAAATCACCCCTAATATTACAGACTGCACACAGTCCTTGTATTCTTCTAAGCTCCAGCATTTCCTCTTCCAGCTCTTTGTGGACCTTTGATTATTTCCTAATACTCTGTGCTCTTTTCTATGCTCCCAGATAGTGATTTCCAGGCTGCCTTAAAGTTTGCTTTCCTCATCCTGATTGCCTTGTGTCTGCTCTGTAAATATTTCTGTCAAGGTACAATAATCTAGGTTGTTTCCTGCACATATACAAATCCTCCCTTCAGTCCTTTCCCTGTTAAGAACTATGATTCAACCATTTTAATTACAAAAATTAACTTACTTGGAGAATTTTGTTACACAATACATAGCTCACAGCAGCTCATCTCTAGTTCTTTATCTATAGCAGTCCGATATACATGTCACTTTATTGAGATCGACCCCCTTAATAAGGGTACATCCCTCCCTCACTTCTAATCAAACAACCAGATAGAACCCTTAATGTACCCTTGAAATTTCCTGATAATTTCTCAGGATCCTGCAAACATTATGAATCCAAATATAGGAAAGGTATCTCTAACAAGGTCCACCGTACTCCACAGCATACTCCATGTTTACGGATTCTATTGTCCACTTTGGCACCTGGCCAAGTGTGGAACTCTACTGTGGAACCTCTGAGCTCACAGAGAGATCTCACTGGAATCTACATCCTTCTTGTATCTGACATATATATCAAACAGAAAATTACTAATGCCTTGAATTCACTAACTTTTTACCACTGGTACATTTGCTAAGCCATGTCCTTCCTTGAGATAAACAGAAAAAAGCCTCTAAAAAAATATAGTACCTAATAAAGGCAACTGTTAACAACATGCATTTTAAGGGGTGTATTTCGTAGGTAATTTATAAAATTCCCACTAATTGTAAAGTTTCCATTCATTTAAATGAACATTTTTAAAAATAATAAGCCCATGAAAATATTCAACTGACAAAAACCAGTTTAAGCCTTCATGTATCTCAGGCAGCAGTGAATTCCCAGACATGGCAATACCACACCCACTTGAATCTGCAAAACAGTAACCTGTCATGCTGTGAAAAAGGGAGTGATCCTTGCAGAAGACCATGTGTTGATTGTTCCTAAATGTAACCTAACTTACACTAGAAAAAGTAAATCCTACATAATATGTAAAAGTGGTGTATCCAGCTAAATTGAGACTTATCCATAAATTTCCAGGAAAACTCTTATTTTTGTGGGCAATTTAATTAGCAAAACCTCTAAATATGGTTAAGATCTGTTAAACATTTGAATTGTGCAGAATGGAATGAGTCAATTCAGCATGCTGCACACCAATAAATATGAACGATATATTGCATACAATTTCTGTGAGGTGAAGCTAAGAAAAGAATTAAACCACACCATAGGCTAAAAATTTAACTCAAGCTTTGGTTGGACTAAGATCATGAACAATTAACATGCAAAATCCAAACATTTCTTTCCTATCACAACCTTCATAGTTACGTCCCTATTCTGCTTCTCATTTGTAGCTGCTACCTTAGTCTTAGGACAGCCTCAGTTACTATGTCTGTATAGATACAAAAATACTAATAGCTATTCTTTGTGGTGATGTTCAGAACATTATATGCAAAGAGAAAAAAACCCCAATATTGTTACTAAAATATTTTAAAACACAGTATCTACAAATATAGACCAATCATTAAACTTGTATGTTAATTAATCATTTGTTTTGATGATTATTTACTTTTACGAAGTTACAGTATTGCCCAATTGCCAGGGAAATTACACGAATCATTATTTTTACTGACACATAGAATGGTTTGGCATATCAAATGTGAAAACAAGTTGGCAATGAAGTTTCAGTGACAAAAACTACAGAGGCAGTATGGATCCAATAAGAAAACTGATTGTAGTAGAGAGCAAGTTGTCTCTGATCTTGGGAGAATGTTTTTGGACACCTAACAGCTTTTTTATTACTGTGGCTGATTAAAATTAAAAGCCCTACTACTAAAATGTTCTTTTTGATGAGTTTTTTTGCCATGAACTATAGACCTTGCAGTCCAGTGGGATACAAATCCTTTGATCCTGTGCAGTCACATAAATTCAAAGTCGTAAACCAACATTGAATTTGATTTTATTAGTGTGGCTGATGTTGCCAGAATTGTAATGCAACCTTGTTTTTCTTCTCTTTTCTTCCTTTTCATTTGGAGAGGGAGTGGAAAGGAGATTTGTTTCCCAATGTAAACAACTAATTTCTTTGGCAACCAAACTACAAGATTAAGCCATTATAATAAAGCTTTGTAACTACATAGGAGAACAATGATATATATCACATTTTGCTAAGTTGCAACCAATTATTTGGTTTAAGTAAAAGTCAAAGCAAAAAGCATTATTAGTACAAAACGGGGAAAACAGTAACCAAAGGTGAAGTTGCATTATCTGCGTAACAGGCAGCAATTCATACTACTTCTCAATGGGAAACATTCACTGTTCAATATTAGAGTAATAAAAAAGTAACTCCACACTTTTAGAAACAAACAGTTTTCATTCTTCATGATGAACATAATTTTTGCCTAAAAGTTCTAAGATTTTTTAGATATGGTTAAACAACAATATATAGAGTATAGATATAGATACATAGAGAAAGTTCACATGTGCAATCAAAACAGCAAAAAGATTTTGCAGTATAGCAAGCCATTCACTTCCTAGCTATGGAAGGAAATTATGTTCTGGGGCTTTTTTGACACCAGATATAAAAAAAAACAACAGAGGTTCAATTTTACTTTAAGAAACATAATCACCTAAAAGATGAATCCTCCGATGCTTACAATTATCACAGTCCTCGTGTGTTACAGAGAGGAACCTCAACATGTCAAAACAACTACACTGCTTGGTGAAAGTCCTTCCTTCAACATAAAATATATTACACTACAAAAAATACTACCTCTTTCTCTGTAGCAAAGGAAATTAAGGCTAAGGTTAATTTCACATTCAGCTTCATGTTCAAAACCCAACAGTTTTCATTACACTTTCTATGAAAGGAAAAAAAATGTAAACAAACTATTACTTTCCTCACAACTTCACTGTAGAAAAGATTTTTTTCATACGGACAATACAGTACCACAATTGTAAGGATTAAATAGAAAATGCAAACCACAAATATCCTTGTGGAGACAAAGTATATGAGGAGATACCCATCACACCAGCTTATCTTTCATGACTTCTATCTTAGTTTGACTAGGAAGCTTTCAGTTCTGTAGATACCACCATGAACTTCAGTGGTAAAACCAGACTACAGTCTTTAAATACTCCCCAAGCAGGCAACACTTAGAAGAAAACTCCACACCGTGTTTATAACTAGTCTTCTTTTTAACTTTGCAGAGATGTTTATGCCACATTTAGCAGATAAAGATACTAGTACACTTATCTAAGATAAAGCTTACGAACTCCAGAGATTCTACACAGATAAACAGAAGCATAACATTAATTATGGAAATTATTCTGTATTTGTGTAAAATATATACCTACTTTAACTTACACTACATGCTAATTGTGTGTCATCACACTATTCTAGACGTTCCCATCATGGAATTTGAAGAAAATATTGTACACACAAAAAAGTCTTAAAAAACCAGTGTTGGTCCATTGCTCAAATAGGAATGACCACAACCACCTTAATTTTACCCCTCTCCACTAAGTTTGCACATACTGCAGCTACACAGACACTTTTCTCTTTGGAAGAACCAGTATCTCATTTAGTGAACATGATGGGAGTTATTCCAGACAAAAGTTCAAAACTCCTTAATGAAAAAGTAGCAAGATTTTAAGACTTGTGCATTATGTATGCTGAAGCTGAAAGATGTAAGAAGAAAGAATGGACCCTCAGAAAGAGGCACAGCAGTACTGTAGTAAAGGCATGATAATGCTGACCTGGAAGAGTCGCTTCTATACTTTCTCAAACTGCAAAATGCAAGATGAGTCACAAGTCATTTCAGTCAGTTGTCCTCAAGTAGTCACCTTCTTTAATAAGCAACTAATCTTGAGATTCTGGGATCCAATGCGTAGTTGCAAAGTATGTAAAAAATGAACTGTGATTGAACATATATGCAAATGTAAGCATCCCAATAAATCTGCTATACCTTAGGTTTCTGTGCATAAAATATGAACAATAACAATACATGGTTATCTTTATACATACTGTAAGGTCCAGTTTTTATTTATTAAACATCCTGGCAAATTAAAACTCACGAAACTAGGAAAAAACCCTAGTGAACTCATCTATATTCAGATCAGATTTTGATTATAAACAAGGGAGTTTATTACTCACTGACTAACAAAAACAGTATCAAATAATGAATGGACTGTATTCATTCCAGGATACACATTCTGAGGAAATTTGACCACATATAAGTAATGCCCGCATCGTGATGCCCAGATTCAAGTCTCTGCAACCTATTTCCTAATAATTTCTATCTTAATTTCCAGGCTACTCCATTGGCCCTCCAGCTTGCCTTGTCTAGTATCTCTAGACTGCATGTAACTAGGACTGCCAGTCCTACTATCTCTACTCACCATTTTGCATCTAAAATTCTGCCTCTCACATCTCCATACATATGTCCAGCTCTTGATGTTTGCTTTGCGTTTCAGTGGGTTTTCTTTTACATTGCCCAACCATCAATAAGGGGGTCATGAGACAGGCTTTCTTTTTGAAAGCATCCTTGGAAGGGTGATCTCCACCTAATCAAGAGTAACTTGTGGCACCCATTAATCAGTGGAACTTCATTTTGCCCCAGTGTTGTAACAACTTTGGTGGCTTTGTGGAAATGGCAATTAGAAGTTTGTTCAACACCAGAAAATGATGTAATAGATGCAATGAGTACTAGATTTACAAAGTCAGAAGCTGCTAACGTCTGAAGTCTTTCCTGAATAGGAGAAAAAATTGTTTTGTTTCAGAAGTTTTAATTTCCAATTTCAGACAGTTTTCCCTCTATCATCCTTGACAAATTTCTCCCTGGTCTAAAACCAGGAATACCAGAGCCAGAATTTTTAAACAACAAAACTTCATGTATTTCATTCAGAAAAATGGCTTGCAAGTATTAGATTTAAACAAATATCTGGTGTAGTAAATGCCAAAGAGCAGCAAATAAGGCATGGGGTACATACTTTTAATCAAAATGCTGATTTTGATACTACTTAATTATTAGTGGCTTTTATAATGCCATGATCACATTTCTCTTAATTTTTCTTGCAGACAATTTTTCCTATGTTAGAGGTCTTCCAAATCTGTCAAAATGAAATATCATCATTTTCAAAGTATGCGTTCTACGTTATTCTCCTGAATGAGTAACACATTTACTCAAGGTGATGAGATAAATTAATTATGAAAAATGCAGCAGGTTATAATGAAGTTTTTTTTATGAGTTTAATGTGAGGCCCAGTTAAGCAGAGTGTTTTGTAAAGGGTCTAAATCTGAGTAGGAACTCAGTCTTTCTGAAGTTTTAAGGCTATAAATTATCTTGCTCTATGCACATTTTAACTGTCTGTGTCCATGTGCTGAAACAGAGTTAAAGAGATTTTCACTGTTTTCAATACAGGGAATATGGTCTGCTGTAACTTCTTAAATAAACAGGAGAATCCTTGGATCAACATGTGGAATTAACAGCATTGTGGAGCTGACATGAGGTTTAAACATTCGAAGTTATCATAGTGAAATTGCATTGAAAATATGAGAATAGTAATACGGCAAGTGGCGGTGAAAAAATCCACAACACAACAAAAGAAGAATCTTCCTGGAGATTCAAGCTAGCTGGTAAGAAAATAATCACAATGTAAACATATGATTAAAGGAAAATGAGCATGAAAAACACCCATTGCATCAAAAATATGAAAAGAAAGGGGAGAATTTTGCTTAAAGTAAGTATCAGAGCACAGTACAGATGCTTAAAACTTCATCAAGAATTTTATTATAGAGTATGAAATTAATATAGAGACTATAATGTGCAAGTTTTTAAAACAAAATTAAGCACTGAACTGGGGAATATCTTCATACACTATGAAAAATTGCTCCAAGCTTCCTTTCTGAATGAAGATGCAATTGTCAACAAGTGGTTTCAGAGATTAAGTGCAGCTTGCTTGGTCTTTTTGTGTTGGTATGCACCCCGTAGAAAATTATTGTTTTAACACTCCTGTCCTTTGCCATCATTCCCTAGTCCGCAACAGCACCTTCTCTAGCACTGGCTATGCAGTATTTTCATTACAGGGAGATTTTTCTCCTGCTGGGATTTTAGTATTTTAGGAAATACATACTTCAAAGACAATGTTGCTGCCATTGTCTGGGAGCCTTAGGAGTTCTGAAATTGATATTTTAATGTAATTTAATAGGGCTTCAGTCTCTTCTTTCTCAAAAATGTTATGCTTTTTCCAATCTTAATGTTCTCCCTCTCTTGCACTGCGGAGAGGCTCTGCAGTGAGCAGGGAGAATTCCTTCGTGTGGACGAAGTAACCAAGAAGAATGTTCATAGAGGCACACAGTACACCCTAAGCACAGAAGACTGAAACATTTCAAGTTAGGCAAGATTAGTATCAATAGTTAACCACAAGCTGGGACACCTTCATCGGTTCACCACATGGAAATGCTGAAAAACCTGAACAACTGATTAGGAAAGATCGTCTAAAAAACCCTTGCAGACCTTAGCTGCTCCTTGGAGCTGCAACTCCACTTTACCAAACAGAGCAGCATACATGATACAGGTTTTCCTCTATGCACACCCGAAAATCCAGCAGAGAACACACAGAACAGCCAGCCACCTCATGGATGCATTTTGTCTTGTGAAAGTTAAAAACAATAATCTTGGCATCCTAAAGCAAAATTTTATTAGCAAAAGTCAGAATATATCCACTTTTTGGGTTTTCTAAGTGCTGTGGCACATAAAGCTTTCAACACTATTTATCATTTGCCCCCATATTTTAATAGCAGATTTCCAAACATAGTGAATGCTGACCGACCATGACATCCCTGTTCTATGCAAGAATTCAAATCTGCACACAAAAAAACTCAGGAGGAAAAAAAAAATATTAAAAATTTCTTTTTTTCCAGAAAGCTATAATAAATACTTCTAAGAGTATCCAGGTCAGATTTTTTTCAGTTCAATCTACTCAAAAGAATTCCAGTTTGCTCTAACAGACTATCTAAAAAAGAGAAGATTTAGACAAATTAGAATATTGAAAAATGTTTTGATTTTGTGTCTAATTTCTGATATCATTTCTGAAGCTGAAATGAAATTTTACTTTTATATATGTCATTTTAAATTCTCAAAACTGAAATCACCCATCTCTATAAAAGAGATATTTTCATAAGCATTCTGGCATACAACAGCTTTCAGCACTATTCACCATTGCCTCCCACAGCTAAATTACAAATTTCAAAATGTGGTGGGGAGAAGCAGCACCTTTTGTAATATTCATGTTATGATTAAAGAGCAATGGAAGCATTCCTAAATGGAAGACACTGACCATGAGGCATAATGAATGGGAAAAGGAAAAGAGAAATAGTTAGGGAAGGACTAATGAAGCACAAGCCAGGCAAAAACAAGACTTGTAAAAGAATGAAAAGGTCATCACAGAGGTAAAGGTTTACTACTTTATAAAAATATAAGGGGTTTATGCCTTTCTGGTCTCAGTACAAAATAAAAAATAATAATTTTTATTTTATCAGATAATTTTGACTGGTGCTATGACTTCCCTTTTCATGTTCCTTCCCCATTTTTCAACATTTTCTGGGTCACTTTAAGGCACTGGTCTTTAATCTCGATTTATGATATGAAATTGTTTTCAAAGTTAAGCAAGTTCTTCTGTGAAAAGGAAATTACTTTCTACCCACTTCTACATTCTGCTCCTGGAACCTTCACAAAAAAGCAAAAATGCAGACATTACCAAGGAGGCCACTGTGAACACCTCATGATAAATTCTTCTCTAAATGACGCCAGCTTGTTTTTTCATAATGTCACTGGCAGTTTTACATCAACTGCATTATCTTTTTCTATTTAAGTTTCAATAATAAGTTCATAACTGTGTTAGATGTAACTATAAAGGTATTTCTTTCTAAAATTTGCTATGAAATACTTGGAGAAATATAGAAATATTATTTTATTATATAACATTGCATAATTTATAAGCTATTTATAGTAATTCTTTCTTATAGTATTTTATATGACCTGCATCATATAGTACTATAAAAACACCTGTGACTGATAGCTAAAGGCACTATTATACTCAGTTTGGAAATCTGTAAAAGATACAGTGAATTGTGGAAGCCTAACAACCTGTATCAAAGACTCATAGGGAACAGGGTTATAGGACAGTTTAGGACTTTGATTCCATCTTCCAAAAGCAGTTTTTAACTTCCATGTAACTGAAGATGAAGGGATATTTGGTACTCTTGTGCCAAAAGGGAAAAAGTGGATATTACAGAATTTTTTTTTTTATATATTTTATGAAATGAACTTAAAAAAAGAAAAGAATGCTGCAACCTCATGCAGCTATGTTTTGGGTTAAATATTAAGTACTGCACTCAGAACATTGCCTTCAGCTAGGTTCTGTTCTTTCAGAAGTCAGTAATCCATTTACATTACTTCGATTTAATGTTAAGTTTTTCTCATCTATTGAGTTGGTTATTAGATACTAAAGACTGGGTTCTGTAGGACCCCAGATTTAAGGTCTGACAGGCAACGACAGCTGCTACTTATCTACTGAGCAGTTTCAGTTCTAGTTCCGTAATGTGCAATTTCTGACCTAAAACTAAGACTGTGAAAGATACACAAGCAGCGGGCAGCATGTTACAGTCACAGATCCTCCAACAGTTTACAAGTATGACATTTGCACACATACAGAGAAACAGGGACATCTTGGGGGAACTTCTGAAACACTTAGCTGACATCTAGTGGCACGAGCGGGAAAAGCAAAACATTTGACAGAGAACAGAAGCAGTTTCATGTCTTAAAAAAATGTTTTTTTGGTAAATTTTAAATGACAAATTCAAGAAATCCTTTGAATGCAGCAACTACCCTTTCTAAACATTGTATTTGTGCGGATGAGTCAGTTGAATGATATACATTAATTAACCCTTTAAGAGTTATGAGTTATGCAGATTGTTAATTCAGCATGATATGGTACAGATTCATCAATAACTGACTTGGCGTGATACATGTTGTACACTTAATTAGTATGCACACTGTATGACTAAAATGTATTTCAAGTGACACCAAAAAAAGGAACAACACTTCCAAGTTTTGGTGATAACAAAGATAACAGTACTGTCATTCACCCTCTTTCTCCAGTGATTGTACATCCTGCAGGATTGCTACATTCACTGCAATTTCACTGTCTTAAAGATTCAGCACAAACTCCTACAAACTAGTGGTATGGATAATGCTCTGGCTGCACTCTGGATATTCCATATGAAGTTTACAGGAAATGAACTAGTGATAACAAACCTTAAAAAATAAAAATCTATTTGGAATTTTCATTCACATAAGAAAATAACTACAAAAAGAAACAGTACAAAAGTATAGCAAATTTTCTATTGCTAAAGAATTAAAAGCCACTATATATATTTAACCCAAGCTTTTCCAATAGTTGGGATATCTACCATCATATTTTTCTGTTACACCCTAAAGAATAAAATGCAACAAGTTATTACACTAAATCACGACACAATTTTCCTTCCCCATTATATGTTCCTATATGAAATTTTATAATATAAAGTTCCATAGTTCACATTATACAGTAATGTACAGCAGTAAGTCATAATGAATATTTTTTTATATTGAAATAATTCTTTCCCTTCCTTCAAATAATGAAAAGCCACAAGAAAGACATTATATAGAATAAGGCTGGTCTTCTCCAATGCATTCAATTCCAGTGTAAATGCTGGCAACATAAAGAATGAACAAAAATCATGTTCCTTTGCTGTTATATTTAAGTATTACAGACTGAAGCAATTTCAGGGTAAACCAACAATATTTAAATAAATCACAAAACCCAAGAAAAATTCCTTTTAAATTAAAAACAAAATAATAAATATAATAATAGAGATGCAGAGGAAAAAAATGTTCTTTAAAATGTTTGAACATCAGGGACACAGAAGAAAGAGCCTCTTAAAGTAGATAAGCTATAAAAATAGGACAAAGGAAGTTTGAAATCACACCCTTTCCACTAAAACTTAGAAGGAAAACCAACAACTTATGACTTACAAAAGCAGAAAGACTCTGTTGCAGCAACTAACTCTCAGATTTCATCCACTATTAAAAGTAACATGCTGCAGTAAGATCGGACATTGTCTTCACAGAATGAACAATTTAGGGCTGACCCACTTAGTACACAGGACATTCAGTATTTTCAGCCTAAATATTGTTTAGAGTATTAGTTTGCTCTATATACTGGGCTGATGGGGTCCACCTGTCAGAGAAGGGGAAAAGTCATAGGTTTGCCAAGGTGGTGAAGGGGGTTTTAGACTAAAATTGTTGGGAGGGGGGAACTTTCAACCATCCCACACGTACCAGTTTGCTACCCAGAGCTTGGGGAGGGATCACACCTCAAATGAAGAGCATTTGAACAGGAGCAGCACAAATGCATTTCAGCCACTCCAGCCAGTAAGTCAACTTCACTTTTAGCATCTTCTATGGGCCAGAGGCCTTACACCAAACACAGGTGTAAGACAGGTCCAAAAATCAAGCATCACAGTGATAAAGGAGAGGCATGAGGGCAGTGAAAGTAGAACCAATACGGAAGAGAGAGACAACAAAGACACTCAGAACTGCCAAAAGAAAACCCCTATCAGAACAAAAAGGACCATACAGAAAGAAGACATTACTCTTACATTACTCCGCATTTGTTACATGTGCTTTCTAAGGACTCACTGCTGGGAATAGGGTACTCCATTGGCCTTTGATATAGGAAGTTTTTGCATCCATCAATATTGTAAAATGAAAGATCACTTTGTATCTCAGGAATAATCAGTCTTACAAACTTACAAACACAGTGCACAACGTCCAGTAACTTACTAGTAACTCCAAAATGAAAATTAGAAAATCTGTAAGAATTATGTCTTGCATGCAATAAATGCAGGTATTCTTTCTCTTAGTATATTATTTTTCTGATCATCATGATGCAGACCTTACATTTCACTGCCACTACCCAAAGGCCTACAAAATTCCTATCACCTCTTGTGATTTGCCTTTAGAACATAGTGTAGTGCCCAGTATGAAAATAATTGCCAAATAACAGCAATATCTGCAATATAAAAAGACTAACATGATCGGTAGGTCATACTTGTTAAGACTGCGTAAATCTTCTACTAATCATGGACCACAAATATTTGCATTTTATCTCTTTTCTAACTGTATTTACAGACAGAATGGTGAGATTTTATGGTGCAAAAAGTTACATCACAATTTCACATTTCTGGAAACAACCCACTCACAATTTCCTTAATACTGAACAAGACAACATATAAACACAATTATCAACAAGACATGATAATATTTGAGAAAAACTCAAATAACTCAGATAAAGTGAATGTTTATTCTCATTCAAAGGTATGAGCAGCAAATCATAGCATTTACTTCTCCTACTCTGTCGTTCAAATGTACTTTTATGGAAGACAATATATGGAAGAGGAACATTCTTTTAATGAAAGATGTAATTGGAGAGACATATGATTCTTTACGGATGCTTGCCAGTACCTGTCTCTTCTGCCTCTACTGTTTCCAGAGTTGCTAGAGAAGTAACTATACAGTTTCCTCGCTCACTCAAACTATGTATTCTCTGAAATACCCTCTTATTGCAAAGGATACTACTGGACACCACTGGATGACCAATATGATCAAGTAATGCCATTTATTATTGTGAAAACACCCCTTAAATAACCCAGATAGCATACACACTACACACACATTGCAAACCACCTCGTGATTGGATAATGCGAATAACACACAACTCTACTGGTGTAAAATAAAGTCCTCGTGAGCACTCTCTGTGGCTGCTGTTTTTCAATCTTCTGCTGCAGCTTCTGTAAGTTTACATACCTCTCCTTGTTGATCTCCACGGAGACTTCTTAAAAATAGCTTTTCACTGCAGTCTTAAAGGGCCCCGCAGCATTAATGCATCTAGCAAGGCAGGGGCGTTCAGATAACCATTTTCTGCAAGAAATTCCCCAACACCCTCTCAAAATGAATAAATCCCCCTTGCATTCATCTACTGTTCTTGTATGGTAAAGTATCGCTCTTCTTTATAAGAGTAATTACTGATAATATTTGTTGCATGTTACTGTTGTATTTTCTTTAGTGCTAGCTTGCATTTCTGTATGCTGAATTTTAAGAGATGCTGCACACTCCACAAGCTGCTTCATTCCACCTCTGTCTAGTCAAAGACTTCACTAAGCTTTCTCAGCTTCATAGGTTTTACATTCATTAGGTCCTGGCCTTTGTGCAGACACAAAGACATAAACACTCTGTGTAATACAAATACTGTACTTGTGCTAGTCTGATGATTGCTCTATGTGATCTGCCTAATGACAGAGTCAATGCATCAATGTGCTGAATTATCAGAATCCCTGTGTTAGTAAATCTGCTTGTTTTCCACACTACTTGCCTTAACGATGACACAGGAATTACAGAATGTTCTGTAACTGATGACCTGCATACTAAGGATTTAGCATAAGGACCTATATCAGAACAGTCTGCAGCTATGCTCAAGAATATATCACAACTGGTGAGAAAAGGAAGATGCTGTTCATTTTAAATGAGAGGTGCTCACTAAATTCAGTTACACTGCCATTTAAATTCCTGCTGTTATGATAAAAACACGTCCTTGTAATATATCAATTTCCTTAGCAGTCAATCATGCCAAAGGAAAGTGGGTTCTAATACTACACTGTGTTTATTTCTGACTTTGACAATTAGTTGGTTGAGTTTACACTTTAAAAAAGGAGACATCAATACAGAGTACTTAATACAAAACTCCAGAGTCTCACAAATGCTTACAGAATGACAGAGAACTGCTTCTTTGGAAGTATGTTTCACTGAGAAAGAGTGAATAGTTAAATGCCAGTGCCAGTGTGAAAGTAGTGCGCTGCTGAGTTAGAGGGAAGAATTTAAGAGTATAGCAATAAGGAAAACTACAAAGAGGAAACATGTAAAACTGCTTTTTGCTATCATACATGAGTGTACGTATAGATGTTATAGGTCAAGATTAATTTTAGCTGAGTTGGCAGTCAACTGAAAACAACTTCTAAAAAGAAACAAATTCTTAACATGTGATGAAAAGTATATGTTTGCACTACTTAAATCTGTAAATGCACTAGAGTTAGGCAAAGAAAAAAATCATTACAAATACCTTTAATGTTTCAATTTCTTCTTTGTGTTCCCTCTTTAAATGCAAAATGGCAGCTTGGTACTCTGCAAAAATAAAAAAGTACATTCCATTAAGAATCAGAAAACAATATGCCGTCTTCAGAGTACTGTATTTCGTACACCACCATGAGGTCCAGAATGCAGATGTAGGCTCTCAAATAAATGACCATTCGCAGTGATGATGGAAAAGAAAATCTGAACGCAGTAATTAGCATTTTTTTCCTAAGATCACATGACCAGATTTTCCATGAGGGAGATGATAAAGATAAGAGCTCTTCCAAGCTGAGAGGGGAGAACTGGGAGAAGATACGGCAGACTGAAATAAAAAGAAACTTTAGTTTTGCTTAGCTTTGCAGGTAAGTGTAGAATTGATAGGATACTATGACATATATGTGCATGCACACACCCCTCCCTGAATTCTAGAAGAACATGCATTCAATACAACAATTTACATGGAACTGTAAACATACCATCACTATACACAGTCAAACTGGATAAAACAGCAATCACAAATACAAATAAAGACCTGGAAAAGAACCCAACAACACGAGATACAAAGAATTCTTTGCCATAATTCTATCAGATGAAGATTTTAGAGTTTAAGTATCTTCACATGATACTGTGAATAGGATACAGGACAACTCTTCTATTTAGTGAGAATAAAACAAAATCCAGAGGTAGTCTAATTGAAAGCATGAAACTTAAAGCCAGAGAAATTCAAATCAGCAGTGAAAAACTGAGGAGGCTGGGCATTGATTACACAGGTTTAGTGATGGCTGTAATGTTAAGATGTAGATTCACCAAATGGACCTCCAGAAGCTTGGCCTCATAATACGGCTCCCCTCAATTCCAATATTTGGCCAGATGAAGAAAGAAAAGTACTTTTGAGACATTGGTGTAACAGTTTTAGAGAAGCCTATCTCCTGTAAGACATTGGCCCAGAAACTACAGCCCTCCTAAACAAGCAACTGGAGTTCATTTTCAGATGATCAAAACTCCCACTCCTATCTGCTTAGAAAACAAAATTCAAAAGTGTATTTCCAGTTTCCTGGCTTGGCTTCTGCTTCCTCAACTAAAAGAGAAATTAAATCCTAATTTAAAAAAGGATTGAAAATAGACCAAAGAATTTGAATTTTACTGTCACACTAAGGAGTCTGCATGGTCTGTACAACAGTAGGACCTAAAAAATAGCATTAAAGTATCAAAGCATGGACCAAAGTACCAGATCAGTAAAAAACCCCAGTGCGTAGCTGCTTTTTTAAATTTTTTTTCTTTTTTCTCTTCAGAATACATGAAGGAAAGAGGAAAGGAAAGAAAAGATAACCTCATCATCACCCTGAAATCTGCATGACACCGAAACTTTTAACATACAGCTCTTTTTTTTCAAACACACATGAAGCTATGTGCTAGCAGCTGAATTGATATACAAAATCAAAAGGCAGAAGAATTGATATTTTACAAGGCACAAAATAAAAACCTTAGGTGAGTCCAGCTACTAATAGCATCTATCTAAACTTCTTCTTCCTCTTCAACAGGCCTCTACTTAAGAGGTTTCCAGCATGGGAAAACTGTCTGACAGCTCTGCAAGAATCACAACTGGTTAGGCCTAGAAACTTTCCAATTTTCTGCTGTTAATTCCTTTGGTTGATATTCCCTCTGGACAAGGCTCTGCATATCCATTCACCTAAACAGAACTTAACAGCTGCCTCAGGTCTCCTGAAAAAGTTGTGACCCTTCCATCACCTCAGCTACTTAAGCATTTGGTTTGCAGGGCATGAACCTTATGAACATCCTGACTTGAAGTTTAGCTCTTTAAGGTCACATGATAACTGAAGCAAACAACAGGCTTTGAAAATGCTGCTAACAAGCAGTTCTTAGTTTGGCTAACAGAAGGATACAGATCTAACTTGACAAAAGGTCGACTTTCTATGTTGGACTGCCCAATGCTTAAAATTCTTTGGGATTTGGGTAAGAGTCATAATTCACATATGCTGACGCAGAGCTGCACTAGCACCAGAAGCAGACTGTCTACACTGTCCACCCATTCCCCGTCCTCTGTTGCTCACTTTTTTACCTTGGCACAAATGTTTGTGCAGTCGGAGAAAGATGGAAGAAACTTCACAAATGAAATCTAACACAGCATAAAGTTAAGAAATCCTTCAAAAATTAAGTAAATGTTATTTTTAGACATGATACCAACATTTTAAGTTATTTAATTTGGCATGTGTTTTTCATTACTTCCAGCTGAAAACTCTGAAATAAGTTCTAGAGATTGTTTTGCTTACATTTTGTTCTAAAGCAGACAGAAGAGAGAGTAGCAATTCTTTTGTTATTTACTTATTCCTTAAAAATATGTTTATGCAGTACCAGATTATAGGAATTAATACTCCTAACTGATTATTAAGACACTGCCACTGCATAAAAGCAAGTGTATCATAAAGTGATATCCTGCAACATATTTAAGATGGCCTACTATGATATATAAACTGACATACTGCAGCATAAATTTCTTCTGATTCTTTTTACCATTGTATTCTTTTTAACTGGAAAAAAGTATCTCTTAGATAGAAGCTGACACCCACCAAAGTACCTTTTTAACTCTTCTCAAGCAAACATTTTTCTGTGCAAGATATTATAATGAAAAAGAAATCATATTTTGATTTATAGTCTTGCACAATATAAAGTAACTCATGTCCAAACCTCTTCTATGTTTTTTGAAGGCACCTTTATGTAGTATAATTCTACACTAATGTCTTAAGAAAATATCCGGCACACAGAGATGGCAATCTGAATCATTAAAACACTGAAGACTTTGACTAGAAAGAATAATTGCATTCCAATAATTCCAAAAAATCAGTTCCTTAAGATATTGGCAACAGAATAATAAAGTTTAATTAGGCAATGGCGTTGGCATGTGGCTTACAGCAGCAAAATCACAACAGCAAAGTAAACAATAATGATATGTTAACAGAAGGAAATGTACTGCAAACAAAATATAGGTCAGGCTTCATAAACTACTGAGTTTTTAAATTCCATTTAACTCTCAAAAACATATGTGTTTTAGAGCCAGACGAGATACAAGACTGCAACTGAACTCTATGACCTCCCACTTTCTGGTGCTGCCATACCTTAAGAACCTTCAGGACTGACAGGGAAAAAAGCTTCTTCATAGGACCACAGAATGGCTCAGGTTGGAAGGGATTTTGTAAGATCATAATTGTCTTTTTTTTTTTTCTTTTGAAACGTTATCTTTTACTCTAGATAACTATAAGTACAGTTAAAAGAATTAAGAATCATTTCCATAATAAGTAAATATATTATACATTCTGGTGACAAGAAATCTTGGAGATTTGAAGGAGGAGGCTGAGAAAACATAAAATTAGCTGCTTCCACTGGGTGGCAGTTTTATACTCCACTAATAACTTCTTTCTTTTTTTTCCTGAAATAAAACTATAATTTGCAAATTCATGGGTATATAAAAATATTGTTATTTTATTCTGGGTGTGAACTTATCTCATTAGTTGTTCATCTATATTTTTATTTTAATACAGTTTTTTGTCTTATCTTTTTCCTAATGAATGACTTGCTAAACGTTATTTGATAGTAACATACACATTTGACATTTCCTTGTTCTTCTCTAAGTGCTTGGGAAGAATGAAATGCAATTTCTAAAGTGATGAACCAGACTAATGTTTTGATCCTGTTCTGTCACCCATCGATACAGTCAACATTAGAAAGTATCATAACTTTACTGCCAGTCATACTCGATTTGGTTCTGCCTACATGCAACTTCAGGGAAAAATAATTATAATTAGCATTGTATCTGATTTTCAACAAATTATTGAACATTGAACATTGCAAAGACAGAAGCAGTGTAAATACGATAAACTTCCATAACTAACTGTCATATTTGGTACAGCATACTTCACGATTTTAAAGCATGTTGCCAATATGAACCATATAAAGCTAACACTGACTGAAAAGCTACCAGTACATCAGGAAAATATAGTATTTTCTTTATCATTAGGTACTACAAATTTGAAATGCTCCAGTTAAAGCACAGAATTAAAATCTACCCAAGTAAAGGGCTGCAAGAAGGAAATAAAATTGTGTTATAACAAAATGCTCACTGCAAGGAGGAAGTAACTCTGTGTCCTGTAATTTCATGAAACACAGTACGCAATCAGATAAAAGAATTACTGTTGAAGTACAATGGACAAGCTCAAGAAGCAAACCCAAACAATTAAAAATGGGTAAGATGGACAAGAGGCGAACAACGGGCTTAAAATGCTCTAAGGCTACAAACATGGAATTCGTTACAGAATCACAGGCATCTACTGTGCGAAAAAACAGAGTACCATACATTGTGAAACTGCAGACAAATGCCTACAATCATTTATACACCAACATCTGCTCGAGCAAAGAGAGTACAAATACACTAGAGAACAGTAGGGGTGTACAGGTATGACAGCAGAAGCTGTTATTCATATTCTCTTGAATAATGATTGAAAAAAAAATAAAAATGTCTGGAACCCAAAAAAGTTGACAGATACTAAAACTTACATATGGGAATAAAGGTAATGTAATGGACACAGATTTCTTATCCTGATTAAGTTATACAAAACGCACACACCTTTTAACAGTTATTGTACTTTATGAGCATTAGGCTTTAACACAGAATAATTTGGGGAAAAAAAAAAAGGAAGACTTATTCAATATATTGGGTTAATTCTTAAAGCAGTGTTTTCTAAAATCTTGGACCTGAAAGCTAATCTTGCAAATAAAATGTGTAATACAGGACTGCTCAAGTCTACCCTTAATAATCATAAAACCCAAGCATCTAAAATAGCAGCATATTCTAGTTTTATTAGGCCCTTGATATATGAATATGAGAGAGTCCATCAGTATTTACTGCGCCAATTGTTCAGCTTTACAATTTTGCCTGACCTTCTAGGATAAAGATGGTCTCCAGGCAACACGTCTGTAACTTCTGCAGGCCTGTTTGGGTCTATGGTTTCTACAGAAAAAGTTCAAATAGGATATTGAAGTGCTAGGGATATTGTGGGGGGGGGAGGTTAGTTTGAGCTGGCTTCTTTTAAAACACACAGAATTCCCAAATAGTTACATCTCTAATCTTTTCAGTTACAAATCTAGATGATCTTCAAAATTTGAACCATGCATCTATATGATCAGTATTTTTTACTATGTTCAAGAAAGGCCAGAATCCCTTCAGCTCAGAACCCCACCTTTTTAGGGACAAAATAAATGGTAGGATTTTCTTTTTCTGTTCCATGAACAATTCTCAAACCTTGTTTACTTGTTTAATAGGAATGGAAGGAAAAAAATATGAGATTTTTATGGGATAGGCAAACATAATCTGCTCATATGCCTGGTCTCCCAGAAGTCAGTAAATCACAGGAGTGGCCCATAACTCTAAGTACCTAAGCATTTGTAGGATCTCTGCACCACCTCCAGAGTGCTATGAGGAAGGGCCCCTTTGAGTGAGGTGCTGTGGTTTAGGAATGGTACTCCACAATGCAGTGTGCCACACTGAGACTCTCCCAAACCCCACAGTGCTCTCATGCTCCACCTTACCCTCTCCTTTCCTGCTGCTGCAGGATGGAGTTGAGAACCAGAGGCACAAAAAGAGAAGATCACTGGTTGAGATAAGAACAATTTACTGGAAACAGCAATGAGATAAGATGAACAGTAACAGCAACAATATTAATAACAAAAGTATAGAAAAGAGAGGATTATTCACATGCAAAAATGCTCACGGCAGACCCTGAGACAATGAACAACGGCAGACAGCTTCCCCCCTCCCCAGCCAACTTTTTTCAGCCAGAAACCATGCCCTTCTACTAAGAAGGCAGAGCTCTTTTCTCTCTCCCCCTAGCAACGACATGAGGTGGTATGGAATAACATTAGGGTCCTGGCTGAAACTAGGGTGTAAGGGAAACAGGAAATGCTAGCAATTGAATTGTCAGGGAGAGATACGTCTCTCAGACCAGACTGTCCAGAAGTCCACTTAATGACAGACTATATAGACAATATAACTTTACTAACCTAACATCATCAATGCGTAGGAAAATTCTAACACGTTCCAATATAAGTTGTTATAATTAATGCAAAATTGTCTTAACACTGTCTTATTTCCTAAGAAGTATCCATGCAGCTGTAACAAACATGACTGGACTCTCATTATGAAACTTCAAAGGGAATAGGAGGGCTTCAAAGTCCTCTGGATTTACTTCTAATATGATGTCCACCTGCAGCATCATCGAAATGGTGTTACATGGTAGAATTAAGGATTAACTTGTTCTTCAATTACATAATGCATCAAGAGTTTATCCTGGTCATAAGGTTTGTTTACAAGCCTTGTAAGACTAACTCAACTATAAAAAAGGATGAAGGAAAAAAACCAAAAACACCAACCAACAAAAAACTCCCACCAAATCTTAACTCTTACAAACTTTTAAGTCAGCAGATTGCTATTCTCTAATTCTATGAAAAGTATGACAACAGGAAACTACTTAATGAATAAACATACACAGAAAAATATTAACGCCTTGAAACAAGCCTTATTCAGTTATGTGAGTTACTGCAGAAAGCAATTGCCAAAGTGACAAGTTATTTTAAAAAAAATAGGAATACTATTAAAAAATTCTCTTTTAAAATTAGTTCCAACTCAGCTTCATTTAGTTATTACACATTTTGAAAATAATTCCCCATCCTTGACAGTGCTCAAGGCCAGGCTGGATGGGACATTCAGCAACCTGGTCTAGTGGGACGTGTCCCTACCCATGGCAGGGGAGTTGGGACTAGATGAACTTTAAGGTCTTCTACAACCCAAACCATACCATGATTCATTAATTCAATTATTCAAAAGAGCTGCTTAAAAAAGAACTTCCAAATCAGGAGTGTTTGTTCAAAATATGTTCCTTAGGCTTCACTTGAAATCCAACATTGACCACATTGGCTTTGTGTGTCCTGCTCTTGGTGGGTACAAAACCAAGCAAGAAAATACAGAAAGACATATCAGGGGCTATAACTGAAATAAACTCAAAAAAATCAGGTTAACATAGTTCATTCTTTTTCTTAAAGCACAATTAAATCTCCTTCTCCTTCAAAAGACATCCCTACTGATTCATTACTGAGAGGTGTCCCTGCCCATAGCAGAGGGGAGGGCTGGGACTAGATGATCTTTGAAGTCCATTCCAACATATTACCATTCTGTGATTCTCTAATTACTAATGGCATTATCAGTATCTAGTAAGACCTCATACAGTTTTCGATGGTTTTTACTGTATTACTTTGTCAATCTTAAATGTACTCTCATTTTGAATATAGATCAGTGTATGTCAAAATACATTAGAGTCATGGAAAAGTAAAAAGCTATCATCACATTGATTGTGCCAAACTGAACGGTACTACATGAGTACACAGCACAAATTTAGTTCTTGCACAAAGAGCTTCAGTTCCCATTATTTATAATCAATATTTATTCAAATCAGTAAAAGTATATTGCCACAATATTTCTTATCATTTATTAATATGCTTCATCTTGTTTTTTTTCCTTAAAGTCAGATGTTACCTCTGTTTTATTTCACATATACCTCAGAATGGAAGACCACAGCCTACCAACTCAGAAAGAACTTCCATAGCTCAATTTTCACTCCAGTCTTTGCTTCAAAGATTTTCAGAAAAAGCACTGCCAGATTATAACAAGTCTAATTATTAGGCATATTAAATTATCTCTAAAATGGGTAACATTTACCTGGAGTCTGCTCACAGACAAGATAAATGAGAGGGAAAAAGAGGAAGAGAAAGTAATACACAAGTTCTCAATTGTGATGCTGTTCCAATCAGACTTCCAATCTTAACGTTGTAAAATTTCACACTCAGCATTGAGATGGATCTGAAAGTCATAGAAACTAACATAAATTCCACTGACTTTAGTGGGATGGCAGCCACTAAAACTGAAGTAACAGTTCCTGACTTATTACAGAACTTCTGCAATCTTTATCAAATTTTTAGTTCTAAATAGTGGTATATATAGCAGAGTCTGCATTTACCATTTCCAGTCCATCAAGGAAAGGTATACTACCTTTATGGTAACAAGAGAGACCAAAGACTAGATACAGACGGACAACACTGTACACACAACTGTTCCACCCACCTGGTGGTCGTTCCTTGTAAAGGTTAAGGTGAGCTAGAGACAAAAGCATAAGTATGATTGTATTTAAGTTTCACACAGGGAATTTATATTTTATACTCATTAGTTGCATATGCTAGCAAGGAGTCTGGCAGACCCCTTGCTTTTCATTCATTACTACAAACATATACTCAAGTTGGTATTTTCAGCTCCCACTTATATAATTTTGTTTTGCAAAAAATTATCAACTGCTTGTGAACTGTCAGATTTCTGTAGTGTTGCTAGACATTAGCACTATCAAATCAAATCAAAATCAAATAGTATGTATTTAAATACATTTCTACCATGTAAAAAAATCCAATGGACGTTCCTTGGTTAACAACGGACCACATGTAGTAACACTGTGAAAACAAACTTGCAAATATTTCCACAAAGCTCTCAGCTTGACATATACACAGAACTCAGCATCACACACTGCAGAATGATTAAATAACTTATTTGGTTCATTCCTCAAGAATTGCAATCGGAAATAATAATGATGCTCACTCATTATTGTGTTTCCATGCTGTTTGGCAAGGCAAGGAGACAAAAGCAGATCAGAAAGCCTCGACTGTGCTGAGAGATTTATTCCACACAATCTGATTAGAAGACAAAAGCTTTCAAGAATTCCTTGTTTGGCTTTTTGTTTCTAAAACTTGCATTTAAAAAAAAAAAAAAATTACAGACTGTGCTGTAACAGCGACTGATATTGCTGATGTATGTGACAGATAACATATGCCACCAGGTAGTAAGATATAAAACATATAAAATATTAATTATTAGTAAAGTATGAGGCATGCATCGCTGTTAGGTAAAGAAAATACAGGCCACAGCATACATGCTTTTCCTTAATACATTGAAAACCAAGCATGAAATTTGGATGCTTTGGATAACCTATGCAATTTATGAAAATGCCTAACATATGTTCAGTTTTATCATCAAACAGAATTTGTCTGAAAACAGAGTAGCAATAATGTTTATAAAGATACACAATAAATGCTTATGAAAATCTTTGTTATAATATTGAGCAAGCCACACTGTTCATCAACATTTCTAGAAGAAAAGGTACAAACATTCACCGGTAAATTCAAGCTACAGCCCCAGGAATACTGGATACAATGGGTCACAATGTTTTAAATGGAAATTTTCATTCTTCAAAACTTTTGCAAAAAAGCAAGTATGCACATTCAAATATTATTCAGTATTATTCTATTTATGTTCAAAACTGTGCAAGAATTACCTTTTCTTCTTTGGTAATAATACAACCTAACTACTTGAATAATTTTAAATAAAATCTTACATGAAAACATTTCCCACAGAAATCTCCATAACTCAAATTTCAGATAGATGAGTTACTCCTCAAACTTTACATAAGCAATTTAGGAACCTTCTTTGCCACAATCTCAAAACTTCAAGGAGAAAGTAGAAGCTTTGAAGTTAAATGACATATATAGCCACTTCTGGTCAGTACACTCATTTTTGTAAAAAGCCTTACATATTAAAGTCAGTATGTGGAAACATGCAAAATGTGAACACAATTTAAAAGTAATTAGAGAACAAAAGCTGGAAAACTTGAGTGCAATCTACCTCTCTTAAGACGCACCACACCCTGTAACATAAAGGAAAACATTAACATGTAATTGAGCTGATTCATTAAATTTCAGAATAGTGAGGGTTTCTTAATGTTTTCTCCCTGCGTGGTAACCCTTGGCCCCATCATTTTCAATATTTCCTTTTAGCACAGGCTATTTCCTCCTCCATTATTTCTCCCTGTAGTTCTCATCTTTAACCACCAGGTGTCAGAAGGGAATCTACTTACCACACGCCTTTTTTATTCTTATTTATTTTTACAGATGCAGTGATTCGACCTTTCAGGCTTTTCCATGCTACAGTGATAAACAGCAGCGGATTTTCTTCCAACAAATACAGACACGAGCAACTTTCAAAACATGTAACTTGCTCATTCCTGGAATGGCTTTTATAAAGCATATCTGCATTTAAACATCCTTCTATAACTAGAAAATTAAAATTTATTTATGCTCAAAGAAATTCACAGAATTACCTATTTTTAGGGATTAGCTAAAACAAGCATCTAGTTCTAATACATGATTCTAATCCTTCTTCCTTCACTCCATTCCATCTAACTTCTATCTGTCCTCCTTTCTTTACTTCCCATTGAACTTGAACTCTTTTTACAGCCCCGTAATTCATTACATATAAGGATGTCAATTCGATAGACAGGGAAATGAGAAGAAATCTTCATTTCAACTTATTTTGGGGGTTTTTTAGGGGTTTGTTTTGTTTTTTCTTTTAAGAGAAGGAAGAATCCTCCAAACCTAAAATTTCAAGTATTTTCAGCACTCTAAGGATTCTGGTAGAGTGAAAATAGGGTAGATGTGAGAAAGGGAGACAGATGGAGAGGGACTTGTAAAGAATAAACAACCCTAAACAAACCAATAGTCCAGTATCTAAATGTTGTCTGGATATTAAGAGAACAGAGAATTGATATTAGAGTAAATTTACTAAAGAAATGAACTATCTTCACAAACTCACTGAATTCCCCCAAAATGTCAGAACTATATTCACAAAAAAACAGCTACCTAAGGAAAACCCGGCACCTACTGATTCTCTGTTTTGGCAATGAAGAAAAGAGTTAGTTCTCTTTCTGACAGCAGAGCATTATAAAGCGCTATTCAGAAGCAGCCACCTGAGTAACTTATCTACTTGACCATTCATCGGCTGTGAGAGGTTACAGTTACAGTTCATTTACCTGACAGCAGAAATGAATAATTTCACTTGCCATTTGCAGCCTCCCAGGAAGGCAACACTAGAGGTACTGCTGCTGGGGACATTCAACACTAACTCTTGCTCAATAAAAGTCCTGCTTTGTATTTACAAAACCAATCTATTACAGGATCACATTCACCAATGCAATATGGTAAACAAATTACACCTTATCAGCAAACATGAGGAACAGATTTATAACAGAATTTCTTTGATGAATTACAGACTCTACTGACTTAATTTAGCACAAATTTAAAAGACAAAGTACTTATTCTAAAAGTGTAACACTTTCACAATCATTGTATACTACATATAGGAACTATATATTGAGAAACCATGTATACTAGACATGTGCATATTTAGTCAAATGTGGGGGGTATGTGGGTGAACACAGATACACACACAGAGGCACACTGCTTCCCTGATATATTTTCGGCAGTTCTCAAGTTTAGAACTGCTATCACACTTAAAACATGGATATATGCAAAACTAAGTAAAGCACAATAAATAAGAGTTGGTTTTTTACAGATAAGAGTACGTCTGTGCTGCAG
This sequence comes from Grallaria varia, assembly GCA_013396735.1. Lineage (NCBI taxonomy): Eukaryota > Metazoa > Chordata > Aves > Passeriformes > Formicariidae > Grallaria > Grallaria varia. The sequence continues at coordinate 121,457 of VWZG01002773.1, forward strand.
CAGAGGAGGCAGTCTTGGCAGGGCTGATATTGAATTTATCCTAAAAGAAACCCAAAAAGCAGTTCTAAATGCAGGTGCAAATTTTCAGAAAGCATTAGGGTGTTCAAACCCAGGGTTTCATTTAGACCAGTATCTAAATCTCCTGTGTTCAGATGGTGGGCCAAACAGTACTTCAGAACACATGAACAGCTAGACTGGAGAACAGGAAAAGGAATTCAGTAAAATTCAGAGGCATTTCTGTTAGACAAAGGGCCTCATATATTTTGAAACAGAACCATGGAAATAAAATACAAAGTCATTCTTCTTGTGCTGTACACAATTGCTCTTTCACTGTGTTTCAATTATGTAACACGAATCATCCTGTAAAACCCTCTGTTTTGGGCCTTTGCAACATCAGATTGGTCAGGTCCATAGTCCCTAGTGAGGTATACATTTCAAATTAAAAACTACAGTAAAACAATTAATTCACAGAACTTGCCTTCCTTATATTCAGCTAACAGATTAGCATTCTCACAAGGTAAAAAATTAAGGTGAAAAATCAAGTTTCTACTTTGAGTGGATCAAAGCTGTTCTGTACGTGAATTCTTAAGCTCATTGGTATCTATGGCTACACAGGTGTAAGCATCCAAACATGGCTTTGTATACTGTAAAACAAGTTCTTGTCAGGCATCTGCTACAACAGATCCAACCACCCTGAAAAACAATCGGTGTCCTAAAATTACTATGTTTCTTTAGATAGCATGCATAACAGAAATAAAGCAGGAATTTTTACTGAGAAAGTAGAGCATAACTCTACTTCCCTCTCACCTTGTAATAGTATAACCCCTCAGTGTATGGGAAGGCATGAACCTTTTATCTCGTGGCCTTAGGCACAGTTACCATTCTGTAGGCGTGGGGCTTTCTGGTATTTTTTTAAGATTTAAGTTTAAGAAGTCAATATTCCTTTCTATTCTGCATCCCTATCTAATGCTAATAGCCTAAAAACAGAAAGGGAATTCTATCTGACTTAAAAAAATGGGTCAGAATTCTTAACTTTACAGATGGATAAACTGAAGCTTGGAAAGGTCTCAAAAATGTCCTGAAGCTATTCCAGTAAACAGCAAAAGGACTGAAAATGGAACACAAGCATCAACAGCAAATCTTCATCATCAACAGGTGCCTATCTTTTTGTTCCTGTCTCAAGAGGCACAGTATGAATGACAGTGACAGCAGAGGTGGGGAAAGAAAAGCAAAGGGAACTATTGTTGCTTGTTTGTTTTTGAGGGTTTGGGTTTTTTTAAATATTTTCGAAGCAAATATTAGCGGACAGTACAGCAAGATATCTGGAAGAGTGGCTGCTGTAGTGACCAGCATATGTACTGCAGTGCACTGTACAGCTAATTTGTCTGAGATTTCCAAGCAGCACTATACCAAATACCTTCTAAATCCATAAAACTATAGCTTTAGCCAGCATAAGGAAGGGGAGAAAATGTCATTACTACTCCAGAGGAATACAGTATGGCTACAACAATCTGGCTTGTAACAAAAACCTCAGCCTCTTGAAAACATGATAGTGGATCTGTCAGAACATGAAACACTGACGTAACATGGCCAAATACACCTGTCATGCTACACAATATATGCAGTAAAATGTAGAAAAATAATTTACAAGACCTTTATGCAGCTCATCTGCAGTCTGAGATCACATCAAATTGATCAGTGTCCATTAAATCACAGTAGCATCATCTTCTCTGAATGCATAATATCCTGCTTGCTATAGTCCCGCCTTATCTAATTCATTACAATAAAATTTATAATAGAATCCCAGAACTAAACCCCAATCATCACAATGAAATCAAATAAACATATTCACTTTTTTTCTATTTTTTAACTTTAGAGACAAACACAAACTGTTCAAGGCCACAAAGGAAGTTTATGTTAGAGAAAGATAAGAAATCATGTTGTTATCTTTCATCTCTCTGTTATGTTATTATGCCTCTTTTTCTCACAGTAGCTGGTTGTTCCCTGCATTTACATCATGACCATAAAGTGATTTTCTTGCTGGGAACCCAGAGTATAGGGGACCAGGAATTCAATGTATTTGAGATTTAGCAATAAACCTCTGCCCTTACCTTGAATTTCATTCCCCATTTACCTCAACATTTTTTGTTTAATAACAGTTTTCTCAGTCACCTCCTGATTTTCTTATTTACACTGAAAATTGTGCTTACATCATCACAGACTGTAACAGACATTGGGGCATTATAGAGACAGCATTATCTCTGCAGATAAAAGGATGATGAACACACTATGAGAGAAAGAGCTTTCTAAATGTTAAATACAGACATTTGAACTAACAAGAAAACATAGTAAAAAAACCCCACTAAATGAATCAATGTTTCAAGTGGCGTTTTAAACACATTTTCTCCAGCAGGAATGTCAAATACTTCTCTCTCTCTTCTTACTTATTACATTTCTGGTTTGCTAAGCAAAGGACTAAACTCTATTTATAGAAGAGAACTAGTTTAATGCTGACGGCTAAAAACACGTTTTTAATAGGAATCACACGATCCGTACATCTATACCAACTTAATGTGGAGACATTTCTTCAAACATAAGTAATTTTATGAGCAGCAGAACCCATGTCTCAACTCCACCTCTTGAACAAGGGAGTCTGCAAGCGCTGACTCAGTCATACACAGCAGCTGAGATATATGTGCATTCCATGCGATGTAGTATCTCAGATGAGTTTGCTCAGTATCAACATGAATTTGTTTCCTCTACCTGGCTAGATATTTTCACCATACATAATAGGTGGCACATCTACCTTTCTGTCAGATTTAATGCTTTAAAATGGGAGAAATCACTCTAAGAATTATGGAGGAAAAACAAACAACAAAAAAACTTACAATGAAAGCAGATGAACAAAACTTTAGGATCAGAAAAATATGCACAGATATCTGTTTGATTATGTGGAAAGATTTCCACTGAAAAACTGTAAATTAAGATACCCTTTTTTCTAATCTTCCAGGATAAAAATGTACTACAGACTTTCTGCACTTCAGCTATTTTAGACACATTTCAAAAAAATTACAGTTTCTCCAGAGAACCACGTAAGCAGCTTGATTACAGACAGCCTGTTAACAACGCGGTCACTCGCTCTACGGAAACAGAGGAATTAAAGGATTAAGAAAACAAGACAAACCAAAATACTCCAACATCATCCTTTTAATCCAAAATTTGCAATCCAAGATTTGGGCATTGAAGGGGGCAATACTATTATGAGATGTTATAAAATGCATGGAAAAAATCTGTTGCAGAGTTGTATTTGTTCACTAACTTCTTTCACTTCTAATATTCCTAACAGGCCTAGTCAGCCCACACACGTGTTCCTTCCTACGTCCATTTGCTTTTCAGTTGTTTTCCCACACATCAAGCCAGACTACAAGCCTCAGGAGGGAGTTAGCTACTCCTCCAAGCTGCTATGAATCATTGTGATGTCTGCTGCGTAGGTCAAATTAAGCCTGAATTTCTTGCTCCCACTAAGCAACAAGAACAATGAGGAAAAACATGGCAAGGAGGTGAGAAAAGATCAAAAAGCCAGGAATCTTCTCCCTCAATATCCCTACCTTCCTGTCATAGTTGTCATAGTGCATGGTCATGAAGGAAGTAAATCAAAGACATAGTGTAGAATTGCAAAAAAGATTACAGTATTTCAACTTTCAAGTTTTCAGTCTTACTTAAATCCTACTTTATCATGACAAAAAATCTATGCTACCTCATAAAATATGTACATATTCTAGTACCCTATTAGAAGTAAAAAGACAAATGTTGACAGATTTATCCTTGGATGTAATCACATTTGTGACACATATTTTATCTAAGCCTAAAATAAAGTTGTGCTAAATGAATACTTACCTAATAATTCATCCTCTTATTATTGTTTTGATATAAATTCCTGTTGTTTCCGTAGATGAGACTCAACCACAGAAATTAAAACACTAAAAAACTTGTTGACTGAAAGTTAAAAGACGCCACTTTGGCATTTTTTATGTTACAGATATTCCTCTATTCAGGAACATCAGTGGAGGAAGACTGGAATCACAAACAACCCTGCCACACACGGTTTTTGAACTCTTCTGAGCTCAAGAACTTTTAATTTGATCTTAGTTGTCAGGACATCAGACACCGTGGTAAGAAACAGGGTTTCTGGTTGAGACCAGTCAGTTTGATGGCCTTAACACGCATTATAGCATATTTCTAAGAAAACCAATTCAGGGGTCAAGAAGCTCCAAAAGTACTGGTGACTGGGAGGGAATTTGGGATGAAAAGGGACATGAGGGGAAATGCCAGTATATACACGCATTTCAAAGGTACCAACTGCGGTCAGAGAGAAGATACTGAATTTAGAGGCATTGCTGTATTGCCATTTTCATATTCATACAAACCCCCACAAAATCCCAGCAATAAAACCAACATTGAACACAAAACCTCTTCATTTAACCACATTAGCCCTACTCATGAACAGTACCTTCCTCTACCAGCAGGAGATTCTATATCCTGTGTGTAGTGCTTTAAAACAGTCACCTAATTACTCCAAAAAGCCAACCTAACTGATACATCATGCGCAAATTACAACTGCTCGCGGTGTCCAACTGCCACAGTTGCTTCCTGGAAAGCCATGAATAGCTGAAAAACACACCTGATAATCTCTGAGGTACATCTGTAACTCCACTGCACTCTTAACATACGCTGCAAACATAGTCTTTGTCTATTTCCTTTAAAAGCACTGCTTAAGTCTCATCCCAGCTGAATCACCAGTGGTTTGTTTTCATTCTAATCCCGCCGCCAGACTCTGGAGTGACTAATGAACTGCAGAATTTGGTCTGTAAAAATTTGACTTAGCAAACAAACCATCAAAATGCTGATGACACTGCCACCCAAAATATCACACTAACAAGAGTAACAATTTACATGGGCTCTAAGCCAGTCTATCCTTCCCATTCAAATTTCATTCTTGAAAAAAAAGAAGAAAGCATGACCTAATTTCTCTACAAGTATTAGAATCTGGAGCTTTATTTAATTCAGTCTTTTTTCCTTTCTTTACTTAAGCATATGTTTTTGCCACAGATTATTACAGTCATTAGGAGGAAAACCCATTTGTTTGCGTAGAATTAAATACAGGATGCATATAGCATAATAAGACCCTAAGAGTAACATGAACAGCCTGTAATACTCCTTGTCAACAGCTAAATACCTGTCCTGATCATCCAAGTGACAGACTCCCACACTTCGAGCAGATGCACTGGAAATTCAATTCTGTCTATATAAGAACCACATTTTGCCTGTCAAAACCAAGTTTTCTCAATCTTCCAACAACTTTTACATTTCCAGTATTATGCCCACTTTTTACAAAAAGAGAAAGATTAAGGCAGAGAAAAGTGAGGAGAAAGAAAGACTAAACAATACAACGCAGCAGACAGATCAAATAGGAGCACTGTTTCTCATATACAAGGTTAGACATATATCCATTGGAGCTGGAAAGAACCATACAACTTTTTACCGTGCACAATTTCTCACAGCAAAGTAGTACATAAAAGGGTATTTTTTTTAATTCCACCTAATCCTTCCTAGGTGGTATTTTCTAAAATCTCCAAGTACATGAAGAACAGATGGTGTATTGTCTTTCATTTTAATATTTCAGACAATTCCACAGTTTATGGCTCATTTCTAAAGAACAAGGACTCCCTGATTTGTATTTAAGAATATAAATTTGAAACAGTTTTTGTGGCTAAAATAATCACTTTTTGCCTTGTAAGTATGTTCTGTAAGTATCTAATACACATTTTTCTGTGGAAAGCTTATCTGATAATTAGCATTACACTTCAGACATACCCTTTCATACACTTGTATAGGACAATATATGTGGCTAGATATAAAACTGATCTGAGCAGATATGGCCATTCCTCTGTTAATGCACATGTTGCAACAACGGTATTCCTTGTTTTCATTCTGGACAGTACTTGCCTAAATCTACAGGCAGACCAGAGTTCAGCAGGTAGCTGACCCCCTACATTCTAAGGCAATGGAAAAGGCAGTCAGGTTTCCACGCATCCACTGATCTGCTGGTAGTTTGAATAAAATCCCCTTGGGAATGGATAACCTATCAAAAAACCCACTTCTTTCCTCATGAATTTGTACAGGCAAGCATGTAGATTTTAACAGATTCAGACACTTACATTTAAAAATCAGATGCTTAAAAAGTAGCAGTAGACCACATATCCAGAACATAAAGTCTGTTTTTCCAGACAAGAAAATACTGTGACTTATCACCATCTCTGTATTAAACAAGATCAAAAATGTCAGAAACTAATTTCTGCAAATGTTTCACTTTTTTTTTACCTGCTTCTGTGTACTTCAATCCTACTTTTACTTCTTCGTGCTTTGCTTTTGGTGGTGGCCAGACAGTCTGGAGTCTCCCTGGAGTCTTGTCATCTTGCTCTGAGGGACTCAGGTCAGGCTGTTAAAATTACGCAAGAGAAAAATTAAAGTCAGCAGCATCAGTGGATTCCAAAACAACAACTGCCATGCTCAGCTCTACACACGTACTCCAGAAAGGTTATCAGTCTCATTCTACTAATAGAAACAGTGCTCAGTTGGTTGGGATACAAATAAATCAGTGTAGAAAAATAATTTTGAGGAGCAAAATAACATAATGCATGCGACATACAAAGAAAGATATGTTGAAACTGTTCACATCACTGTGGAGAGCTGTCTATACTTTGGTGGTCAAGAATACTAGGGTTTTTTCTTGTATCTTTATTCCAGAGTAAAAAGACCCATCTCTGCTCCTCTTAGAAGTAAACATTAGTGCAATTCACCTAAGACATCATTTGACAATACAATTTTCTGGAACCAGAGCTAGTTTATGAAATTCCTACCCCACCCCCAGCAGTTTGCTCAGTCCACCTACCAGGTAATACTGCCACATCAAAGTACTGCTGCAGCTGTTAATGGGACTGCACTGTCAACTGGAACGCTAAAATAACTCTTTNAGAATGCCCCACTGATCAAGCATTCTTTTTCAGGTTTACGTTTTTTGCATTTCCAACACTTCTGTAATCAGATTTACAACATGTTAATACGAGTAATCACAAAGACACAACTGCAGCAACATTGAAACTCCGTACGGCCCACATGAGCAAGAAAAAGGAAAGGCAACACACTTTGACTCTGGCTTTGCCTTGAGAAAATACAGATTTGCAGTAGACTGGACATTAAGCAGACATTTATAAAAGCCACTCCTGCTGACTCCTGTGCCTCCTCCCTCACTGTGTTTGATGACAGCTTCCCAAATAGGTTTGCTGTGAGCCACACGAACGCTGACGCCAGCACAGCACAGGGACTGGTGTAAGCAGGAAGAAGCAAGTCAGGAGTGGGAAGGGCACACGTAGATTGCAATTGCTGTACATGCCACGCCCAATGAGTACCTTGCTTCTCCTCCCCATAGGTCACTGACTACAAACTGGTATTATCAGTCTACTCTAGTGTCAGCCAAGATCTTTTAAATGTTTTTAATTTTATGTAAGAATAAAAATTTTAAAGAGAGTACAACCAACCCAGCATATTAACTCAAGTAGCTTCAGGTTTAGGGTCCAATCCTGCAAACTGAATCATTCAGGTAATTCCCCCTTCAGCCAACAACAGTCTCCCGGGCTGATTACATCTGCCAAAGATGTAGCTGTAAGAATTTTGGGTTGGGGGAATGCCAATCCAAGGGTTACTCATTTAATTAAAGAGTTCAAATCACATTCAAATTAATTCATGACTGTATGAAAACTTCGCATAGATTTTTTTTCATTTCTTAATAATATATTAACTACATCTCCATAAGCTTAAGAACATTAACCATGCAAATGCTTATATTAATCCATAACTTGAGTTGCCTAATTGAAATCACTAAGTTACACTTGGATAAGGTTAAATGTTTATCAATATTTGCAAAGCCAGATATATGCATGTAAACAAGAAACAAAATACTTCATAGTCTATGTCTCAAACAAACTGAGCTGAAAATCACTCACAACTTGTATCAGTTCTTATCATAAAATTATTCTTATGGGTAAACTGAAATATTACTTTTAAAAATAAAAATCTCAGTGAAAGAAAACAGTGAGATTGAGAAACTATTAAATAATACTACAGTAAATATCTGCGGCACCAAACTGATTTAAGGCAATACTTAACACATGGGGAACTGCTACGTAGGTATATTTTTAAATCAGAGACTGATTTTCAAGTTCTCATTTCTAATTCAAAGGCTTTAACTGTTGCCATCACTTGTAGCCAAAATCTGCCACAACTGCAGATCATCAAAAATTTTGACAAACTAACCCCAAGATTTTCTCAGTTGGGAATCCAAAATTTGACACTGCCAAAAGAAGATGGCAATTCTGACATGCCCACCAATTTTAAACACAAAATTATTTTTCTATCCTTCTACTTCCAGATCTAAGGAGAAAAAAATAATTCAACCTACAGATTTGTCTGATGGTCCATCTCCAGGTTTTGATTTTGACCTTTCAAATACAGCTTTCAGGGACTCTTTTTCATTTCTCATTTTGCGTTTTATGGCTTCCAGCTCTGAAGCATCTGCAGTTGTCTCTTTCTTGGGAGGCCGTGTGAATAAAGCTTTAAAGACGTCCAGTGCAGATTCAGCAGGGCTTGATTTTATCTCCTCAGAGGGAAATCGTGGTTCTCTTTTGCTGGAGGCTTTGTTCTCTTGAGCTTCATCGCTGTCCTCGGTCTCCCCAGATCCCTCACCAGAGTCCTCAGTTCTACCTTCATTCTTGGAGACATCTATGTTTAACAAGTGTGAGATTTGTTCCAGGAAAGTCTGATTTGCTTTAGGCTCAGATGATTTTTTTTTAATGGTCAAACCTGATGCAATACTGGATTTCTTAACAGGCTGTCGTAATTTAAGCAGAGCTAAGTCATTCTCCCTTGGTTTAATTTCTGTAACAGTTTCCACATCTTCCGTGGTTAGTCCCTTTTTCCTCACACGTAGTCCACTAAAGAAAGCAGGCAGCTGGAAAGTCTTTTCAGCCAGTGCTGGTTTTTGGAGTGATATATTATCAACCGAAGGTCGTTGTTCTTCATCTGAAAGTTCTTGAGGGCATTCCCCTCTAGCAAGCAAGCAACTGAATTGCTCATCCATTAACATTTTGCCTTTTCCACTGGAGTCATGCTCTAAAATACTATCCAGCTCGTTTGGAAGCTGCTTAGAAAATTGTGGGTATAACTCAATGTCATCTGTATCCACAGCATCATCACTGTTACTGTGTCCGTCAGATTCTGAATATTCCTTATTTTGGCTGCTATTGTCCAAAGCCTCAGCAGACAAAACACCATTGTTTAGACCATATTTGCTTGCAGTGTTTTCATCGGTGTTTAGGTCCTTACTCTCCGTGTCCGATTCTGTGTCACTTGTTGTATGAACCAAAGTACCTTGTACAAGAATAGCATCCTTGTCATCATTGTCCGATTCAGACAAAGAAGTCTGTACAGACCTTAAATGATGAAGAAGTAATTCGTTTTGGTCAGCAAACTCCAGCTCCAGGCCTGCTTGCCAGCCAGACATTGGGGCAGCTTGGCCACTGGTACTATTCATGCTGGGCTGATTTTCTGAGTCGTCATTACAACCATTATCATTCCTCTCATGCCAGGTGTTAGCATGAGTATTTATATTGCCGTGCAAAGGTTGAAATGCTTTAAGCACTGCTTCTTCTTTGGAAGCTGTAGATTCAAACTTATTTGTAAATCCAAACCGTGTTTTCACAGAAAAAGTAGTTAAAGGGTCAGGTTCGCTTTCTGCTGTACTCTTCAGGTCTGAAAGCTCACTACAATCAGGCGCGCCATTATCTTCTTCCATGTTGCGTGAAGTGGCGAGCATGCTGGCCGGCCCCTAGCCGCGCTGCCGAGGGCCGAACACACACTTCCTACGTGCGTTCATCCAGGCCACGGGCGGCTCCGCTGCCGCCGCTGCCCCAGATGGCCCGGCCCGGCCCGGCCCGGCCCGNGCAACACCAGCCCTCCGCGGGCTACACCAGCCCCCTGTGGGCAACACCAGCCCTCCGCGGGCTACACCAGCCCCCCGTGGGCAACACCAGCCCTCCGCGGGCTACACCAGCCCCCTGTGGGCTACAGCAGCGCCCGGGGGCTACACCAGCCCCCCGTGGCCAACATCAGCCCGCCGTGGGCAACACCAGCCCGCCGTGAGCTACACCAGCCCCCCGTGGGCAACAACAGCCCCCCGTGGGCTACAACAGCCCCCCGTGGGCTACACCAGCCCCCCGCGGGCTACAGCAGCGCCCGGGGGCTACACAGGCCCCCCCCCCGCCGTGGGGTACAGCACCTCCCCCGGGCTACAGCAGCCGCCCCGCCGGGCCGCCCCGCGCGCCGCGGCCGCGCGCCACTTCC
>VWZG01002773.1:132081-176736 GCA_013396735.1 Grallaria varia
CCGCTCCTTCCGCCGCCGGCCGTCGGGGCTCCGAGCTCTGCTGCGGGGCAGCAGAGACACCCACCGTAACAAAATGTTCTCGGCAGCGCCTCGACCCTGTCCTGCCGCACGGAGGGGTCTGTCCCAGCGCCAGTCTCGGCTGCAGCCCGGGCCGGCGGTCCCCGGGGCTGTCGCCGCGCCGCGCCCGCGGGCTACACCAGCCCCCCGTGGGCAACACCAGCCCTCCGCGGGCTACACCAGCCCCCTGTGGGCAACACCAGCCCTCCGCGGGCTACACCAGCCCCCCGTGGGCAACACCAGCCCTCCGCGGGCTACACCAGCCCCCTGTGGGCAACACCAGCCCTCCGCGGGCTACACCAGCCCCCCGTGGGCAACACCAGCCCTCCGCGGGCTACACCAGCCCCCTGTGGGCAACACCAGCCCTCCGCGGGCTACACCAGCCCCCCGTGGGCAACACCAGCCCTCCGCGGGCTACACCAGCCCCCTGTGGGCAACACCAGCCCTCCGCGGGCTACACCAGCCCCCCGTGGGCAACACCAGCCCTCCGCGGGCTACACCAGCCCCCTGTGGGCAACACCAGCCCTCCGCGGGCTACACCAGCCCCCCGTGGGCAACACCAGCCCTCCGCGGGCTACACCAGCCCCCTGTGGGCAACACCAGCCCTCCGCGGGCTACACCAGCCCCCCGTGGGCAACACCAGCCCTCCGCGGGCTACACCAGCCCCCTGTGGGCTACAGCAGCGCCCGGGGGCTACACCAGCCCCCCGTGGCCAACATCAGCCCGCCGTGGGCAACACCAGCCCGCCGTGAGCTACACCAGCCCCCCGTGGGCAACAACAGCCCCCCGTGGGCTACAACAGCCCCCCGTGGGCTACACCAGCCCCCCGCGGGCTACAGCAGCGCCCGGGGGCTACACAGGCCCCCCCCCCGCCGTGGGGTACAGCACCTCCCCCGGGCTACAGCAGCCGCCCCGCCGGGCCGCCCCGCGCGCCGCGGCCGCGCGCCACTTCCTCGTCCCGGTGCGCCAGGTCCAAGGGGTTGCCAGCACAGTCCGCACGGCTTCCTTCGCACAGGCTGTCCCCGCGGAGAAAGAACTTCTGTGGTAAATCCATAATCACCAAAACCACGTCCAATGGAAACTCGAGGTGGCGAGTCCGAAGGTCCCGGTGCCCCCTCCCGAAGTTCTTGCGGAGCGCTCAGTGCCCGGCCGGGCAGAGCCGACTCGGGCGAGCGCCCTTGAAGGCGAGGAAAGCAGGAAAAAAACAGGCTCTCTTCCGATTTGCTGCAGGTTTCATGTGGAATGCAGACTGCAGCCTCCAGGGCCACGAACAAAAACCAACGAGACTGGTTTCATGTTACCCCGTCGCTGCCGTGCCCGGCTCCCGCCGCGGAGCGCACCGGTGGCGGTGGCGGGCGGGGCACGGGAGCTGCTCGCACACCGGCCCACACCGGCACGGTCCCTGCCGACATGCCCGGTGACACTGTCACCGGGACAGGCATTGCTGAGGTACTGCTGCACGTGTCAGGTTGATTTAGTTAACACGGGCAAAAGCACTTGAAGGAAATCTTCCAGACTAACTCAGTATTAAACAGACCCTGTCAGGGATACTAGATATATATTTACCTAGTCCATATATAGAAAGTATTAAATACTCTAAAGCACCTTTGATATTCAGAAAGTCAGTAACACTTAGGTCAGGTTCCCGTCACAAGTCTCCACTTTTGCTACTTTTCTTATTTTTGAAATTACGGAGACTGCAAACCTGTAGGAATTTATATTCTTCTTATTCCTGGGCCTTTAAGAAGTTCATTTAGTCAAATTTCCACACTGGTACCTTAGAAATTCAAAGATACCATTCTTCTTTCTGCACCCAAGTTAAAGGCTCATTCTACAGTCAGCCATTTAGCTGCGATGAGTAACCTTAAAGAAGCAATGTGGGGGAAGCTGCCCTTCACGGGGAAATCTGCTGCAGATCACTGTGTGCCATTACCAAAAAACATTTACTGAAAAGCTGAATATTACAGACAACAAGCAACAACAAAGTATCCCAACACATTTAACTTTCAGTTTGATGTTTAAAAATGTAGACTGCAAAAAGCCTTTCTTTATCTTCTCAATATATTATAAAAGATCATAAAGTCAACAGCAAAAGTCATTGGTATCTCCTGCAGAAAGAAAGTTTCTTGAAAATCAGATTGTAATACTAAGGGCTTAGATGAAGATTACAGACAGTTTTTCAATTACAGGGTTGTGTGCATACCTACAGACAAAGGGCACTGGAATCATTCCCATCTTTATCTGTGATTTAACATAGAGCAATGTTTTCTGCCTTACTGCCTGACATTTCCTGTAGTAAACTCCAGACCTGCTTCTCCGCTATGCTTGATCATCAGGTGCCGAAGTCAGAAACAACTCATGGGTCACGGCTCCCCTGGTTTCCCAGGCTTAATATAGATTAATACCACAAAAGGAAGGTCTGCATAACGGAAGAGACGCTTTATGCCAACCTACTCGTATAATCCCAGGGTTTATAAAACAGGTGGAAGGAAGCTACCTCAGCACTGGTGATTTCCCCCAAGACAAAATTTCTTGAAGGCAAATCTACAGCAATTCTAAATTTTGTTTTATGACAAAATAACTGGTGCAAGATGACCACACTGATCCAAAGTTTCCTACATTTAAATTTACATCTTTTTTTTTGTTCAACTACAGGTCTAATTGTTTATTGTTCTACTAATTCGTATAGTTATGTCTTGCTTGTTTATTTATGTGCCCATTTATTTGGGGTTTTGTTTATATGACAGATAAACATTAAATCATATTTTCAAGAACAGTTTTGTTGGTCACTAACAAAATATATATCTTTATGAACAACTTCATGGTACCTTTGAAACTAAGCATACTTATTCAGCTTATGCCAAAGTATTTATTTATCTGTTTATATTAATGACAACCCACACTTAGAATAAAACTTCTCTGAATAAACAAGGGTCACCAAACTGTAAAAATCCTCTGAATATAAGGTTACTGATTATAGCTACTATTTAGTTATTTTAGATTTTAATAGGATGTATGAAAAGTTTAGTTTAAAAGTGGACTTAAAACAGGAATCTCATATTTTACTTCTAAACAACATCTCAAGAGAATTTAGGAGACAAGGATCAAATTAGGAGTGAAAAGGATGCTATGTTGAGTGTCAGGCTAAAGTTATACAATGTATTGAGATGCTAGGAATCCCAGAGTTGAATACTGAATAATTAAAACCCCACAAGTAGAAATATACCTTATAAAACCAGAGGTAATCTGCAAAAAATGATACTGCTTTATATGTACCTATATTTGAGGTAAACTCTAGGAAATGTGGAGAAACTATCAAGCTTTTTGAGCTTTAGGACGAACAAAGAAACCCACCTCTAAATCCACATCCAGAGAAGTGATCAAAAACTGGAAATCAGCCAGTCTTTCAAATTCACCACACAGTCCATAAACCCTCAGCCTCAAATAACGCTTTCTTAAGGACTTGTTTCCCACATTCTGATGATCAGCCCAGTGGACAGTCCCCTGCTGCGGGACTGGAAGCTGATAATGAAATACATATTGGTTCCTTACTCAAGAGCGTTTCTGGCTAAAATACATACATCAATATGTATACTTAATATTCTTATACAAAAAAGAGATCATCGTATTGTGATGTGCAAATGAGATGGAGCCAGTTTGTTGGCAGAAGTGTTTTAATGCTGGGTGGATCTGTCTCATAAGGAAAGTCTCTCTGAACAGGTTGCAACACTGCTTCTAAAGGAACAACTTAAAAATCTCTAGAAAAAATCAGGTATGATAATGTTACAAGCCTCTTTACTTAATAAAACTGACAACTCTCTGGTGCCTCAGAAAAGCTCTTAAAACCTGTCATAGCAACTTTCAGGGCAGTCAATGCACTAATTATACAAAAGGACAACCATTCCTTACAGTTTAAAGAACATTTAATAATCCACGCCCTTTCTGACCTACATTTCATCACAGACAGAAGCCACACCTACAACTCACTCCAGTTCTCATCTTGAGGTGTCTAGGAGCTTGCCTGAAGTAGGTTTTAAAACCAGCTTTGAAGAAAACACATATTAAGCCAGAATAAGGTAATCTAGTTTCTATCGCTATCACGTGGCAGGGCTCAAGACTTCCTGACCTCGTATCTATTCAGATTGCCTGTTCAGATTACTGTAGTAACAAACTAGATAAACGTGAACAGGACAGAAAGACACTCTACAAAAGAGCAAGGGGGCTAAACTAAATAGAAAACAAACTTTCTACTGCTTTTTCAAAATAAAGAACCTCACGTCAAGAAAATTTTGCATAATTTCTTGAAAATAATCACAGAATTAGATATGCACCAGTTGTGTCGGGCTTCAGAAGAGCCATGTGAAGCAGCAGGCTGTGCTTGTAGCTCGGGCGATTTGAACTGATCTGGAGCTCAGCTGACACAGTCCTGCCCTCTGCCCTGTCCCCAGCCCAACATTTACTGTGCAGATTGATAATGGTCTTAACATTCTCCTGCTCTCCTGTTTTTCTCTCCTGCTGTTTATCTTGTTTTATACTTAGTATTTTAACTCTTTAAATGCTCTAAAATAGAAAATGCAGGGAAGATGGAAGAAAACCTGTAAGTCCTTGATTTTCATCATTGTTATGTTTTGTTACCTGACTGAAGACCATTGTTTGAGCAATTTTCCTGAGTTTTGAAGATCTGGGTATCACCAGCATAATTTCTTTAAATTTAAGTAAGTAATTTTAGACATAGCAACAGGAACACAGATACGATAATTCTTACCAAAGTTCTGCATTACATGATGTTAACAGAACGTGTGGACACCAGACACATTTGGTGTAGGGGTCTGTTAAAATGCAAAGTGGTTTTTAACATCTTCGTCTAAATTCTACCTGACATTGAGATATGGACTGCTTTAGAGAATTTGAAAAAAAGACTATAATATCTATATGGTTATAAAATCAGAAAGCACATTAAGAAAGAGTTTACTATTTTGAAGGAGTGCATACTGTACCAATAAATGTATGGAATAGCCTATAAAATCCATCATATGAAAAACCAATGGTAGTTCTGAGGCAGAACTTGTACAAAGATGTATTGGCTGATGTAAATATGAGCAGACTCACAAGTTACAAAGGGAACAGAAGAGCACTATAAACTCTGTAAATAAATGAAATAACATCTTTGTGCATTAAGGCACAAAGGCTGGCACTTAGTGTGACAAGGAATGGAGATGACTTTTTAATCTTCCTTTTCTAGGTTGCTCTCTTTTCATCTTCTTTTCAACAGGCCTTTTACTCCCCGTCTACAGTACGATGTAATAGTTTAAACATTAAACAAAAAGCTTTATAGAATAAAATCCACAGTTACAGTAATTTACCATAATTTCTTAAGTAATTACTAGTTATTAATAGTAATTTTAGCTGAATTTTCACATCTCACATATGTATTTCTTACCTCAGATGAAATGCTATATAAAAAATAGGGTGGAGTTGCATTTCTATTTTGTTTAAGTATCTTCCATATCTCTGTATCTTCTCCATGCCTAAGATTTAAAATCTAATGCAGATTTTTTTTTCATGATTCTGATATAGACTGTGCATTTAAAACTCTTGTTAGAGCAGAATTCATTGCCTGTCTCCCTCCTCTACTTTATCTATCTTGTTCCAACTAAGAGAAACATAGAAACGTCTTTTCAATAACCTAATGGAAAAGCTTGGGAAGTGAGCCTGTGAGAATCTCATGAGGTTTAGTAAGACCAAGTGCAAGGTGCTGCACCTGGGTCGAGGCAACTCCTGGTATTAATACAGGCTGTGGAGGAAGGGATTGAGAGCAGCCCTGCTGAGAAGCACTTGGTGATGCTGGTGGGTGAGAGGCTGGACATGACCTGACAATGTGCACTTGCAGCCCAGAAAGCCAATTGTGTCCTGAGCTGCATGCAAAGCAGTGTGGCCGGCAGGGCAAGGGAGGGGATTCTACCCCTCTGCCCTTATGAAACCCCACTTGGAGTGCTGCATCCAGCTTTGGGGTCCTCAGCACAAGAAAGACATGGACTTGTTGGAGTGAGTCTGAAGGAGCACCTCTCCTGTGGGGAAAGGCTGAAAGAATTTGGTTTGTTTAGACAGGAAAAGAGAAGGCTTTGGAGTGACTTCATTGTGGCCTTCCAGTACCTGAAGGGAGCCGAAAAGAAAGATGGAGAGATACAATTTACAAGGGCATGTAGTGACAGGGCATGAGGGACTGGATTCAAACGAAGAGAGTAGGTTTAGACTAGATACTAGGAGGAAATTCTTTGCTGTGAAGGTGGTGAAGCAATGGAACAAGTTGCCCAGAGAAGGTGTGGATGCCCCATCTCTGGAGGTGTTCAAGGCCAGACTGTATGGAGCTCTTGAGCAATCTGGTCTAGTGAAAGGTTTGGCAGGGTTGCTGGCACTAGATGATCTTTAAGGTCCTTTCCAAACCAAACTATTCTATGATTCTATAAGCAAACACTAGTATATTTATATATTAAAGGATACAAGTATGTTATACATTAATGTTATGATGCTTGTAATCCAGAGAAAGCAGAGCTATTCAATAAATAGCTTTGTTTTTCATATAGTCATTATTATAACTGCATTTTAAAACAGTTGTGCCAAACTTCTCACAAGTCAGGCCAAAGCTTTTCTTCCAACAGCAGAAAAGGGCTATAGATCACATGACTGGGTGTAGTGCAACTGTGCATAAATAAATTGATCCATTTCCTGGAATCGTCATCTGTGCTTCTGAGTTGCCCTCCAGACACCGCCACATTTTTTACCACAGCTGTCTTGCAGTCCAGTCTGAGGACTGCACAGGGAAAACAATATCTGGGTGTGACGTCCCACCCTAAGGGGGAAGGGAACACCCAGGGTTGCTCTCACCAGAGCGACTCATGAAGCCTGACTTTGGCCATTATCTGTCTTATAGGCTGCTTAGAGCATTGCTGCAGCCCAGATTCTGGTGGCAGCAGCTGCAGAAGTCTTCCCACTACCATTCTTCTGGCAGCTTCTCCTCCAATCCCACGGACTCATTTTGAAGCGGAAAAACAGTCTTGGAGATACAAGGGTTCTGTAATTCAACCCAGAGTACTGTTCTGAAAGACGTTGAAAAAAGAGAGTCACAGGGAGTGGACTGAAGGATAAAGTGGTTTGGTGGGTCCCTAATAGTCCATCAGCCCATGATGAGAACCCTTTTTTTAAACAGAAATTAAGACTTTTGTTCTGAATATTTTAAAAATAGTGGGATAAATATTCTTCCTTGTTAACTACAAGAAACTGAAATTATTTCATTTTTTCATAATGCAATTAATTAGATTTTTAGACATAAAATGTTCCTTTTAAAAAAGTAAGAAAAATGGAAACAAACTGCTTACTAATCTTAGATATCTCTTATTTTACTCAAAATGTTCTTAAACAGCTTTTAAGTTGTAACTCCTTCTGCTCTATACAAGGACTGTAAATGCAGATGAAGTATCCTAATGGGCTGGATACTTCCTGTTGTAGCTTATATTTCTACCAGTGATAACAGCTATGGCACAATTCTTCTCAGATCAGTTATTTGTTTTCATCTCATCATTTTATTACAAGGATAAATCTGTACCTTCACCGTAGTACAACAATATTCTAAATGATTATTTTAGGAAAAGAAGATTAGGACAAGAAATAAATTCTATAACAAGCTCAAGAGAATAACAATGATGATTTTAAGCACCATTAAAAGCATTTTAAATGTAATTCTAAGTCAGTTCTAGTATTTCTACCAATAGATGTCACTGTTACACAAATTTGTGTTACTGTTTGTACAAACTGTATTATGTACAGTCTTTAAAGCAGTATCTTTCAACCATTCAATACTTTCCATGTTTCTTTCCTCTTTTATTATATTATGTGCCCTTTTCCCTCCAATTTGAAAACTTCTGCCAAAACGTGTGGGTGGAGCTGCTTACAGCTCCCCATGGGAGCATACAAGTATTTCCAGCTACATTAAGCTGGGCCATGTCGAAGAGTGTCACACTGTGGTTAACTCAGTTTGCCATCTGAAGCTTCAGTGTTTTGTATCCCAGGAAGTTTACAAACTTTTCCTGTCAAATTCATGGCCAGTCTGACTCCAGTGCCAGTTCAGCTGCAACAACATTCTTGAGAGGCAACAGCCTGGCTCCCAGCAGTCTCGGGCTGTACACGTGCGCACACATGTGCACAGGGGCACACAGGCAGCTTGCTGACTTGGATCTTTCTGGTACTTATCCTGGCTGTCTCCTTGTTGCTAGCTCCTGCAGTGCATTTCTGGGAAGCAACTAATTTAAACTAAACACTCATCAAGATTTTAGAAATCACACATCATGCACCTTAATCTGTTTATGTATTTCAAAGATTTTTTGCACGAATTGCTCTCTGGCTTAGCTGCACAAATACATACAGACCCAAAGGCCATCTGGAAGACTGTATCCCACCCAAAACTTGCAGTTTGACAGATATTTTGGAACATGGTTTTAGACAGACCTGAAATAAATGCATACCAAAAATTTAATTTTATGTAATCATTGAAACCCAGTATAACATGAATAGAGTCCTACTCACGTTCAATTCCAGGCTCAAATGCAACACATTTCTGTTGATCTTCTCTTTATCACTTGAATGAGCAAATGAGTTTGAGTGCCCCAATCTGCAATCCAGAACCCAGGCATCCTCATCTCTGTTTGCCACATCCAAATTAGTCAGCCGTTCAGTGAAGTCATCCTTTAAAGCAGACTCTGCTGGAAGGCCCAAGTAAAATGAAATGAAATAAAATAATTCTATGCATCTGAAGATAATACCTCCGTACAGAAAATTCTACATATTTTTGAAACTCTGGTACATGCTATCAACACTTGCAGTTACAGTTCTCCTGTTTAACAGAAAACAGAATGGTATAAATGGCGTAGAAACATTGTTTTCAGTCTGAAAAACAATATTTCTGTCCTTAAATTTTGTGGGACAGATATAGCATTAAAAAAAAAAATAAGTGGGCTGCTTGTCTTTCCCCCATACACAGACTTGTGTGTAAGACGCTTGAGTTTTCGACTCTGCCA
Source organism: Grallaria varia (assembly GCA_013396735.1). Classification (NCBI taxonomy): domain Eukaryota; kingdom Metazoa; phylum Chordata; class Aves; order Passeriformes; family Formicariidae; genus Grallaria; species Grallaria varia. Next base: position 141,210 of record VWZG01002773.1, read on the forward strand.
AGGCACTCTTACTGCTCCTCAGTGCGCTCATTGCACGCATACACATTTCACAGGTGGGTGTGAAGTATAAAATTAAGGAACCTCCACAGACTGATTAGACAAACTTTTTGATGTTGGCTAAACACAGCCCTAGTGGGGACTGCACCAATCCACATTAGCCCCTTACACCAAATGCATAAAAAGCAGAGTTTTTCCAATCCAAAGCGATAAACTTAACACTTTACCTTGCTCCAGTAACCTTAAAACATACTATCAACCTGGTTTTGGAACTGTTTAGTTAAAAATAGGCATGGATACAGTGGGAAAGGTAAGAACAAAAGCTGACAGCCAAGAATACTCTCCTCTGTGTCATATACTGCAACCACTCAGCATTTTCCCTCTCATTCACAGCATTGCTGGTTTATTAGTGGCCCCCCAAAAAAGCCTTTTTCTGCATGATGTCAGTGTCTTCTCTGCAGTGTAATGTCTGACATGATATAGGATATATATACCTCTTTTTATATTCTCTAGGATATATATTCTCTCTGTATATACACAGACACATCCATCCTAGAACATTTTACTAGAAACTTCAGATACTAGCATAATTCCTGACTGCTGCATATTGTAGCTTAGCATTATAAAAGCCATCCTGGAATTATTTAAGGCCAGATTGGAAGGAGCTCTGAGAAGCTGGTCTAGTGAAAGGTGTCCCTGCCCATGGGATTGCTGTTGGAACTAGATGATATTTATGGTCCCTTCCAACCCAGGCCATTCGATGATTCTATGAACTGAAAATACAATTTTCTAATTTTTAAAAGGTTTGGGTTTTTTTTAATTTTTTCCTAATTTTAAAAGACTACATTAAAAAAGTGTCACTAGAGTTGGAACCTGTAAGAATATTTGCTTAAATATAGGCCAATTTCCGAACTTCCTGATAGCTTACAGCTCCAAATTATTTAGGTGCAACACCGTATTAATAAGCATAGTAAAATAAAACACTTGGGAAAATGGCCAACAATCCAAAGTACAAATCAGTTATTATTTTTTGAATAAATGCATCTTCTTATTTATATGAAGTATCAAAGCAAGATCCTACCAAAAGACAGCACTTCTGCAAAAAGAGCATTACACACTTTACACATTTTTAAATTATTCACGGCATATAATATGAAACTGTATCAAGATATTAAAACACAGGACAGCACATTTTAGGACATTCTCAAGTCCAGATACGCTATCGTTAAGACCAGAAATCTAAAGAGAAACTTTCTGACTTTCTGAATCATTGCATTTCTATTTTTACACGTTTCATAAAATATTTTTCTTGTTGGCCCTTATGTCATTACATAAGTCATTCGGATATTTAGAAAAAATTAAGATCAGAAATGCAAATATCAGGCTTTGAAGTATAAGAAGCAGAATAAAATGGATCAGTTGAATTTTGACCTCATTTTTATTGCTCTGTACAAATAGCCCTGTTACCTCTAGCCACCCTACTTTATGTGATTATAACATGGAAAATAGAAAGTTTCAAGTGAGTGGAGAGGAAACAGTAAAAATCACTATTTTTTAACATAATTGGACATTATTTGTACCATTCTAGCAATCTTATCATGCCAGCTTTTGGTATTTCTCCTGATTTCTGTCACCTATCAGTGCTACAAATTTTGTGGGTATCTACTGATTTTTCATCACCAAAAATTGAAATCCTGTAATATAACCTATAAAAATAAAACCTATAAAAACCACACATGCTTTCATAAAACAATGTATTATTAAAACAGCATTAAAATGCAAATATACATAGTAAATGCTTTCATAAAACAATGTATTATTGAAACAGCATTAAAATGCAAATAGACATAGTAAATACCAGGAAATACTGCCATTTTTAATTCAATGCTCTTTGGGAATTCATTTTAGTTTTGCAATTACCCATTCACTGGTTCCCCACCCTGCTCAGCAGTACCTCCAATACTTCAAAGCTTGATTACAGTTTGTAGTTTGCACTCCATTTGGATCATTCATTTTTAATATCTATGTTTTTCAAGATATTTGTCTTACATCAGCTAAAGAGAAAATTCCTTTGTGGCAGTGAATTTTACCCATAATATGGTTACTTCAATAATTTTCATCGATCCATTAAGTGATACGGAGCTGTAGCAAGAGGCCTCAATCAGAATTCCTTCTTGCAGCAGCTGTTATTTCCCGTAATTAACTGTGGCCCAGCTAAGAAGACTAAGCCTGCCAAATGCTTTCTGGGCATTCTAGAAAAATTAGTACCTCCCTCAGTTGCAGAGATTCAGTTTTTGTCCAAATCTAATTTTATGCATCATCATATCCATTTACAGCATTTTTCGCTGTTGGCAGACTGCTCCCAAGTCTGTTACCAAGTCTCTGTGCTTCGCCCTCTATTCCAATTATAACTCGATGTTCTGTTATCTCTGCATTTATCTGGGTAGCTGCTGATCCCATTCTTCCCTGAGCCAGTTCTCACCCGCACACACCATTAGCACAGAACCACTTCTATGGTGAGGGACCCATCTACCTCAGCAGACAGGGGACTATGAAAGGAGAACTTTAACCATCTCTCGAAGGTTTCTATTTTAAGCAAATTCTTAATGCTTGGTCCCTGAAGTTCACTATTCTGTTAGCTTCAACAGATGGATTTTAGTGCTACTTACACTTACCCAGGAAACAAATTTTTTTTTTAAACTGGCAATGCAGTGCAATCAGTGTGTGTTTAAAAAAAAAGGTCATATGTATTTTATGCATGCATATGCAAAGAAATGTATACATAATTCAGTCATAGGCTACATTTAGGAAGTTTTAAAATCCATATGCATATCCTTTAGCCAACTTAACTGATTTGACTTTTTTTTTTTCCCCCTCCGAAAAAATAAGGTTTTCAAAACAGTCGAATTGCCACTCAAATCATCTTCCAGGTTTTACAGTTTATACCAATTAGGAGCGCCTCCTATGAGCATTGCATGTACAGAGACGAGTGCCCAAATACAGATCTGCTGCCATCTATTGTCCCAAGGGAATGGAAGGCAGCAATGTAAATGCAGGAAGACTGAATACTTAACTCTTCTTTGGCAATTTTTACCATACAGACTGTGAGTGGAAGGAAACAACTTTTTTATCTTGTCACATTTACAGGTAAGACAAATGAGGCATTTAAACCTCTGGGGTACAGATGGGATCACATCATCAGACTGTGATAATAAATAGTACAGCCAGGACTTCCTTAACCCTCTAGTCCTATGCTGAGCTTATATAATTATAAGCTAATTAAGTTTGACTTCTTTTGTACAAATTACCATTCTTGTCATACAAAGTCTTTTAAACACAAACTCTTAAATTAGTAAATAGATGTATCAGATAACATGTAACACATTTCTATTAAGTCTCCAGTTTCTATGGACATGGTATATTTTCTCTGGGCAGTCTCTCTCTGTAGAAAAGCTGTTTGTATTTTTTCAGCTGTCTTGGAAAAAGAACTTGAGGGAAAAAACAGCTTCTCAAACATTTTTTTTGTTAGTTCAAGGAATTAGGATGAGTCATGATATCCATTCCCTGCGGGAAGATGGTTTGCTTAACCACAGCATCCTTAAATGTGAGGTCAATGTTTACGCTGTATCTTTTTAGCTATGTTACCTGACCGCTGGTCATTCTATATATTGATATTTTAATCACACTGCATTCTTTCCAGATTGCTTCGTTATATCTCATATGATAAAAATATAAGTTACTCTTTTTGTATCTTGATTCCTATGTAATGTAGAATTCTATTGCCTATTTGATTGAATGTTCTAAATACTCATATGCATGAATGAAGAAAACCTTGTGTTAATTAGATAGCAGACACTTGTGTTCACTGTCTCTTGAAAGGAGTGAAAAGAAGGTAAATAAAATTTAAGTCTTTGCACACCATTTGAAAATGAGTCTCCAACTGCCAAGTTTTGTAGACCTTTAAAGTTTTGGAGGTCTTAAGTTTTAGAAAAAAGGAAACAAATAACCAAGTAGATCTTTTTAGCAAGTGGACTACAAAACTGAAACAGTCTAAATGCAAGAGTTGCTTATTTAAAGGCAGCATTTTGACAATACAGATTAATGCTCTAAATATCAGAACTACATGTAAAGGACTTACAGTATTACTAACTGAAGACAATGATACTCCTGCAGGGACTTAGCTGTTGCAAGATCTTATATCATCAAGTCACAGCACGTTAAACAGTCTCTGGTACACTTCCTTGCTCAAATAGATGAGGCTTGACCAATGTTATTGAAGCATTGGTGGAATGAGAGGATAAACTGAGATGAAAAGTCAGCCTATTTTTTAAAAATTATGGAAATACAAAACATGCAGATCCTAGCAAAAGTATTTTTTGCAGTGGGAACCTCAAATTTCATGATCCATCCCCCTTGCCTGACCTTTTTCTTTCTAGGACGTAAATGCTTTCTGATTTTTCCCGTTTAAAATGTCTCTTTGTTACTACAGACACCAGTTTATTAAATATCAAATTAAAAATAGCATTGGAAGTAGTCTCAGCAGTTTCAGATTCTGTAGTTAGATGATACTGCACAGTTCCATCCACATGCCATCTGTGGTATCTCAGATCTGTTAGTATATAAAGACATTAATTCTGTATAAAGATAAATTTCGCACTCAGTTTTCCCATGTATGTAGCTGACACAGAGGACAATGAGATTTAATTTTCTGCAGTTAATTTCTATTTTGGAGTTGAAGAAATATGACTAAGTAGGGAGAAAAATAAGAAAAGCTTGACAGGGAATTTAAAAATCTAGAGGAAGCTCTCCTCCTTCCCTTTTAATTTTCCAGATTTTCCTTACGGGAAGAAAGCATATAGAAGAAACCTGTTTTCTCTTCTGGAGACTCAAGAGAAGACTGAAATCACAGCATGAATCCAGTTCTTTCTGTTGTATTGGACAGAATGTAAATAATGTAGCTGCCCATGCAAAAAAGTGAATGTTGTGCACTAAGTAGATGAATAAATCCTCTTAACATTAAGAAAATCTGTAGTTTAGTGGAAGACTGCAGAAATTGGAAAATGATACTAAATGCTGTCTTTGGGAATGAAGATATATGTCATCTTCCCTAATTTATATAGTTTTATTTAATCTGTACTGTAGCATGAGGTGATTCATACTATAAGCAGTTTAGCAAAATCCTTGCTGAAGGTTGTCTATGTTCCCACAGTAGGTTTAAGAAATCCTTTTTGCAGGATGACAAATTGTGGATTTTAAAAAGCAAATGTTAGGCCTGCTACTTGCTATACTGCTTCAACAAAGAAGCCTGAATGGCACAGTACTTAGTACAATTTTTAAATCAAATCCCTCGAAGTGGTGAATGCAGGCACAAAGCCCTGGAGCAGCAACACCCTGCAGTGGCAGCTGAAGTCCTTGCAATGCTGAGAAAGCTAGAAGCTAAATATCCTAAACAATCAACAATTTCTTGTCTTTTGGCTGTGTCCTGTTTCTCCTGGCAAACAGTAAATACAACTTAGTCCGGCTAATATTGGAGGAAAAATGTTTCAGTGGCTTCAAATCACTCCAATTACTAACAGAGAAATGTATTACCAGGTGAAATTAAGACATCCTTCCCTAGCTAGCAAATAAATATCAGTGTGTTATTCTGAAATGTGAGCTTGAAGTACGGTGTCTTCCCACAGGAGCTGATAAATTCTACATAGCCTTCACATGAACTTCTAATATTAAAAAAAAAAAAAAAAAAAAAAAAAGGCAAAAATTGTGAAGATAAAGCTTTCTGGCCTAGAAAATTTGACTGAACAACCACTAAATGCAGGGATGAGGAGGAAATCTAAAATATTTACTTTTCTTGTTAGAAACACTTGTGCACCTTCTCAGTGCAGAGTGTATCAACTGCAAAAGCATGTGATACAACTCAAAGCTTTTCAAAAATACTTCCGAATTGTAACAAACCTAAGAAATACTGGCAACACCTATCAAATGGTATAAATTCCTTTTACAAATTTAATCCTTTTGTACTAAAATAACTTTTCATTTAGAATGTTGGCATTGAATGTGATTTATAATTTTTTTTTATTAAGGGTTCACATTTACATTAACTTATATCCTTTATACTGTTTTTTTCCCTTACCTCAATCTATTTATTCTAGACAAAAATCCCCAATCCCTAAGAGAGCAAACCCTAAGAGCAAAAACAAGAATACTTATCACTAACTTAGTGTAAAAACTTTAATGCTATTTGTATTAGGAAGGAAAAAATAACAAACCAAACCAACCAAACAAAAAAAAAAGGCAGGATCATCAGCAGAAATATGAGAGAACTGTATTCAAGTTTTGATGCTGTGCAATCCTCCAACATGTGCTTGAGAAACCTGAAGAACAGGAACTCCAGTAACAAGTATGAAAGGTATCTTCTGAATTAGGATACAGACCTGCAGGCTACGGAGCAGTCTGACCCCGTTCAAGCCTGCTGCTTTAGCACACGCTCAAACGAGTTTAGTTGCACTGAGTAAATAGTGAGCAAGACCTGCCTTGTCACTTTCCAGGCCAATGTCACTTTCAGATGCAAGCAGGATGCCCTCCAAGCGTTCACAATTGGCATTTAAAGCCTAAGAAATAAACATCACTAAAGACCCCAAGAGGACGTAACACAGGAAGCAGATGGCACTTCAGTGCAAATCTGGGATCTTTTACTCTTCCCAAAGAAGCTTCACATGTCCACAGCCAAAAGCCACAATCAATGTGTAGGCCAAAGTTCTGAGCTGCAGTACCAGGAACTCTTTGTGAAAGGCTCCTTTTTAATGCCAAATCACCATAACTTCCAGATGGGAACAACACCTGAAGTAATATAGTTAAATATCCAATCAGCATGTAATTATACCTTTCCCAAGTTAGCCATTTGTGGACATACAAAAATTAAATTATCTTGAAAAATACCTCACAATTGACATATATTTTTGTTATTAAGCATATGCTAAATGTTTTGTGGGGCTCTAACATAGATAATTTTCAAAAAAAACCCAGTGTTCAACTGTTTATTTCATTACCTGAAGTAATTTCTAGCACGCACCATATTTATTATGGATTACCTCAAAGCAACTAAAGAAACCAGAAGCATTCTGAATGCTGTAATTGCTGTCTGCTGTGGGGGTGTTTCACTGTGTCTTTTTACAACTGGTTTTCTTCTGTGGCTTTATCCAGTGAACTAAAAGAATGTGGAGGAGGAGACTGATGTTTAAATCCTTTATTCCTTATTTTGTTTAGGAAGATTTGTCCTTGCAAGCAATAGTCTTTGACAGTATTACAAACCTGTGGCTAGTGCAATAAGGAGAATAAAGAAGTATATGGAAAATCCAGACAAAAAGCTACACTGCTTAAAGCTAACACCTTTTAAGCAGCAAGTTTGCATGGAGGCTACAATGTCAGCAGGTTCAGTCAATGAAATAAGCTATTTAATGACTTTTAAGTGTTTACATGACTTTTGTCATGTGCTTTTTAGAATATTTCCTGTTATACACTGGTTCTCACTCTTAACTATCAGAAAGACAAAATCACCACAGAAAATATTTGGTTTGTGCATTAGATTAATAAAAAATGCATGATGTATGTAATAAGTGATTTTAAATAATCTACATTCTCTACCGTACACTTTGAAATGTTGAAAACTGTGTAAACTAAGTTTTAACATTGATGAATCTATTTGCAGAGGTCACTTAGGTCACTTCTACATTGCATAAATGCTAGTATATAAATATTTTAGAGCAGATATTAAGATAGTGCTTACTGAAGTATGGATAGTAATGTGCCAAAGCATCAGAAGCAATAAATAAAAGAACAGCCTGTATAGATAACCAGGGACACTACTGACAGCAACAAAACTAATTAACACTGAGTATGTTCTTTATATTTAGACCATGGGGCATGATTCATCAGTGAAAAACTGCACTGTGGTAACAGGAGGATGCACATGACCTGTGCTCTTCCTCCTCCTCATGCAATAACACCGCATTACATGGGACATTCTTCTGCCTTTTATCCAACAGGAAGGCACACAACAGCCCAAAAGATACTGAAAATCGGGAGACACAGGCAACAGGCAGCAACCTTGCTTAACATTCATGAAAAACAAAATACAGAGGACTGTGGCAACAAAAGGATCACCTGTTTTATCACCAATCTAGCAGAACCCAAGAGATGCAGTGAGAATTTGACAGCTACTCTCTTTTTCTCTCTAACCTCATTAGCAATGCTTTCCAGACTGCTTTAAATTAGGCATTATATTGAATGGGAGTGATAACGTCCAGTGAATGGGCAGAATCAATTCAGAGAATTCACTTACCTAGAGAACTGTGAGATCATTTTCTTGCGAAGTCCCACAAAAAAGTTTTGTTACACTAATTTTCTGCATCCAACTGGAAGGATGTCTGAGTCAGTGTCATAAAAACTACTACTCCAATAGCTAATAATACTAATAGTACTAATAAATAGCACTATTTAGTAGTGCTACTAGGACAGCTTTTGAGGCAGCCCTGGATACTATTAACTATACCACTTTCAGACATAAATTAGTATCTCTTCCTGACTCTGGACCATGCCATACAGGTGCACCAGCTGAACGCCACACCAGTGGGATATTTCTGCATTGTTACATGGCATCAATCTATTCTCTGGGAGTTAACTCATCAAGATGCTAACTCCAGAATGAGCCTAATCACTGGCTCCTTTTCTTTGTTAGCTTTCCTTACTTCTACTCCAGCTCTTGTCTTTCATTCCAAGAAAGGTCACAACTTCTTGGATGCTGCCTGGGGCTGCGGTAGAGGGAAGAAGCAGTGCAAGCTGCCTGGAGAATGGCCCATGCAGACATAGTATTTGCAAGAATAAGAATCAATGACGTGATTTTTTTTTGAAGTCCTGTTATTTAGCCACATTTTTCAGAAATATAGAAATATAATCCCGACAAAAATTATCATCCAGAAAAATTCAATAGCTTCCTTCAAATATTTTTTTAATCTAACAATTTTTTGTTGCTGTTGTAAAAATATACTCTTCTCCTGCCTGTTTCTCACAAGTAGGTAAACTATTCAGCTGACATTTTAAACCCCTCAATTTCAGATAAGCACACAACATGTATATTTTTATCTGATATTACTAAAAGTTTGATAAGTACCAAATAGACAGCACCGAATTCCCATCTACAAGAATCTTATCTATTAAGTTACAGATACAGTAACTTGATATTTATCGAGAATAAATTATAAGATACTAAATGCAGTGCATTTAGCTTGTTGTTTTCCTGGAAAGTGCTAGCAGTTCAATGAAGAAAGATACAGAATTAATTATAATAATGAAATACTTCTGATCAGTTACATATTTTAAAGCAAAATAAATATTGACATAGGAACTGCAGAATCAAAGGGAGAGGCTGGTCAAAAAAAAACATTTTCTTTCTCTTTTTTTTTAATGATCTATTTTTATATGTCCTAATCCTGTAACTTAGCACTGTGTCCTTAGCACTTACCGCTGTGTCAGACTCTTAGAGGTGGGAGGATTTAAGCTATAGAATCAACTAAATTTGTGTGCTTAGCAGCATGCTTAATGCTAAACAAACAAAGTAACACAGTCCATGAGAATTGATAGTTTTAAAAAAGATATGCCAAATGACAACATGAGTCAAGCTCAACTACTTACTGAAAGAGAGAATAATAAACTATTTTTAATGTGGAAGGACCTGCTAACAAACACTGAAACTTCTCAAAATATCTGAGGTGTGAGGAGTGAGAGATGTGAGAGATTTAAGGCAGAAAGAAGTGGGGCAGTGACAGTGTCTGAGCCAGTCAAGATGCCAAACACAGACTTAAAGCAGAGAAAGTAATAAATGGAGGAGCTGGCTGAAAATTGCCCAGGGTCAAGGACTTAGATGAGAGGAAGAAGGAGAGGGAGAGGCATGATACAAAAGACAGTGAGAGAAAAAGGTGATGGAGATTAAGGAGAAGAAACAGGCTGTGAAAAGATTCCCATTAAGATTTTTGTGTACTGGAAGTACCACAAGTACCAGTCAGATTTTCTTGGCCAAGTATATAATCAAACAGCTTAAACAGCTATAGTTATCTGGGAGAGCAAATTTCTTAGGACATAAGTAATAAAGGTTAAATCCTAAAATTACAAATTTGCCCATCAACACATTTAACCGTGTAAGTATTGAATGTGTGCAAGTGGAAAGGCAATAAGAATATTACTTATCACTCAACACAATTTGAAATCTAATCACAGGTCAGTTTACACACTCCTGAGCCTGCTGGCAACAGACGGGGTACACCTGCCTCAGAGGGGAAAAGGATCTTTGTGGGACTTAGCAGGACTCACTGAAAGTCCTATAAACTAGATTTGAAGGGGGGAAAGGGACAAAAACCAGGCTTGCTAGAGATAAGCCCGAGGGCTCTCAATGCTTGGGAGATGGTGTCATAGTGAGGTACTTCTGTCTGCCATCTCAGCAGAGGTAGGGGATGGTGATTCATGCAGCAGCACGAATAGCATGTTAGAAACCATGCAAGTGCCTGAGACCAGCTATGTAAGAACTGCGGCTTGTCCCCTCAAAAAGGTGGTGGGATCAATAGCCCACCTGAAGTGCCTCCACACCAATGCATGGAGCATGTACAACAAAGAGGAGGAGCTGGAGGCCACCATGCATTAGGAAAACTATGGGAAGATGGTGGGATGATTTGCATAATTGGAGAGCTGCATAAACTCTTCCAAAGGGATAAGTCAGGAAGGAGAGATGGTGGGGAAGGCCTGTATGCTAGGAAGTGTCCTGATCATCTGGACCTTAATGATGGCGATGATAATGGGATATACCTGGGAATACCACAGGTATTCACAGGGAGGTAGAAGCAGCGGTGCTGAACAACATTAGAGGGGCCCTGCCTCCAGCCAGGGGGAGGAATGGGTCAACAGGATCTACTGAACTGTGTGGATCCAATGGCCTGGCACATCAGAACCACCAGAATTCAAAGCTTTGGTTGACACTGGGTTAACTGTTGGGAGAGTGAAAATGAGAGAAATTAAAGGAGAACAGCACAGTGGAGGAGATTTCAAAAGCCATGAGGAAACAGGGTACTTTAGAACAACTACCTCCCAACACCACTCATTCTTTTATTTTACAGTAAGATTCAATAAAGGACTGGCTAATTATAGCAATCTTAAAATGGCAGACCAAAAATGATGCAAAAAATGAGTTAGAACATTACTTTAATAGTTACTGCCTAAATTTCTTTTTAAGATCTGTATTTATTCATATTTTAACAAGTATCTGTCAAAATGACAAGCAATATTTCACAGTCTCAACTCTGACACATCTACATGTTAAAATCAGTCAAGTTTGGAGACAGCTTTTTATTTTCTCTAGAGTGCTTTTTTTGGAAACACATTTTTTCAGTGTATGGCTGATTGCATAACATCTGCAAGATACTACATGCATGTTCAATAGCACTAGCACATCAAAATAAATGTATAAACCACCAAGTGAAGCCGCAGTATCTCAGCTTTATCAAGGCCTTCTTGAACCCAAAGGGTTCTCTTACGGAACAAAAGAAAAATGCTCTTCATTATGTAACATGACCCTTTTTATTGCCCTCAGTCAGGTCTGACAAAATAAAGCTTTAGATAAGTATCTAACAAGTGGTCTGCTTAATTCACTAGAAAACATTTCTGTCATTCCATTCACTTTCGAAACTTTTTTTATGCTGTTATATTACATTACTGAGGACAAAAATAAGCTGTATTCTTTTGAAAGTTCAGAGTCTAATTAAAAGCTGGTTCATTAGCCAAATGGATTTTTGTCACATGAAATTTTTCACTGGCATGCTAATGAACCAGATATAAATACCAGTCACTACTGCAATACAGCAACCTCAAGGCTGCCAGTATTATTATATTTACTTTAAATATAAAATTACAACTTCACAACTGTTGGCCATCTAGCACATAATTTTGTTTTGGAAAGCATTTCTATTTAAATCATTCATAAGCACATACTTGCTCTCTGCCATACTTTGAGTTAAGCATTCATTCAGTATTGTTCTTGAAGAGGGTGGCTCTCTCTTTCAAGGCACCGTGATAACATACGCCATTCTGAAGTGTACTACTACCCGAATGTGACAGCAAAATGCTATTGGTCATATTTCTGATTCATACAAAAGGTATACTTCATATTTTAAAATTCTTTCATCTTCAACATGTAGATGCCGAAGGAACCAAATTAAAAGCACAACTTCCCTTTATTTTTGTGCTCACAGTTGTGTTGTAAGAGTAAACCTGTTATGCAAATTACACACATTGGCCAAAGACCTTTAAGGTTTGTCCTCCTCGGCCCTATACTTGTGTCACCAAGAAGTACAATTAGTTTCACTTCATCAGTTTTCCCACTAGAATTTAAAAAAGGGAACTGAGGACCATAAAATCTTCTCCCACATCCCAACATAGTCTTTTAAGTTTTATGGTTGAAAGTCAGATGAAGTGCCTTACTGCACTGACACAATGACTGAATTATACTTAACTAGAAGCATAATACAGAAATACAAGTAGCTCCCAGGAGAAAGAATGCAGAATTAAATAGACTTCAATTTTTAGAAAATGAACAAAGACAGACTACAAAGGACCAAAATGTATGATGAAAGTCTAGACCAAAAATCAGATGTGTTTCTTAAAAAAACATTTATTTTTCTGAAGGAGTAAATCAATTTTTTAATAATTTGTCGGGATGAAGTTAACAACATTGCTGCAATAAAAAGCTGACACATCTTTTTTAATACAATTATTTGGATTCAGTTGCCTAAGCGAATGTTAGATGCTAAAATTAATTTACCCTGGTCCACAAAGGTGTGGATCATTCCAGGTCTATCCATCATTCCAGATCTGCCAGCTCTATGCCTGTGCCTCGTATACCCTAGTGCACGTAAAACTGCCTTTTCCATTCTGCACACTTTTGCATCCTTTCCAAAGGCCTTGTGCAATGAGGATGTGACACTAATACAGCATTCCTTTCTTTCATTTGTGAAATGACCTTACAGGTAATTGCCCAGGGTATTGAAATATGTGGCAGAGATCATTTCATGTGAATAAGCAAAGCATGAGCTTTCTTCTTTCAAAAGGTGCAGATAGGAAAGTGTAAGTCCAATGAAGGAGAAAAGTAATTGAAATAAAGGAGACTCTGTAAGGGGTTGTAGGCATGTAGTAAGGATGACTGCTGAGTAAGAAAGCAAAGCAGCATGCTATTATACTATACTTCACTAAGAGGATGGGTGGAAGTATGTCCATGACTATTCAAAGCCATGACTATTTAAGCATTAGTATCATTCGATGTTGTTTTTAGCAGCCAAAGCTGCTAAAGCAGACCTGAATTCCAAGAAACCTTTAATTTGTTCTACTGGAACACTCAGCCCTATTTGCACATTCAACATCAATTTCAAGGAGTTACACATAAGAGAATTCAACCCACTGATGACAGAGCTGCAACTTACTTTACAAAGATAATTGAACCTGCTTTTATGCTCTGTCTCATTGACCATCCCCATATTAATGCCTCAAGCCCAGTCTATGTCACAGCCTTGCTTGTAGCCTGAAATCCCCTTTACGCCTACAGTCACACCTAACCCACATGAGGAAAGCTTCAGGTCCATGCTCTGTGCCGCATAGGTAGAATGACTGTAACTCACCGGTGTGAGAGAACCTGTGTAATGCCAGCCCTACCATGAAGGTTTTGATAGATGGACGAAGTCTGTGCAGACACATCTTAGCCACCATAACTATGCAAGAATTGTTCAAGCTCAGGCTACATTTTTAACTGCATGAGTATCCATCCACCCAGTCTCACAGATCGAACTGGCAAAACAGTGGGTGGCTGGCATGGACCAGGCATGCCAGGCAAACACACCCTACACGACAGCTCTCATACAAAGCATCTACAGAACGGAAATACAATTACACAGATGGGAACGAATGTAGGACTTGAAAGTCAATTAGTACAGTTAGAAATACCATGGAAGACAGGGGCGAAAACCCCCCACTTATTTAATTAAAACAAACAAACAACCAAAAAACCAGACAAACAAAAAAACCCCCAAAGCCCCCCACAAATCCAGACTTCTGCCTTTTCTAGATAAAATACATTTTGGAGGTGTTACAAAAGAAAGTGTTCTCACTGTACTTAGCTGTTTCAAAATCTTTAACAAAAAAGGTGTCTCACAAAGTTCATGTCATCCTGGAAATCTGAAATAGCTTCCACCTACAGCCCATTTTCTGCTAACCTTTGAATAAATCTTTTCAACTCTAAATTCTTACAGGCCACCAAAATCTGAATAGAATGGAAACAAATCTTCTGTTTAGGTTGCAAGGTGAAATAGTTTAAATGTTCTCCAACCACCTTGATGAAAAGAACTTAACAAACCTTCAGTGTCTGATGAGATGAAAAATAGGGTTCTTTGGGCTAATTAGGCTTGGCCACTTTTGCTAATCCACAAAACAGAGAAAAAACTCTCAAAGTGGATTAAGACTGTCAAACTAGGCAACAAAACTGGAATATTTTTTTCCCAGGACTGGCAAAAATATAAGATGATTATTGAAAGAGAACACTGCCTTTCATAGTATAAATTAGATGACAAGATGGAAAACTGAAAGTTAAAAAATAAGAGATTACTGAAAAATGTGAAAACCTGAAGAATTATGTCCTAACATTTTTCTTCCCATCTTTGGATGACAAACATCTCCCATTTTTGCATAATTAAGTATAACTTGCATAAGTAAGTATAAAAGGGAATACAACACAAGCAAGAAAAATGTAAACAATTCCTAGGAATTTATATGGTGGCATTTATCTTACTCATAATACTTAAAACAATAATTTCACAGTGCGTCAGATTTAAAGAATAATCTGTTGTAGTAAACTAGCACAAGAATTATTAGGTCCATATCCCATGAAAGAAGCATACAAGAGGAAATTAGTGTACAAAAGCATTATAAATAAATACTTATATCTTGTACAAAACTATTTTGCCTATGCAAAAAGATATATTACCCTGTTTTGTTCTTGGTATATTAGTTGGGAGTTTATTATTCACCTAGAAAATAATTTTCAGAAGGCTGCTATATCTAGGGGAAAAACATTTGTTGAGGCTTCTCTTTAGTTTTATTTTCATGAAAGTTGGCATTTTCCGAAAAGAAAAAATCTGACTGGCATGAATTAGTATAGCTATCAAGTACATGCTCAAGTATAAACTGTAGTGTCTACTGAAAAATTTATATATAACTGTAACTTCATTTTGACAAACATTTATTTAAAAACATATGCTCTCCAAAACTGAGTAGTTTTTGTTTTAATAACAATTTCAATGTTTTTCTTACATAATTTAATTTTTTAAGACAAAACAAATTTAATTTTGAAAAATCAGAAACGAATGAACATAGGCTCAAATTTACAATACACCAACAACTACATTACTGAGAAGAATATATACTCTAGAAGAAAATTAGAGAAGATAATCTCAAAATTTTAGCTACTGTGAGATGAAATGGCTCAATGCCAGCAGCTTTACAGGTCATATATACATATCAAACAAAATTAACACAGGAAAAAAACACCCCAAACTTTCACTCTCTCTTAACAGACTAAACAAAGCTTTAAATGTCACTATTATAACAATACTATCAGACTCAGTTATAGGGTAACAAAATGTTAGTCAAGGGGCTGCAAAACCACTGACTTCAGTGATGTATAACATAAAGAAGCCAGTCTTGAGTAATTGCCCCGAAGATCTTGGAATGACTTCTGCTGACTAATGCTCCTAATTTATCACAATATGCTCAAGAAAAGTCAGCAGCTTTTAGATATGTCTGCCTTAGTGGCTGTACTGTTCAGTTTCTCTGGACATGGAAATGAAGCTACTTGTTATAAATACACTAACAATATGAACCAGAGCCCATATTCAAATTCTGCATAGGAGGTAAGCATGATGAACCTCCTAGGTCACACCGAAGCACCTGGTATTTTGCACATAATCACAGTTACAGCTGCTGGGAGCAGGCTGGGAACCAAGGGTGTGCCTCTCCAGCTGGCAGAGCCTCCCAGGGCTACCAGTCTAGCTGCTGAAAAATCTGAAACGTTAGCGGGTAAAAGGAATGGGAACAACCAGTTTCAGCCTTCCTGCAACTTCTCCCTCAAAAATTATTAGTAACTTCATATATTCATAGAAATAATCGCAAAGCATTAAACACAGGACTTATCACACAGGACTCTACAAGTGGCAGCATACAGAGAATGTCACTCAGGGGAGAGACTGCGAATTATTTTTATGTCTTTCCTTACTCACTCGTTCTGGTAAAGACGAGTATTACTCAGCCTTTAAAATTCCTCATGTAAAACACATCCCATGGTTCTCAACACTTCACCTTTATTTTCTCTGTCATATTTTTACCTCACTGATCCCAGCAACAAAACACAGAAGCCTGAAGAGATCTTTGAATATGAGCTAGAAAATCATAAACACTTGGAGTGATTGAGAAGTCACCATAATCTAAATGTAAGGATAGTCACAATATAAGCCCAAAGAAAAATTACTCTGACACAAATTATTAAATAAATCATTAAACCACTAGGTGCAGTATTTTAATGCTATGACTCATAAATAATATTCAGTACTTATAGGTATTGTTTAAATATATTATTATAGATATGTCACATCTAAATCATTAAATACTATTCAAAATTATTTTCTGTTATGGGATACCACAAAAGCATAACTTGCAAATATTTTAATTGAATATATTTTCAAGTATATTTTTAGCAGGGATTATGCAGAAATTTTTTCACCACTTTCACAAGTTGGATTTGGTGCTATGTGAATTTCAGTGACAAAATACCAAAGAGTAGCTACTAGAGATTTTTAAAATTTCCATATACATTATTAAATAATACTTACAGAGGTAAATACTTGACTTTGATCTCAGTTTATGTATTATCCTGATCCATCACAAAAAATGTCAGTTGAGCCATTTCTATCGACTTGTTTTAAATGGCCAACAGAATATATACAAATTTAACAAAAGAGGACTTCCACATTATCCCAGTGTTTTACTTCAAGAAAGTCTTTTTATACTGATGAAAAAGAAGTCCACTTCATTACAGTAAGTCTCTGAGTGCATAAACTGTAAACCAGAGGGAATGTTTTGGCCTTGTTAATCCATGACCAGCATAAAACATTAAGCTGTCTCTGGTCTTCCATTCCAATTTAATTCACTTGGTTTCCCCTCACTGACTGCCTTTGACTGAAGAATCACATGTTACAAAGAGAGAAGAAAATACAACTGTTGCTTAAGTGTGTCATGCTGGGAAGTCATTCAACTAAAACAGGAGCTATTTGTTCCCAGCATCTATCAAGGTCAATTTTCAGACCATGTCTTGAACTGCCTGTCCTGTCTACATTCATTTTAAACTGCTATATATCTATAGTTTCAATGCAACATTGCCCTATTTTGTTTACACTAGGACGAAAAGATTTTGGCCTCACTGGGCTGGAGTATTACTGATCTTTTATCATTACCATGAGTTGTAAAACTCGAGAGAGACCACACAATGATGTCCTCGAAGACAATCATAATATACTGTATGATGAGTAAATGTATTGAATATAACAGGAAGACAAAGATCCATTAAACAGCTATGTAGTGACTGTAATTTTGGTTGGACATATGTATTAGCAAATATTATACATATTAGCAAACTTTGCAAGATTTTGTATCTGGAAAGGATGCACAAACTTAACTGGAAAATTTTAGATACAGCCTGCAAGTATCTACAGAAGGAGCAACAGAAACCCTTTTCAAAGAGGATATCTATCTCACATCTAGACCGAGGTGGCAGTTCAGGAATGGACACTGGGGTTCTGGTGGCCAGCAATAAACCCTTGCAGACAAAAAAAAAAGGCTAACAGTAACACTGGCACAAATTAAAATTTATATAATTCCACCTGAATGTAAAAAAACACTCTTTTACTATGAGAGTGACCAAGCACTGACACAGATTGTTCACCCATAATTCTTGGAGAAATTAAAAAACCCTGCTGGACACGGGCCCAGGCAACCTGCCCTAGGTCACCCTGACTGAGCAGAGGGTTGGACTAGGTAATCTCAAGTGGTCCCTTTCAACCTAAATGATTCTGAGATTCTATGATTAATTGTCTCTTATTTTTTATTTCAATTCTTTTCTTACATGAGTCTCTTCATTCTTACCTCCTTTATAGCATCTTCAAAGAACATGCATTCTGAGTAAGATGGGTTTTGTGAAGCAACACACTCATGGATATTACTTTCATGTGAATTACGTGTTAGAAACTATGCGCCATGTTTCCATGTGATCCATATGCAAAATTACCTCATGAAGTGCATACTTGCTGTGGACAGAACGCTATAGTGCTTTTAAAATGCTAATTAGCAATTCTCTGAACCACTTCAATTAGAGAAGATATTTATAAACCTTTCCCTTCCTTATAAAAGGAACATCAAAAACATTATAATATAATCTGTCTCCTGCCTTCAAACAGAGTTTTGCTTATATGAAACTTCATTTTCCAAAAACATGGGTCAGGAACACATCATAAAATCTTGTTATTGAATTTCTCTTAACTGACTGTATTTGTCCCTTTTCATCTTAAAGAGTTAAGTTAGGAAAAGAAAAATAGTATTAAAATAATAACTTTATATTCATTATTTTTTCTATTGTCATCAAATATCTAGGACAAAATGTTGCCTGTGTGCCATTTTTCAATTACAAGTCTTCTAGCACCAGCACTGTGATAGATTAATTTTACTGTAGTTAATCATAATACACCCAAACAAATTCAAAACTAAGGCTTCTCACATGGACACTGCAACCCGCTACTTTAATGCTGGAAATTTAGACAGATGTGTAAGAACTATATAACTGCTGTATTTGTAGAATCAGAGTATTCTTGTTCACATAGAAGAAAGTTGTGTTTACACTGCAAACACAAATGGACCCAGGAAAACTGGGAGAATGCAGTTCTAGCTTGCAGCCCTAAGGAGTAGACAACTCTCAGAGCACAGATATGAAAACTGTTCCTCCAGCCACCAGCGAGTGAACTATCGAACTGAATGTATCACTCTGTGCATGTCACTCCCTTCAAAACCTTTGAAGACTAAAATACAATCTTAGACCAATTTAAGAACAATACTTATTCAAGTATTTATCCATGTAGTAAACAGTCCTTTATAGGTTAGTTTTATTATATTTTAACACTGCAAAATTGATCTGACAGAGATAGCCATTAGCAATCGGCATGTTTCCAAATGACAGTGATAACCATGCAAAATTACCAGAATGTTTGTTTTCAATTTTTTAGAATGGAAAGTAAACAGCTGCCATAAAATTCTCATTGGCAGTAACAAGCAAACACAACATTCTCCATGTAATAATCAGCAGGGATAAGGGATAGGTGCACCTACAATAACATGCACAATTACAAAGAACTCTTGGGTACATATCTTACTAGTCAATTAAATAGAATTATTAAATAAAAAATCTGAAAAACTGTATTCGCCAACCTCTTCCAGCAGTTAAGATGACTTCCCTACATCACAATAAACATTATAACCTTGAAGACTTTAAAACCAAAGTCCTTTACCACATCTTTCTTTTTTTTTCCTCCCTTCTCTTCCCTGCATCTCCACAATTCCATATGGCATTGCACACTGACTTCATGGATCATCAGCAAGACTGTTCAGTTTACATCCATGATGTACATTCTAATTGTTACAGATTCTTTTGCAGATTTTCCCACCAAAAAAAATCATCTCATCTCATCTCATCTCATCTCATCTCATCTCATCTCATCTCATCTCATCTCATCTCATCTCATCTCATCTCATCTCATCTCATCTCATGTCTAATCAGCCATTTCCACTTGTTTTGTGCAACTCCATACACGTTCTCAATCCTAGTCAAGAGAACACTCCCCACTCAGTCTTGGAGTTCCTCTTTCTTGACTGTCCACCCTCTCTTATTCTTCCTTCACTATTAAAAGCACCCACTCAAAATGCCAAAGCCTCGCCGTATCTTCATCCAACTTGACTCCGCTTATTTCCCACTCTTAACTTCTATTTTAGCCAGTGCCTTCCAGCAGTTTTGCAATGCAACTGAGGTTTTGGAGAACAAATGATTCCCTGCTGCAAGAGGTGGTCTGGCAGCACATGTGTACGTGCTACCTCCTCCTAGCTCTGGTTTTCAGCACACCACTACGGAGCTGTTCAGCTCACTGAACCACCAAAAACTACCCACCTTTCTCCTTGCTGGCTCAGTTTTTGACTTGCTTAGTGAACTGACTCAATTAGCAAAAAGCAAGAAAAACACCAAAGTTTTTCCAAAGAAAGGGAGGAATAGTGAAGAGAGGAGGTCTTTGCTAAGAGAAGGAAGACAGTAAGAAGAGAATAGTCTTGTCCTTTTCAGTCCCATAGGCTCAGCCATTTTACCTGGCACAAGCCTTAATCGTTCAGTTCTGTTCCAAGTTAGTTTTAGTTTCTTTATAGTCTTACTAACTTTGGATTTCTGTGTTTTCTGGGCATAGTCTTCTATATAAAAAAGGAGTATTCTTCATTAGCTGGGAGTAGGGTCACACCATTCTTCTCATTTGTTCTCGTTCTTGCTTTCGCCATTCCCCCTTGCCAAATTTTTATTATTTTTTTCCACTTTAGCACTAATATATACAACAGAAAGTGTGGTAAAGGACCCATCCCAGTCTCATTTTGACTCACACCACAGTCATCAGTCACTGTCCTGGAACTGCCCTATGTTACAGAGGCTACTGCATAACCAGAGATTTTTATTTTTAAGTTTCCTGCTCTGAATCAAATTCACTTCAGTAACTGCTAAAAATACCGGCGATCTTCCTCCTCTTTCAGATAATACTTAGTAAAACAGCATATTGGTGTCATTCTGTACTAATTTCATAAAACAGCTCTGAAAATCTTATCTGAAGTTTTTTCTACCACTGTGAAGAACTTGAGAGAGATGCACCGTCAGGACCTATATTAAGGTCTCAGAAAATCTTTCCCTGAGACACATATTCAGGTATATTGAAGATCATTTCAAAAGCAAGCTTGGCTTCTCCAGGGCTACAAAAGCATCACGTATTTTATGTTAGAGTAGAAGGAACTTCATACACAAAGGCAGGAAGTATGTTTCTGAGGATTTAATAAATGTCTTTTTATGAGAAATTTTAGTGTTTGTCCTTCTAGTTTTGCTACTTGAAACTGAGCAGTTTACTTCTTGAAAGCCTTAAGTTATACTAAAGCTTTTACTACTACTACTACTAGTTTTGATAATTCAAATAGAACTATTACATGCAAATACAGGAATCTTAATTCTCAGTCTCACCTACTGAGAAAATTGCTAAATAATTATTGTTGAACTATAAATTATTCCCATTTAACTATTAACTTGCTAAGATGAAAGCTGTGGTCTGTTCCCATGGCCAACAGTTGCACTTCAACAGGAAGACCCAGAAAACTGCACTTTCAAATGAACTACTGATAGAACTTGTGCAAGCCAACTATGAGATACGTGCCACAAATATGTATCTATATATCTATAAAGAAATTGAACTTGAGAAAAAGTGGAAGTACAGAAGTAAGGGCACTCTGCCTTAGTTAAATGTTCCAGCTTTGTCTGCAGGAATATTTTCCAATTATCAAGAAAAAGTGTGAAAAATCATGATTAAAAACAATGAGAAAAGAGAATTAAAATTATGTGTAGAGCTGTACGACTCCAATTTGTTATTTAAACTAATAAACTAGACTATTTAACTCACTTGTGGAATTTTCCAAATACAAAGTTACATAGGTATCAAAAGGCTTCAAATGTTTTGCAGAAATAAATAGTGCATACTGTGACAGCAATAGAACTTTGAAGAGCCATTCATAAAATCGGCATTTTTGCCATGAAACAAGTCCTTCAATCAATCTGACTGACAAAAAGTCAACCGAAGTTCACCATAGTCTTAGATTCATTGTAGATACTTACACAATTTAATAACAGACTAGAATTGAAAGAAAACATTTCACAATATCATGAAGAATAGTTTGAATTTTGCTCTTCACACAAGGGAGGAATCTGATAAGAATCAAAGACAGAGTGCAAGTTTATAACTGCAAATCTTAATATCACTTACATTGACTAAATTTGGAGATACATCATTTGTCTCACTGAACTATAGTTTGTTAGTTATTTCTTATGTCAATTTACAGAAGAGAGGTACTCCAAATGTTCTGTCAATATGAATGAAAATGGAAAGTTGTATTATCCCAGATGCAGAGACATACCTACAGTGTTACATATGCCAGCAAAGTAGGAAACACTGCCTTAAAGTCACAGATTTACTGACACATCGGTAATAATGCTGGCATGCAATCATACTTGAAAATTAAAAAGAAACTCAAACAGAAAACCCCACAGAACAGCATTACATCTTTCAGAAAGTTGCTGTGATATTTTCTATCTATACTAATGTTGCAACGTAACTGTAAACAAGAACTAAGGTCTGGTTTGTCTGCTTTTCTATTCTCCACAAAGATGTTTCTGTTTAATAGCCAGGATTTTCAGCCAACAGATGCCATTTGTATGTATGTGTCTTGTTTGTTTCTTGCAGAGCTACTGTGGGTGAACCCCAGAGAACACATAAGCACTACACAGTGGCTCACTCACATCCCCCCCCCTCCCATTTCCAGGTGGGACAGGGGAAAGAGGTATGGAAAAAACCTCAAAGACTTGGGGGTCAAGATAGAACAAACAAGAAAATTTGTTTAATAAGTGATGGATAAGTGGAAGAAGAGGCAAGAAAATAAATGAAACAAGTGATGCTACAGCAATCACTCACCACCTCCCATGGGTAGACGGATCCCCTGCCAGATCCCAAGCAAAAGATGGCTAACCGCCCCAAAGCCCCCTCTTTCTGCTTTTATTCCTGAGCATGACGTTATATGGCAGGGAATTTCTCTTTAGTTAGTCTGGGTCATCTGTCTGGTTGTGTTCCCTCCCAGGCTATTGTGCAGCCCCTAGTCTATTCACTGAGGGGATGTAGAGTGAGAAACAGAGAAGGGATTGATGCAGTGCAAACACTGCTCAGCACAAGCTAGAACATCCCTGTGTTATCAACACTGTTTTCATCAAAAATCCAAAAAACAGCACCACACAAGCTACTATAAAGAAAATTAACTCTGTCCCAGGCAAAGACAGTACAAGAGTACAGCACAGGAGGTACAGTTCTGCATCCAAAACTCTAAATGATACACTAATTTAAAAAATACTAATGTAAAGCAGGAAGAAAGAGTTTTGCTGTGCTAGTTTAGTCTTATGAAGGGGTGAAATTGCTGGTCTTGTCAGGTAAACCAGCCCACCTAAAGGTATGATGAGTACAAGTAGCAATGAGAGGGCTAGGACAGCAGCGCACAACAGGAACCAAGAAAGTAATGAAAGAACAAGAGCATAACACCCATCTTTTCTGCTGCCAATGAGTATTTGGATCAGCTTTGTCAATTCATCAAACAACACTCTAAATTTGATTTATCTTGAATGGAGCTAAAGCAACTTCTAGAAGTAGCAGGCATAAATGCAAGCCTCATAGGCTGTATTCAACACCCTGTGGCTAAGGTAATCTCTACACATCTACCCTTTTGAAATCTCCCTTTCATGTCACTTTGCACTGTCAACCCTCCCTGTACCACAGGGGGACCAATCTGAACCATACCTACAACACTGTAGATTTAAGCCATCCAGCCCTTTTCTTGATGATAAAATAAAGAATATAGATGTTGATGTTCTAGCGAAGCTATTCAGTATGTCATATGTTATGCCTTTTTATAGTCACAGTATGTATTTGTAAATAAACCCATGCACTGTACTCAAATAGATTATAACATGATTCCTACACGCAATCATTTTTAAAACAAACCTTTTGTTACAGAATTTACATCAACCTCTTGTATCTAAATGGTCAAAGTACCAGTCCTATACTTAAGACAATGAAAATTAGTTGAATATTAGAATATTGTTCAGACAATATTCTATCAGTTAAGCCAAACAAGCTAAAAAGAACATTCTGGATAATCAATGTTACAATAACATTTTGATAGACAAGAAAAGCAAGAAAATAACCATACAAACTTTTCTTATTTTATATAGAAAAATCTTTCATGAACTTCGGTTAAGAGGTCATTCACTAACAACAGGACTGAAATATAAACCGACATAAAAATGCATCTCCAAGGAAATCTTATGTAGCTGTAACTTGTTTAAAAATTTCAACAACTTTTTACTCAATCCTTAAGTAGTGAAAAATATTTTCATTACAAACATACTATTTATTATGAAAGGCTAGCAAAAAAAAAACCAAACCAAACACTCCAACACTTTCATGGCTGGTCAATTCTATTAGTTAAAAATTTATGAAATAGCACTGACCTGGACAGAAATTCTGCTGAGTCTGAGTAGGTGATTTTTCTTGCACAGCACGCTTTTCAAAATGCTCTGCAGTTGCATTCTGATGTAAGCCCCATTGTCTGTTGGCAAATCCCAATTCTCCAGGTTCAGTAAACTTCAGATAAAACTGTGGCTCCAAATCACTGAAAGAGAAGTTTATAGCACCATGTCTTCCATGGCCATGGTCACCGAACATAGATTCGTCCTCGGTGTTCTGTAAAGGGAGAATCCGATGATGCAGCTGTGGGCTAGGCAGTCTCGAAGATAACGGAGAAGGAATAGGTGACATTTGTTTGTGTGTATTAGATAGCGGATATGAGCTACTAAAAACATTACTCACTGCAGCTAAAGGGGGTGAATGCAGCCTTTTCTCTTCCAGTTTAAGATTATTACTTGTCTGAGAAATATCAGGACTTTCATTTACAGGCAGGTTCAAAAATAAATGCTTGCTGTTTCCCCGGGATACCGTGGTTCTCTTCTCATATAGAGAGCCTGGCTGGTTTCTGTCTGCTCTTGTAATTTGTTGCAGTCTCTTCCATTCTGCAGCTTCATCTAAACTGTCGCTCCGTATAACTTTCAGAAGAGCTTTATTGACTGCTCCCACAAGCTTGCATGACTCATCAGTAATGTGCACTCTCTCTGCTTTGTTCTGCAAACCAGAGCCGTCTTCCTCCTTCTCCTGCAGCGCAGTGTTATTAGAGTCTCCAGCAGCTTCATCTACAGAGTATACATCTGTTCTTGACATAAACTCATTACATACTCCTGTGAGAACAGGAGAAATGGTTTCTTTATCTCCGTGAAAATCAGGTAAAGACTCTGAAGAGGGTTTGGTAACATTTTTAATACAAGCTTCTAAATCCTGCACTTCAGCAACAGCTGTGACTCCTGGTTTCTCCTTGCATATTGGCTCAGCGTACTTGCTACTTTTCAAGCTTTTAGTAGCTGCAGATTTACTTAATGTCTCCGGTTTGTGGGATAGACTGTACTGAGATGACTTCACTGTGATTCTCTGTTGTACCTCTGCAAATTCAGGAATGCATTCTCCATTACCCACTCGTTCAACTGCAACTGCATCATTGGTGTCTTTTGAGGTAGAACCTGGTAAGTCAGCATCCAGCTTTACAGCTTTGTTGCTCTCAAGAAAACGTCCCTCTTCTGTCCACCTCTCTGGTTGTATTCTATTGTCTACTGGTAAATTATTCTTAGCTTTTACTGTTAGACATCTAGAGGCAGAAAAAGAACTGGGATAACTCCTGGTAGGAAATCTTGTGGGGAGCATCTTCTTACTTTCCTGTTGCATGTCTTGTGCACTCAGTAAAAAAACATGTTCATGTATTTTTTTCCCCCCTTTCTGGTGTCTGAACTCCTCAAAACTCTCTTTCCTTCTGTATTTCCTCATTTTTTTGTGGTTCAAGTTGTCTCTCTCTGTGGAATCCAGAAAGAACTCCTGCTGATGCGTAAGACTAGAGCAATTACCACCTTTAAGTTCCATGACTCCAGAAATATCCTGTCGCTTCCCCTCCTTATGTCCTGTCTTAAGGTCCAGAATATGACGTGATCTCAAAACACTGGATAACAGTTTTTCCTTTTCAGTAGTTAGTTTGTACAGCTCAACAAGAATGTCTTTCGTGGTAGTTTGCTTGAAAACAGTATCTCCAGAGTTTTCAGATGATGGTTCACTCAGCCCCATCTCTAACCTCTCCCTTACTTGATAGCAGCTACAGAAATGTTTACTGGTTCTATCCAGAGTTACACAGCCCTTGTAAGTGAATCCTCTGACTTTTCCCTCTGGAAGATAGAAGCTGATGTAACAAAGCTCCATAATGGGTTTGTGCAATTGAAGGACAGTATGCGTGCCTTCCATTATGCTTGCCAAATTAGTCATTCATTTAAATTATGTGCTAAGTGTTTCAAAGCTTGCATGACATAGCATGTGAGGCAGGGAATGGACGGAAGGCATCTGACTAATCTTCAACAATATTATTGTCTGCTGGAAAAAAATAAAGAGAAGCCTGTCAAACTTGATTATGGCAAATTTAATATAGCAAATAACAAGCCTGCAGAAGCACAATCTTCTTTTGGTATTTTCTGATACAAATCTTGTACCTTGAAAAATCTGACACAAAAAGGATGACATTGCTAATACTTATAGTTGGAGTCATAATCCTTTGCTCATACATTATCCCTCTGTCTCCAGGGTTCTCAGTCAATGCTGTTCCATAAGGTCATCAGATGTTCACTAAATACTCATTTCAAACAGACTTTACTTTTGAATGCTGGAATCTATTGCCCTCTCTCTGTTAAAAGTTAACTTGCTGTTGAACATTTAGTAAAAAGAACCATTCAAGCATGTCTGTTGCCCTTTTACTCAGCACAACCAGCAACGTAACACCATCACAATGTAATTAGGTCTTGCTGCTTTATTTACCCAAGAAAACATTTCTTAAAAAAAAGGTTGAACATTTTCTTCTTGTAATTTCTTTTTCTGTGAAAGTGCTATGACATCAAGAAAACTTAGAATAAGAAAAACAAAGTTTCTGTTTACTTTCTAGCATATAGATACTATATAAATTTATTTTCATTCAATATGCAATAGTGGAATTGTACTACTACAGGCAGATTTATTGAATTTTGTTATCATATTTTCTTGCTACAGATTGGATATATTTACATTCTTTTGATACATAATAGGTGTTCATTTACTCCTTTTGAGTACTAACTGGCTTTTTACCCAGAAGGAACTCTGCTACTACAGTTAAAGTGGACAAGTTCACTAGGAAATGCATAAACATCAGGACAAGACCTAAAGTCCAGGAGCATGGAAACCTGGAGAGCGCCTGCTCCAAGGCTTCTCTACATTGAAAAATGCAGGAATTTCACTTTTCAACTTAAAAAGCATAAATGCAACAGAACTTTTCATCATTCTAAAGTAGTTAAACTTAGCCTCGGGCAACAATAATTAAAAGGAAGCTGCCATATTAGTATGTAACCCATTTCACAGAGTCACAGAATATGCTGAATCAGAAGGGACCCACAAGGATCATCGAGTTCCACTCTTGGCCCTACACAGGACACCCCAGGAATCACACCGTGTGCCTGAGAACATTGTCCAAACTCCTCTTGAACTCAGACAGGCTTGGTGCTGTGACCACTTCCCTGGGGAGCCTGTTCCAGTGCTCAAACATTCTGGGTGAAAAAAACATTTCCTTATATCTAACCTAAATCTTCCCTGACTCAGCTTCATGCTGTTTCCTCAAGTCCTGTCACTGGGCACGGGAATGAAGAGATCAGTGCCTGCCCCGTCTCTTCCCCTCGTAAGGAAGTTGTAACTTCAATGAGGTCTTCCCTCAGTCTCCTCTTCTCCAGGCTGAACAGACCAAGTGACCTCAGCAGCTCCTCACACGGCTTCCCCTCAGAGCCCTTTGCTACTGTTGTTGCCTTTCTTTGGACACTCTTGAAGAGCTTAATGTCTTTCTTGTATTGTGGTACCCAAAACTGCACACAGTATCCAAGGTGAGGCCGCCCCAGTACAGAGCAGAGAGGGACAATCCCCTCCCTTGACTGGCTGGCGATGCTTTGCCTGATGCCCCCCCCGGACACGGTTGGCCCTCCTGGCTGCCAGGGCACTGCTGACTTATATTCAGCTTGCCATCAACCAGGACCCCCAGGTCCCTTTCTGCAGTGCTAGTCCCTCTCATTCCCCACTGTATACACAACCAGGGTTGCCCTGTCCCAAGTGCAGAATCCCGAACTTCTCCTGTTGAACTTCATATGGTTGGGGATTGCCCACCTCTCTAATTTGTCGAGGTCTCTCTGCAGGGCCTCCCTGCCTTTGAGGGAGTCAACAGTTCATCCAAGTTTAACTCCATCAGCAAAATTACTTAGTATTCCTTTGATTGCTGCATCCAGGTTGTCAATAAAGATGCTTAAGAGAACTGGGCCAAGGATACCCACTAGTGACCAGTCACCACCCTGATGTTACCCCTTTCCCTATAACTCTATGTGCCTGACCTGTGAGCCAGTTGCTCACCCATAAGGTAACAGAGTTATGCAGCTGCGTGCTGGACATTTTGTCCAGAAGACTACCATAAGAGACAGTAGTGAAAGATTTGCTGAAGTCCAAAAATATGACCTCTACTGGCTTTCCTAGATAATTACGTGAGTTACCCTGTTGTAGAAGGAAATCTGGTTGGATAAGCAGCACCTTCCCCTCATGAAGCCATGCTGGCTGTGACTGATGACTGCATTGTCCTCCAGGTGTTTTTCAATACCTCCCAGAATAAACTTTTCCATGATTTTGCTAGGCACTAAAGTAAGACCGACAGGTCTGTAGTTTCCAGGGTCCTCCTTCTTGCCCTTCTTGAAAATCAGGACAACATTCACCAGGCTCCAGTCAGCTGGGACCTCTCTGGATTCCCAAGAACACTCAAAAATCTTCAAGAGAGGCTTTGCAATGATATCACCAGTTCCTTGAGGATTCTGGGATGAATCCCATCAGGCCCCATAGATCTGTAGGGATCCAGCTGGAGCAGCAGATCCCTCACAATTTGAAGGTCAGCTGGGAGTTGATCATTCTTGCAGTCCTGGTCCTCCAGTTCAGGACACTGAGATCCCCTTGGTCCATCATCCATGTTGGAGACAGAGGCCAAGAAAGTGTAAAACACCTCTGCCTTGTCTCTGGCCCTATTTGTGAGGTGACCATCATTCAGTTTTGCATATTTTTTCAAGATACAAGTATTATATTAGTTTTTATTATGCAGAGTTGGATATAACTTTTTAGTGCTGCCCACAACTTATCATAATTAGTGAGTCTGAACTGTAAGAAGCAAGCAGCATTTACACCAAACATCCTATCCTATCAGCAAGCAGTCATTTACTGCAGTGATTTAACTGCATCTGTTTACAATGTTCTTTAAAGTTTCAAACTTTCCAAATACTTTGAATGGTATCAGTCTTCATGCCAGCAAAGCTCTTGCTATGTACACATCATCTTTGAAGACAGAGGAGAAATCCTGAGAAGAATCTTCCCCCTGAGACAGATAAGCTTC
Source organism: Grallaria varia (assembly GCA_013396735.1). Lineage (NCBI taxonomy): Eukaryota > Metazoa > Chordata > Aves > Passeriformes > Formicariidae > Grallaria > Grallaria varia. Next base: position 170,790 of record VWZG01002773.1, read on the forward strand.
TTAATGATTCAGAATTGATTCAGGCATAATTCAGAATCCTGTGCAAGTACAGGAAGGGGTAGGAAAGGTGAGAAAATTTTAGTCAGCAGTTCTGTTGAAGAATGGATTGCTGTTTCATAGACCCAAAAGAGATTTGGAGAAAAATATGCCATCCTCTGTCCTCTTGCATTCTTGTTTTAACTCACTGTCTGAGTCTGGAGTTCAAAATATGGACAAGGCTGAGTACTGCCAAAAAGAGTAGCCTCACCTCTAGTCTTCCTTGTCTCCAGCTGTGTATGCCAGTTGCTCTTCTAGTGTAGAATGATCATGCAGCCACAGAATGTATGTGTCGCTGGCAGATGCAACCAAGAGTGGTTCTGCATACAGAAATAACGGAAGTCTTAAACCTACTGTCCTAGGTTTCTGTACCTGACTTTTTTTTTTGGTAGTGGCAGGGGGCTGCAGAGGTGGCTTCTGTTAGAAGCTGCTAGAAGCTTCCCCTGTCCCATGGGAGCCAATGACACTTGGCCCCAGGAGGGATGTCCGGCTCCTGGCCAGGGCTGAGCCAATTAGAGATCACAGTAACGCCTCTGGGATAACATATTTAAGAATTGGAGGGTTGTTGCACAGAAGAAATTCCAGAGAGCAAGAACATGGGATAACAGGCAGACATCAAGGTCAGTGAATCGGGGGGAAAGGAGGCACCTCATGGAGCAGGGAAAGGACTCAGAGCTAAAACCCCTGGAGCCCATGGAGGACCATTGCGGCGCAGAGACCTCCCTGCAGCCCATGAAGGAGCCCGTGCTGGAGCTGTGGATGCTTGAAAGGAGGCTGTGACCCTGTGGGAGGCTCAGGATGGAGCGGAATCCTGCAGGAGACCTGTGGACCCTTGGAGAGGCAGACCCACACTGGAGCAGGTTTTACCTGAGTGAGAGCTGTGGCCCTATGAGGGGGCCCACATCGGTACATCTCGTCCATGAAGGACTGTACCACTATGGAGGAGTGACCCTCAGGACAGCAGATGTGGAAGAACTGCTGCCCAAGGGGTGGACTCACGTTGGAGAAGTCTATTAAAGTCTGTCTCCCGTGGGAGGGACCACATGGAGCAGGAGATGGACTCAGTTGTGGTCCCCTGTAGACCGTGGTGAAGCAGAATGTCCCTCTACAACCCACGGAGGCCCATCGGGGTACAGGGACTCAACCTTTAGTGCATTCCATGGATGAGTAACCCCCAGGGGTGGGGGAACTCACATTGCAACCGCCTGCAATCCCCCATGGACAGAAAGAGGGGTGGGGGGAAAGTTTGTGTGTGGTGTGTGTTTTAAGACTGTTTTATTTCTCACTCTTTTAGCTTAGCTTTTGTCCTGCTAGTAATAAATTTAGGTATTATCTCACTTTGAGTCTGTTTTTTGCCCATAAAGGTGGTGGGTGGATGACCCCTCTCCCTTCTGCCTAGTTGCAGAAAGGGATTTAATGAGTCCATGGAATCCCGCCAGGGTCAACCCACTACACCTACTCATTTTTCAGGCAAGAAGTAGTGAACACCTCTTATGGCAGCAGGTTGCCAGTACACCACCTCAACCACAGCACAAAATTGCTCCTTAAGTAATTGCCTCTCTACTGTGTGAGATCCATGAAATATGAGCTATTTAACTTGTGGACATTTCCATAAATGTCTCAGCAGTCCCAGCTAACATATGCTGAGTCAATTTTTACTTACAGAAAAACTTTACTGAGGAGAAGAATATCAAGGGATCTACTAGGCAGGAAAATGGATGGCACAGTCTATTTGGTTCACTGTCAACATACAGTTGTTAAACTACAAAGAAGAAAGAATAGGTAACTGGCAAAAAAACTAGATAAAGTGAGGGTGCATATCCCAAGGAGACCATATCTATGCTTCATGTTGACTTAAGGAAGATGATCCATCACACTGAAGTATTTGTCAATGCATTTGATTTGGAAGATAACAGAAGCAATACATAGAATATCAATATGCAGAATAAGACAGTCTGCATAATGTGTATTTCACAGTCTTATCTAGGAAAAAAACCCTTAGTGTTGAATTAGTCTTAATTATTTTATCTGTTCCTCTGTTTCACCTCAACTGGCATGGCACCTTCTCATTAACTGTGATTAAGTGACTACAAGGAAATAGCATCATGGAAACTATAGACCCAGTAGCTATAGACCCAGATATTATGATCAAATTTGGTATCCTCAAATGACATCTATGGTATCACCATGTCCAAGGCAGCTCCATTTTGTAGAGTACATTACTCTTGGTAATATTCATGGTTTAGATTTGAGGTTTTTGTGACAAAATACTGTTGGAATCAGACATCAGGGGATGACCAGGCAGGCCATGGATGGCAGAGGCTGAAAGGAATTCCTCTCCCTGATAAGACAGGAGGCCTGGCCTTGAGAAGACTGTTTGCAGTTATCTAGCCCTGTCTTCTGTTGGTGGAAGTGAATGGACTCTTTTGATTTGTTGCCATCCTGTTGAGGCCCTGTATTCCTCCAGGTGGTTCTTGTATGAGGAATGCTTGCTCTATCGCAAAATGTAGCTAATTAGTTGCCTAAGCCCTAACTAACATAAATCGTCCCTATTATCAGCATATTAACATACCCTGCCTTTAGTTTCTGTATATTGTCACAGATGTATTCAATAAAGGTTCCAGCTTTCTGCCCCCAAGTTGGGACCGTTTAGTTTTTGGCCATTGCAAAATACTATATGTGTAAATGAGAGAACTAGCTAACCCTTGTCTCTGCTGCAGATTTGCTAAGCTATGCCCCTCCCAAAACACAAGCAGCTCCCCTAATCTAATCTGAGTCATTACATTCCAGAGTTGAGAACTACAGTTCTTCTTAAATCATATTGCAATAAAAGCTTTTTTTTAGTTACAAATAAATAAATCTTCTGAACTTTCTTTTTTAAAATATTGTCTGTGGATAACAAACTTATGCCAGTTTAAACCTCGTTTAAAGGCTACATCGTATTAGATATCTTCTTTATTACACCAAAATAAACAATGGGTTTGGTGCATATGTATTGACACATTAAAATGCAAAATCACTGTGAGTAGAATATAACTCACCTACTTATGATGAAAATATTTACACAGATTTTGAAATTAAATATTAAAAGTGAGTTTTTAGGAAAAAACACCCAGGAGCAGTAACAACGGTAATAACAGAAGTACACTTTTTAACTATTATGGCACTGGCATATTCTGTATCTAAACTTTCATTGATTTAAAAGATAATGTGATACCATGGGCTGAACTGTTTACTGGTATTTTGGATCTTATCTCTATTAATAGATACATTCATTACTAAGAAAACCTTTTAATTTCATCGCCTTCAGCACCTTATTCAACCATTTCATAATCTTCCATCAGAACACAAAGAAGTGAACTCCTTGCTCTGTATGGAGAAGCATTATAGGAAACTATCAGGGGAATTATGTCAAGGATGGAAACTGGTTAAAGACTTTCAAATGTAATTAGAACACCTGTGCCAAACTTTTCTGTTTACCTTGCAATCAGTTTATAAAATTACTGCCTTTATAAACCTTACTAGGTTTACAAGGTGTGAATTGTTGTAAATTAAAGCCACATTCAGGCAAAGCACGCAGGTAAAATTTTAACTACAGAACATATAGTATGGAGCAACAAAAGCAATGCTCAGCATCATTGCCATCAGTTTCTCTCATGCAACTTTCTGATGCATAGTAGCAGAGCAGTGTGATTCAGGTTGTGAAAAATACTTCTTCAAGGAGAAAAACAACTGCTCAGGGCTAAAAACTGGAAAGAACAGCTGAAAATGTTAAAGAGGCAGCTGAGAAGCAAAACTGCTCTGCTGATGGATTTTTTGTTAGTGTAACAACAAAAAATGTCACAGACCTTGTGGCCCTCAAAATCTAATGCCAACACATCCATTCATTTTGCTGTTCAAAGTATGCTCTTAGAAAGCCAGGACTCCATTGCTGCAGTCCCTTCTCTCTAGCACGATGCATCATTTACTGCTCTGCAGGACAGATGGTCCTCCTCCTTTCCCTCATATTTAAGCAAGAATTGAAATGCCTCATTTTCCCAGCATTCCCTAGTATCTCTTTGTTATTAAGGGACAACCTATTTCTGAGCACACCATGGCTGACTTGCTGTACTGTTATAGAGCTAATTAACACATCACAACAGAAAAAGCATGGTACAGGGAAGGTAGTAAAAACCTGAACAGATGATGAAACAAGTAGAGATAGACTTCGTCGTTTTCTTCTTCTGCTTAAAATCTCATGTTTCTCCAAGGTTCTTTCAGGTTATCATCTGATTTACAAATATTATCATTAGAAAGATAAAAAAATTACACATCCTTGCAGCAGCTAAGACAAAAATAAAAGACTTTCATAACATGAACTTTCCAACTCTAAGCCTACTTGTATTTACTGGATTGCAGCAACAACAACAACAAAACCAACAAACCAAACACCACAAGAAAAAAAACCCATCAAAATTAGAGTATTTAAGTGTTTGTATAATGATTTGAATGATAGTGCACGTTGTTATCAACAGTAATTTAAAATACTGCTCTTCTCAACTTTGCAAGTACTGAACTACACTAGAAAAGGGAGCACTAAGGAATAGGAAACAAAGTCTATGCCAGACAGAGAACTGGTTTATTAAATTTCAGATCTCATGCAATGGCACGGCGGAAGTATTAAAGCATATTAGAGTCTTGCCAACAAATTCAGATGAAACATAAGGAAATAACACAAAATATAGAGTTGAAAGTTATAAAGTTAATCCTCAATGTAGAGCTTTGTATACCAAAACCAATTTTTAACCATATTTGTAACCTTTGGCTGTGTCATTCTAATCAAATTATTCCAACAACCAGGAAATCCAGGACCAAGTCCATGAAACAAAAAAATATGAAAACCAGCTCTCTAACTGCATCATCTTTGCGAACTGAAAATGAGGAAATCTAAAGCAATAATTTAATAAAAAGATAATCTACAGAAGGCATGTAAAGTTAATTAAAATTGGTTTTAAAAGTTTATGGCTGGAGTGAATAATGTGATGATGCCTCACTAGAAACAAACACATTCTCAGTAGCTAAACTGGCCCATACTCGTTTCTGGTCCTTTGTAGACCACTGTCTCACTTGAAGTAGCTGCAAACATGCATATTACCTTTTTAGTGCACAGCAGATGGAAGAAAGCAGGGATGATACTCTGGGGTTTAGAACTAATGCTCACTATTCATACTAAAAATCTGTGTTCTATTTGACTAGACAGGTTGGGAAACAAACATAAAATACATGTATCACTCTCACTATGTGGCCTCAAAAAATGTTTAAAAAATGCCTAGACTGCAAAACTAGCATTATATGGAAATTATTGACTTCAATAATAGTGTGGTTTCTGAGTGATAAAAATATTTATAGCACAGTGATCGTCTCTCAAAAAGATCACAATTCCTGACGTATATTTTCAGTTGTACCAAGAAAGTTCCTTTATTCAGATTTTTATTCCTATGATTTGAGCTGACCTCCACTACAACTTAATTAAATGCCAGATATAAATTATATATAGTTTTTCACTATTACAATCATGTAGTTCTAGTTCCAACTTGATCCACCCACCTGCACTAACTTCTTAGTGATCTCTCTCCAAAAGCCATGTGGTAAGAAGCTACATAAGCCTTTCAACGAAGGAACAGGGAACTTTTAAAAGTATATGGTTTTGCTATTGTAAAAGCAGAACCATTTAGAAAGGATACCTTAAAGATTAATAAATATCGCAAGGGTATTGTTATAGTTTTAGAATTTGTCAGAATTTTTCTTTCCCTATCAACACAGACTTTGGGAGCTGACACCCTCCTCGACAAAAGACCTGGCTAATGATCAGAATTCCAACCTGATGGCTGGGGGTGGGCAGAGAGGGAGGAAGGAGAGTTCTTTTGTTTGT
>VWZG01002774.1:0-11276 GCA_013396735.1 Grallaria varia
TTGCTCTAAACTAAGACAGTAGGACTGCACAATTGTTTCCAAAGAGCACTTCTAGTAATTGAGATACATACACTCCTGTTCCTTCTCCAAATCTATTTAGAATAATTATCCCTCTCAGGTGCAGTCTGTTATTCAGCAAGTGACCTTCTGTGGTCCTGCAGAAGGGGAAGATCCTATATAGGATGTTGTGAGAAGGACGGTGTGGTAAAAGGAGTCTAGGTTAACTGAATCTTCCTTATGAGCAGAGAAAGGGTGTATCTGCTGTATGTTCCTTCAACAGAGTGACAGAAAAAGGAATGCACTTTGCTCCTCCCATCTGTTGTGGATTGTGTTAAGAGTAATTTCGTACTCTTTATTTTGTTGCAACGAATGAAGTTAAAAACCATGATGTTAACTATGCGATTTTTAGCACTACTGGGTGGTATATTCCAAATGAACATGACTTTGACTGAGCCTTTAGCTGTCAGGTGTTCTCACCCTCCAATGAAACTGCTGTGAGGCTGCATCTCAAATTCAGTTCCTCTGTGGTTCTCATCAGGACTTAATGGACAGCTCCAGTTTCGGACTTCTCAGAAGAAGACACTGAAACTAGCAGACTTCATTTCTTACTTGAACACCAGAGTCCTGGATCTCTGAAAATGAGGGGGGGTTCTGGAAGCAGTCATCTGCATTTAAAGATGGAAGGAGGGGAAAAGGTCTTTTAACTGCCACGTAATTCCTTCTCATGTATCTTCGTGTTGGTGGCCCAGAGACATTTTCAAAATCTTGGTCCTAGCTAACAACTGCCATTGTAATACTAGGTAAAAACAGCCCATGTATCAAACAACTTCTATTCTCATTTGTACCAACAAAAAAACAAATTAACACTTCCTCACAGTCATGCTCTCCTTCTCGTACTGCGTCTGCATTGGGGAAGAAAATAGCATTTAAACATATTCTTAGGAGAATGTCCCTTCCAGGTTGAAACAGTCTTTTATTCCCCAGCTGGAGAAGAGCAGAAAGTAAACCTCTGGACCTTGGAAAAGTATATTTTCACTTTGAAAAGTGAGCAAAACCAATGCACCTCTGCAAAAAAATCTTACTTGAAGTATGCCACATAGTTCAACAAGTGACAACCAAGAGAAATGGGTAAGTTGTGAACAAAACTTGAAAGAGGACATTGTACCTAGAACTGAATATCATACAGATGATCTTTCTTCTCGGCTTTCTCCATTCTCAACACTATCTGCGGGAAAAAGGAGGTGTCAAAATTTGGGCCACATATATTACCCAGAGAAAGCACTAATAAAATCTAAAGAAAAAACCAAATTTTAATTCCCCCAATAAGTTAAAGGCTTCAGGCGTCCTCTTAAAGACACTATTTAAACTCAAATGTAAGAGGCTATTGGCTTTCCTGCTTATCAAGGATTGTTCCTTAATTAAAATTAGAGTTTTCATTTTTATACTGTGCTGACTTTAGTTTTCTTTTTATGAGGAGCATTATTTGAGCCAGTGAATAGAATTAAAACATTTCCATCTTGTAAGCCAGAACACAAGTCTCCTGAAATAGTGAGCAGATAGACATGAGTAATCTGATCACTGACGGGGGACTGAATGTACTAGGTACAGGCAAAAGTAAGAAGATTATTTATCTCATCCTAATATTTCTCATTGTTATTGTTATTGAGGGCATATTTGAAAGTGCTTAGTCTAAAACACCACTGAAGATCGGGGGATTCTATTTGTCAAATCAAAGCCTAAGAAGGCTCCACAATTTAGCTCATATAACTTTATTTTCATTTAAATAGGTTCTTAGAACTTCCTGGTGCCCTTCCCTAAAACTCATTCTTCCACAAAACAAAAATACCTGGTGCTGGCTTCAAGGAGCCAACAGTCTATGACATGCTAGCACTCACTGAATGCTTAATTTACAGCATAACAATCACACAAGTTTCCATTGGATTGTCTGCTGCACTTTGGCAAATCTTGTCTTTTATATGGAGAGTTGATAATAATATTGTGCAGCAGTTTGACTGTGAGCGCGACGTCTGAGCAGAAAGACTTTGGTAATTTTCATAGATTTGGATGCTGTTCTTGATTGTATTTCATTTATTAAGAAACAAATAGGAAAAAAAATCAATATCTGAATTGAAGAAAAGGTTCATCTTTTTCTTAACATAGTTTCTGGTTTCACTTATTGAAGCTGGAAAAAGCATGAGGCGCTTGAAATACTCGGATTTTAGCTGCAGCACGTGGAAGATGTGGTTAAGTCTGGCAAAGAAGAAAAAGGAAGTTGGCAAAGAAGTGCCAGCTCAGGAAGAAAAGGTGTGATATTGGCACTGAGAGCATTCCTGGAAGGGTGAAAGAGGAAAAAAATGTGGTCATTAGCAGGTTTTCTTCTTTTTTTTTTATTTTTTCTTTCTTTTTTTCAAATATTTGTTATGTTTATGAATAATTTAATGCTGTGGACTTGTGTGAGTGCATTTTAAGAGACAAGCTGTGCATTGTGCCTGCATAAATAGTGAAGTAGGAGTAAGAACTCCAGAAGAGTTTCCCTCTCACACTGCTGGTTAAAGACTGTAGCCGTGAAATATTCACAGTACAGTACCTACGCTATCTTCTAAGACCATCCCTGCCTGAGCATCATTAAGGCCCGATTTCCTGACCACTGTCATCATCTTTACAGTGAATGACTTGGGGAAGCAGCTCAGACCAGGATGTTGCCTGGGCTTTACATGGCGCCCTCACCTCCCTCTACGATGTGTGAATGTCACAGAGGGACAGCAGTTGTCCTTGCTGATGTCTGCCAGTACATGTCCCACTGTTACAACACGCCCACCTGTGCAAGGACACAGTACTGGACATCACTCCTCTTCAGACACCCCTTGGGGTATGGAGAGCTGTGCTGCCTCACCAGAAGCATCGCATTAGCCAGGAGGACTGACCCCTCCAGGATGATGCTTCTCTTGCTCAGCCAAGGGATCCACTTCCTTCCTTGGGCACAAGCTGTGATTGTCCTGATGGACTGATGAGCCCTGATGTACTGTGGACCTGATGCTGCTTGCTTGTGCCCCTCTCTGAGAAAGCTGGATTAATTTTGGGCTGAAGGTTGTCATGCAACACAAATTTATTTACTAATTACTTTCCTGCAATGCAAGTGGGAAGCATAGGGTGCCCTGCTGCTGGGGTCACATGGATACGGACATCTCTACTATGTCACACTTTTGTAGGTTCTGCATGTCCACTCAGTTCTCCTTACCTCCCGGCCAGCACAGCCTGGCTTCCTGTCTCATTTCTGAACACTTATTACAACTGTCTCACAGTCTTTCACACAGACAGAGAAAAGCCAAGAGGGAAGATGTGATAATCATTTTCAGGGCACCTCCCAGGCTGTACAGTTCCCACCACTGCTAGCTCACAGGTCTCCCTTTTCCCTGCCCTCACCCTCCCTTGCATTCAGCCCCACGTGCTGCAGAGGAAAGAGCACATACAGTCCTTGTGAGAGATGCAGAATTGCTGCCTTCAATACACCATCAGTTAAAACAGGTGTCAGAATGTACATCATTGTACATTCCCTGGCTTTTGAGGGAGAACCACACAATAAGTCTAGTGACTCCATTAGTACAGACCTACTGGGCAGGAGTGCAGAAAACAATGGATGGGGGAACCCTATGCTTTTAAAATCAGGGAACAGCCATGTGAGGGGCTAATGTGTTTACACAAAGCTGGTTTGGCCTCTCACAGATCCTGATATGACTGTTGAGACGAATAAGAAAGGCCTCAGGGGATACATAAGGAAGACTTTCTGCGGTCCAGGAGGCTGCAATAGACTTGTCCCTCAGAAAGCTCCTGATTCAGCTAGAAATAGCACAGCAAGGAACTAATATCTGATGGGCATGTTGAAAGTTGGGGTTTAACCATTTATTTCTGAACTACCTAATCTAATAATTTTCAGTCATTCCTTTGTCCAAAAAGCTAAACATTCTGATCAAGAAACTGTGAGTCTTTGGAGTCTAAGGCTAACAACATTTTCAAAATGCTTACTAAAGGAAGAAGGTCCAAACTTGTCATTTATCAGGGGTTCAACTGCATTGCACTACATGCTTCCTTGCAACACTAACTGATCAGTACCTAAATTTCAGTTTGACATCCACTTCAGGTAATGCAAACTTTTTTTAATGTGTCTTCTGTCTGTCCAATTTTTTTCCGTATTTGTATCTCCATTTGATTTATGAAAGCATGGACTGGTAAATCATGATAGTATCAACTCTAAAGAACTGGCATTTCCTCTCAGGTCAGCAATGACCCAGCTACCATGCTCTGACAAAATCACAGAATGAGTAAGGTTTGAAGTGACCACAGTGTATCACCCTGTCCAACCTCCTTGCACACATAGAGTCATCCTAGAGAATATGACACAGGATTGTGTCCAGATGATTCTTGAAGATCTACAGTGAGGGAGAGTCCACAGCCTCTCTGGGCTCTGTTCCAGTCTGGAGTCACCTGCACAGGAAGTTCTTCCTCATATTGAGGCGGAACTTTCTGTGCATCAGTTTCTGCCCATTGTCCCACTGCTTGGCACCACTGAGAAGAGTCTGGCTGCAACTCTTCACAGCCTCCCTTCAGATACTTATACACATTAATGAGGTCCCCTCTCAGTTGCCCCTTCTCAAGGCTGAACAGGCCCAACTCCCTCAGCCTTTGCTCATAGAGAGATTCTCCAGACCTGTGTAGCTTCCACTAGACCCACTCCAGCGTCTTCCTGTCTCTTTTGTTCTGAGGAGCCCAGAACCGGACGCAACCCTCCAAGTGAGGCCTCATCGGGGCTAAAAAAAATCTGATCCTAATTTGTCTGCTTGTTACAACTGAAGAAGAAGGTGATGAAACATTTCAAATTGCACTGTGTGATGCAGGAACAGGAGGCATGTCTTTCTCAGGCCCCGTGTTTTGCAGCATTGCTAGAAGGTTTTCTTTGTAACTCTTAGTGTTCTTAGTTTTTTTGAATTAATTTTCCTGAATTTCTTCACTGCCTAGTATTTCATGGGTACCTGTGTATTATCTTACTTCACACACACACTTTTGATTCATTGAACCTTTTACTACACACTGCGCTTTCAGCAGCAGCTAGCTCAACTAGCTCACTCTCCAAGTAACTAGTTTAACTAAGAGATAAGCCAATAGGACCTGAAGAGGCTTATACTTGGCATTACGGGTCTTCAAAGAAGAACATATGTTATTCCCACTCTGCTGCTTGGTTGGATGACAGTAGCTTGGTAACCTAAAAGATATAAGGAAGAAAATCTATTTGACTTAATAGCACTGTAGCCTTAAAGTTCCTTTGCCCACATTGAGAATAAATAATGCATTTCCACATAGCATCTGTTTGTTAAATAATTCAGTTAGTTTAATTTCTGTCTAAATATCTCTTTTGTTTTTTTCATTTTAATTTATGACATCTACTGCAATAAAATGCAGCAAGTGTTTGGGCAGGAAATCTCAGAAGAAATTGTCTTCTGAGGGGATATAGTAGAGAAAGCATGAGGAAGGAAGCATACAAATGCCAAATGCACTACTAATTTATTTAATGTTACAGGAGTATGTCAGTATAGTGTGAACAGTCATAGATGAATGAGGTACATGAATCATATATTTAAGAGCTTGTTTACTAAGCTCTAGACTTAAATATTGTATGAGGGGTTTTTTTTTCTTTCCCTGACTACTTAATTGCTCTTCCCTGACTTTGTTGACCAAGCTGACAGAATTGAAATAGGTTTTGTTCTGGACAAATAGGCTTTTCAGTCTGTGTTTTTTGGGGGTTTTTTTCATATTTTTAAGGAACCACACACAGACACGCAAGATGAAATTTAATAAGCTACCTTTGCACTGATCAATTTTCTGTAGAAAATCTTAGGACAACGTGCAGTCAATCTTTTATATGTGGGAAGAACTCAGCATGGTAAGGCTCAAGCCATAAGTAGAGGCACCAAAAGCCTCTTTTGAATGCAATATTATTCATCAGCAATGACATGAAGTACACTGACCTGCTCAGATACGAGTCTTGTCTTAACACGCCTGGTCAGTGAATATACTTCATCCCAAAAGTATGCAGAATTGTGCACTTCCCAAAGTCATATGCTTCCACTCAATCCAGCAGGCTAGGTCTTATTCTTATAATGCTCTTTTGAAGAAGTCATGAGAACAATGGAGTTTGAAATGAAAGCTGTTAAACAGAAAGTACTCAGATAAAGCCCAAAAACCAAAGTTCATACCCAGCAATAGTTCAATAGTTATGAAATACCAGTGGCTAATCAGACATGGAAATTCAGTTCATTGCACTATGTGTGTTTTAGGGGGAATTAAAAAAAATAAATTTTTGTCATCTGTAACAAAATCTACCTGCTTCATCCAAAAAAAAGAGGAATGTTTAGTAATATAAATGTTTGAAAGAAAATCTTATAAAATTTCTTGGTCAATTCTTACCTTTTTTTAAAGTCTGACATTCTTGCAGTATCAAACCAATGCTACACTTAAAAGTAAATTATCGTCAGTAATTCATGTGCATTTCTCAAAGACAAAATCATTTCAGTTATTATTGCCTTTGAGTTTATAATGACTTGTATCTTTTTGTGAGTGATTTTTGTGCATTTCTTTTAGGGATTGGCTCTCACTAAAAGCTATTTTTTTCTTTGTTTTTGCTTGTGAGAAGCATGAAGTAACATGAAGTAGCTGAGTAAGTGGAAAGGATTCCTGGAGACAAGTTCCTAAGAAACAGAGTCTGCAGTCTGCTAGTCTCTCTGACTGTGATCCTTTGTTTTCTACATTTGTAACGGAATAGGTATCTTAATACTTACACATTAACAAGGACTCAGAGATGATGCAGAGACACCTATAAACATTAAAAACCTTGTGCATGTAACATGTACACCAACAAGGACATTTCTATATAACCTTAATCAAACCAGGTACAAAGAGGGCTTGTTGGGACTATCTGCTGGATTAAAAGCTGCCTTTTTCTTTTCGCATATGGACAGGAAAATGCCAGTGTTCTGTCTGGCCACACCAAAGGCACACCTAGATGAAACTAGTAGTGCTGGCAAGGACTACAACGCTCAGAAAAGAGACAATGCTGCAAAAGCTTTGTTCACTCTCTGTGTGCTGCAGAACACCAGCCCGGTTGTGGAAAGGGTCTCTAGCACTACTCGACGGGAAGCATATGTGAACCTAGCAGTCCTGAGTCACATGAAAAGTGGGGCAAGGGGATAGGTTCTTGGGGGTCTTCAGAGAAATAGGGGTGAAAACATGCTTAGGAGTCAAAACAGCTGTTCTGTTTTTTTAGTGTTCTTCTACTTTGATTAATAAAAACAAACTTGTGAAGTGTAGTGTTTCTGTTAATTGATAGGTGACGCTCAAAATTTTCACAGGGTCCAGAAGTCTTGCAAGTACCCTACCTTCAAATGCTTTATCCAGAGCTTTTTGCTGTATAGTTTTGGGCTGATTTTTTTTTCATGGGAATTGTGCTTTGAAGGAAAACAAGCAATTCTTTGTCCCTCCCTCTAAAACTTCAAACTTTATATGATCAAATAAGCACCAATAACAAGAATGACCCATTGCAGAATTTTCTTGTGCTTTCATTAATATTTGTTAATTCATGCTACTGTGTTTTATTTAGGATAAAGCATTGCCAATTAAGAAAAATTGGTAACCAAGGTTCCAGTTGTGATTCTTTTAATGTATATATTAAGAATGGTAAGGAGAGCAAATACACACATCAACACACTTCTGTTCATTTCTCTCCCTCTGTCTGTTACAGTGTAGCACTAAAATGAGTTTTAATTAGATTATTAGTAACTGCTGTTTATTCCAGACCATGCAACAGGAGAGAAATTAAGTTCAAAGGCATGCTAATTAACTCAAAACCGCACAGCTTACCTGGAGCGACATCAGTTCAAAGTCATTTGTACCTGGTTCTTTTCCATGGTCAGAGCTATAATCAGTTGATTTTAGCAAAGATTATATCCAAAACAGTGAATACTTTGATCCTGCAATATTTGAAAAATCAAAGATTCATACGTATCACTGTAATTAAGTAGGAACAAGAATAATACATATGCTGCAGTTTCTCTTTAAAACCCATAGCACCTAACCCTTTTCAGCTCCTGGGTTCAAGTAATGGAAAAACACCCTTTGACCCAGCACTTTTCTTAAAAAGTGTTGAGAAAAAACTTGTAAAATAATATATCTTTCTGGTAGCCTCAAGCAGTTTCTGATAAAGATTCTGTTCGATATTTCATTTCTTTACCTTCAAAGTTTCGTGTGGAAAGTGTCAGCCCATTCTTATTTTCAGTCTCTAAATTTATTTCCAACATTAGCTGTTACATTGCGCAGAATGCACACTGGTTTTGTCTTAATTTTAACATAAATTTGATCCATGTGTAGTCTAGGATTGAAAATTCCTGGTTTTGCAGGAAAGTTTTAATCACAGTTCACTTTTCTGTCATAAGGAGAAGTGAAAGTTATACAGACTTCTTTATTTAACCCTATTTCAGTTTCTGAAGTACTTCTGCAACATTGATGAGGCTAAAACCATAAAATTTAAACAAAATTTTATTCTGTCTGATTTGCAGTGCATTTTTTTGTGTCATGTGCTCATTCACATAAGGCTTAAGCTGAGAATGTAGGTCTGGGATGAACAATTGGAAGCTGAAAAGAAGTTTTGTTAATTTACCTGAGCCAGGTAACAGTAGCATGAAGGAATATGAACTTCAAAGCTAGGCCATACAAGCCTGGGGCACCTGAGAACATGCTTTGGTTGCAAGACTGTGACAAAGTCAGTCCTGCTGCCTTTTTACTACTATTTTTAGCTAAGTGAAATACTTTTAACTTTCCTAGGCTGGCACTCCAGTCCCACACATAATGTGAGAAATACCTTGTGGGACCTGCCCTGTATATCCAGGTGCCTACATACGGATCTTATGTCAGGACAAAGACACTGCTTGCAGAAAGATTGCTTTATGGACTTTCAGTAAATCTTTCCTTACATAAAAGATCATGAACTCAGCTGAACCTTTCCCCTGGAATTCCCTTTTATGTAAGTCATAGCCATTTTTTTAAAGTCTTCTCAAAGTTCACAGTAAACTTTCAACCAAGTAACTAGACCCCCATTGGTCTCTGGGATAACTCTGGCCAACAAAGTCATAATAAATGTGTTTAGAGGAGAAGCAAATTCTGCAGTCCAACAGTTGACCCAATTCCTGTTGCTGCCAGTGCAGTTGGGTGAATCTGTGCATTTATCCTTATGGCTTTTTGTGCATCTAAGCATCAATTTCTTAAAATCATTTTACATTAAACACACCATTTACAGGTTTGTTTCAAAACTAAAATGACTCCTAGTGTGTAAATTCAATAGATCTCTTGAAAGTTATGATAATCAGAAAACAGAATGTGTCTAGAAACAAAATAGTGACTCTGTAACATATTTATCACAGAAGGGGAAGATAATCTTGCAGTACTATTCAGAGGGTTTAGATTTAGCTTGCTTGTAATCATAGTGCAGGAGAGAGAGGTTGGGGTGTACCTTCCATGTTGTTCCCCAGAGCAGCAGCTCATGTTCAAAGACCACAAAGGTCAGTGAGCATCTTCTGTTTTGCTACCAAAAAAACTTTGAATGAAAATGTTAGCGCATGAGAAAGGCACACATCACCATGAGATGGTACTCCCTTTCCCTGGCTTAAAACAGCATTATGAGACGTTAAAAAAAAGTTTTATATTTATGTAGAATCTTTATGTTGTCTTCTGCAAGAAGAAATATCAGTTGGATTAACACCTATAATTAAAAGGCAGTTTTAGAGAGAAGAATGAGGATGACCACAAGGGCTGTTTGGGTTGGTTGGTTTGAGAGCTGTTTTCCTCTGGGAGCAGGGCTGGAGCATGTAATGAGAGGGCACCCAGCATCCCAGCTTGACGTGCCACACTGCTGACCCCAAAGAGAGAAGAAAGTGAAAAATTACCTTTAGAGGAAAGTTTATTATAACGATATTCCATATCTACTAGAGAAAGGAGTATTATACTCTGATGAAAGCAAGGAACATCGTTCAATGGCAGGAAAGCAGTGCTCAATCAACTCCCTTACTGTGCAGTACCAGAAAAATCCTGTGGGAAATTCCAGCTGAACTGGGATACACAGAGATAAGCACCAGAACTGCACAATAACAGAGGGTATCTATAAGGGGATATTGCATTGCCATGCTGGGTGGACAATACATATCAGTTATAGACTTGTTTTCTTTATTCCTTTCTTGTTTTTCTCTGACTTTAATCTCACTGCTTTCCCCCATGTTATCCATCTTTCTTCATACCTGTCAATATCCACTAAAAGTTTGACCTGCTACCGACAAAATACCAGGCCTTTCTTTTCAGATAGTCCACAAACCACTCAGTCCCAAAGGACTGCTCAATGTATTAAGCCAAAAGCAGTATTTAATTCCTGTCAGCAAACTTAAGCCATCCCAGTGCCTACACAGAATTTCAGGGTAATTCAAGCAAAAACTAGCTAATTTATTCTAACTAGGACTAGTAAACACTTCTACTGAAATTGAGTTGAAAATAATTTTTTTTCAATAGAGTGTTATTCACTGTTTGATGTTCTTCTCTTTTTCTCCCCTTTTGTTTAAAAAGGAAAAGACCAGAAGGTATGTAGTATAAGATGTATGCATGGCAACCTCCTAAGTCTGAAAAAAAATGTGTTTGACAGCCTACTATTTTTTGTTAGTCAGTTTTCACTGAAAACTGGAAGTGTCTCTGAAAACATAAACAAAGAGAAAAATGTTTTACACTGAAGTTTCTGCTTGCAAAAAAATGGGACAAAAGTAAGACAGTGCTCCTTTGCCCAGCAAGGCTGTAACCTTATACAGCTTGACAGCCTGAGAGATTCAGAGTGTAGTGGGTTGACCCTGGCCAGATTCCAGGGACCCACTAAATCCACTCTGCGACTAGGCAGAGGAGAGAGGTAAAGATAAGGGCTGGGAGAGGTTACTTGCTGATTGTCTTCATGCACAAAAAAGACTCAAAGTGGGATACTACTTAAATTTATTACTAACAGGATAAGAGCCAAAGAGTGAGAAATAAAACAGTATTAAAAACACAAACACACCTTCCGGCCACTCTTCCTGTCTCTGGGTGTTGCAGTCAGTTGCTGTGCTGCCACTTGTAATGTGAGTCCATCCCTCAGGGTTACTCGTCCATGGGGTGCAGTTGGGTCTCTGCACCCGATGGTCCTCCGTGGGCTGCAGGGGGACATC
>VWZG01002775.1:0-19974 GCA_013396735.1 Grallaria varia
ATTCTATGATTCTATGATCTCAGCAAGCTTAGAGCCCTCTCCCTTGTTTAGATAAGATAGCCACTAACTAGGAAAAAAAAGCAACCTTATTTCTTTTCCCATTATTTTACTTTGTATTGTTTCATTTAATTATATTTTTATCATTGCTTTTTCAATTTTTCATCAGATTCAGCCTGCTTCAGATATCTTCCTTCACAACTTCTTTACTTCAGCCTACACAGGTCCAACGGGCAAATGAGAAAGGACTTCAACTATTCAAACAAACATGACTTTGACACCTAATTTTTAGCTACCACGATGCATGCATGTCATGCCTGCCCCTTCTATTCTTGTTTTCCTCCATTTCTCCAAACTCCTACTACCACCAATTTTTGTTTCCATTTGTCATGGTATATTTCTACACACATCTCAATTTTGGCAATCTTTGAGAACTTTCTTAACTCTGCTTATGTTAACTTTTGTCTTTAGGAAGACCATAATATAGATAAAAAACATGTGTTAGTACTTAAGAGATGAGCACTTCAAAGTGCTTTTCCCTTTATCTGCCCAATGCTACATCTGGCCAAATACTCATCTACTTCTCTTTTAGTAAGGTCTTCTTAAAAGGAAAATTCTGCAGACCGAACATCCCAAGACTGTTAACTGCTAGTGACATTGGGCTTAGTCAAGACATTGCAAAAATCTAAGAACAACTCAGCCTATATTTTTAAAAAATGTTTCTAAACATACCTATTACTAGAGAACATGAGGTCCAGAAGAAGGTACATTACACACTGAGGAGAATTTAAAGTAGCAATGAAAGGAGGAGGGGAAAAAGTGCACAGCTCCTTGAGTAAACAGTTGTTTACTAGCAAGTTAAGTGCAGGAGATCATTCCTAGTACAATCAAGGAATATTTCTAAACGGTTACCAAAAGACAGGAAACTTTGTCCCAATAAAGACGTTGGCCAGAAAGTCTCATCTACTGAAGACAAAAACAGAAGTTTTGAAGAGTAAAGGATTAAAAGAGCCTAGACTCTAGAGACATCTTTTGTTTGTTTGTGTTTACCATGGAAGTCATTTATCTTGGCTTTCATTTATTATTAGTTTTACACCATGTTTACAATTTGACAGAACAAGTCCATCCAATATGAAATAGAAGAGCATTTTGTTGGTGATCTTCACGTATGTTCAAGCTTGCCACACAGGATAAAGTAATGATTGTCTTCTGGGGATACTTGTTCTTAACTATCCTTACAGCATCATCTGCTGTAAGGTAGATTTAGGCAAGAGAGTAGAAAAAAGCTTTCAAGTTTGCTGAGCAGGAGAATAAATTGTTTTGGATGCTACAGAATACCCACCACTGACTGATTTTCAGAAAACAGACAGCAGAAACAGTTCAGAAGATTTTTAACTTTTTGTGCATTGACCTTATGGAATGTCAATTAGCACTTTGTTCTATGACTTTTTAAAAATGTCACGTATCTATGAAGTAGAACTACAACAACTTGCACATCACTTTTTAGAACCTATCTTCTCCCAGTTACAAGGGTAATACATTAGTCCACTGCACCAGGCAGCCCCAGGAAAATGCTCTATAATACTGAAGTAGTTCTCTGCATGGAAATATTAAGAGGAAACTTTACAATTTTTCAAGAGGAGTCAGCAGCTCAGCAAATCACGTTGTTATACTGTGTTATGATGAATGATGTTTTCATAACGATATGACATGTCTAAATGACATAAACCTGGCTTTCTACCAACAATGAAAAGCAGTTTACTTTTTTTTTTTTTTAAGAGGAAAAAAGCCATTATCAGTTCTTACAGCAAATTTCCCTGCAAGAAAATGGCCATGGACCAATGTAATACAAAATATTTCCCAAGTCCATAATGATGAGAAAACAAAAAATTTTAAGTATTTTAGAAGTAGAAGATGCTTTCATAGAATGATGCATAACTCCACACAATGAAACTATAGAAATACATAACAAACAATAGAACTGAAAGTTGAATATTGTCCTGGAGGTTTTGGAAACACCCACATTTCCAAAGCCCAGAACACATTTTTTGTAGTAAGATCAACTGGCATTAGTAGTACAAGAAACTGGATTTTCCTCACTGCAAAAAAACCTTTCAGATAATAACTCAATAAATAAATACTCATTAATATAACTGTTTTTAATTTATGCATTTCAGCAGCAAAAAGTCTTTTGGACAGCATATTCTGCTTTGTTACAAATAGCTCACCCTGAGATTCTTTTCTCCTCGAAACTTTATAGGACTGCTAGATCTCTTTTAATGTCATATTTTTTCATAAACACAATATAGCTTTTTGCTCTCAAATTGTACCTTGAAAAGTTGCCATGACAGCATGAAAGACTCTGTTCAGCTTGCAATCCTCTGTATGCTGTGCTGTTCCATTCTTACCGAAGTCTCTTAGCACCTGCCCAGACATGCACTTGGCAATGTGATTAACTCCTATCGTATATCAGCCTTTTCTTTTGCTCATCATTCCTCTGTGTGAATGAAACAGTGTTTAGCATTTTGTTCTGGTAACATGTTGGTTTTGTTGCTGTTATTTTACAACATGTGACTATGTCTTCGGGTGAGAAAGGCAAGAACAAAAAATTCTATTGCAAGACTAGAAGGTGGCATGACATGTGATACTCCTCTGATCCCATAAGAGTTAACTCCAGAGTCTCATATCTCTTCTCTAGTGCTCCAACACTTACTCCGCAGCCTATTCCTGAAATATCCTAGAGAAAAAGACAACACAGAAAGTTGGAGCAGGAGCGCTACTCAGTATTAGCTCAGTCCTTCCACCCAGTCACTGATGCTTCAGGTTCCTGGGAGCCTCTACCATTCCCTGACTCTGGCTCCTGTAGTGCTGGAAGGACAACAGTAATATAGTCCCTACTGACTTTCAGCATGAGATTCTCTATACAACAAGTATTGAACTTAGTGTGGAACTATAAAATCAATTCACAATGAAATCAGTGCTGCTGCCACCATGTATCAGCTTTATAGGACAGGTCATTTTAGGCATCAGAGGATTTTTGCTTTCACTTACCAAGTGTTTTAAGATCACATGCAACTATATTTATGAAAAGTAGTTCTTTTTTCTCAGGAAAATATACTGTCTCCATTTGCTACAGGTCAAGTTGGGATTTTTTTTTTTTTTAATCAGTCACCCAATCCTAATTCTAATAGAATACCTCTGAATAGTTTTATACTAATAACTGCTCTTTAGAGACTCCTGAAGTTATAATATATTAAAGACCCATCAGCCTCTCAGAAGAACATGTAATTTTATGTTCATTACTTCTTGGTTCCTGACTATAGAATTTGGATGGTTGCACCTCAATTAAAAGTTGAATCAAAGTTAATATAATTTAAATAAAAACTTCAATAAAAAGTTAAAGCTCTGTTCTTAATAGCATTAATACCCTTTAATGACCGCTACGGTCATTACCACTAGATAACTGACCTTCTTGAACCTCTCTTCACATAGAAACCTTTCTCCCAACACAGTCAATTATTTAGCGGTAATGAGTGCTCTGTAAGAGATTATTGTTTAACAAAGTACCTTGACACGCTGCTTTTCCCCGTTATCTCTATTCTTCAACAAATGGTACATTTTTTTCTATTGCAGGCTTTTCAGTTCTGAGGACAGAAGGCTGTGGTCTTATTCTTTCCAATGCAGAAGTTCACCATATAATTGGCAAAGCTTCAGATATAATTAAAATCTTGAAAACTAGGGTGCTATGAAACACTGTTTGTGAGCAGCAACTCTGGCCCTGTAAGACAGAGCAGTTCTGAGGGCAGGTTTGAGGTACCTAGGGATAACGAGGAACAAAAAGAGAAATATTGTTGGGAATGAAAAGACACAATTCCCTAACACCATGTGGAAAAAGAAGGAAAAATAAAAATTAATTATAAAAAGACAGAAAGATTCGGGAGCATAATGGATGTCAAACAAAAAAGTGAATGAAAGAACAAATAAAGAAGAGCAAGAGGGGAGACAAATTAAATTTGGGTGGACAGAATGAATTTTCATAAAGAAAGAAATCTTTTTGGCAGAGTCCTGGAAACATTAAATGTTAAAGGATCTTTGTTACTGTAGCAGTGTGAACATTACTGGTTCAGTGAGCTCTACACAACTCTGGAAGACAAAACTGCTGAATTCTAATTCCAGCTGGCACCTGGGGGGAAGGCTCTTCTGCCTCTCTGCCTCAGTTTCTTTCTCTGTAAAAATTCTCTTTTTTTCAAAAGCATTATGAAGTTTACATATGCTTTGTTTCAAAAACACGAAGCAGTAATAGTGACTAATGCCATTAACTATGTCTTTTTCCTCATCACTCTTAAAAATGTCAGGCAGGTTATTTTCAAGTTTTTAATATAAGATTCAGGAAACAACTTCCAATTCAAATTCTCAGATTGAAGTATCTCAAGCATTTTGCACAAATTCAGTTAGAAATACCTTATTCTTTTTCCCTAAAAGAAATCTTGCCTGAGCAATATTCTAATCATCTCATTTTGAATGTTCTGATCATTCTTGTACCTCTTCACATGAAGCGTGCTATGGTCAGATTGTGGAAAAAAACCCTTATAAATCTAGTAGAAAAACCAGTGTGATATACTTAGAAACAAGATAAAAAATGCCAGATATTTAAAATCTACATTACTTCCTCTCTGAGAGGGTATTTTGGTACAAAACACATGAAAAAAAGTCCATGTAATGCCTTAATCCAGTGTATAGAAAAGAATGTCCTAAACAAGTCCTTTGCTCATTTAAAAGCAGTAAATATCTTTTAATGTCCTGGATGAATTTCCACCTGCTTGCTTCCTCAGAAGAAGGCCTTGAAAATTAAAATGTGGAGGGAAGCAATACTATTTGCCAGCAATGCTGCTATTTAAAAGACAACACATGAGAAATTTCTTCAAGTTATTTTTCTACAGTAATATTTCATCCCCTAAAGTCTCACCCTTTTTCACTGTATTATAGTAGATTAATATTAATCTATTACATTGGTTGAGATTTCTCTGTAATGGAGCTACTTTCCTGAGTAAGGAGACAACAAAGAACAGGGAAGATGGCTTTCAAAGAAAACTCCTTTTGGCTTACCTTCTATCTTAAATGAGTTTAACTAGATTTTTTTATTAATGTGAAGACTATAGGAAAGCATCATATTCTATTCAATTCGGGAAAATACTACAGGTAGAACTGCTGCATATAGAACCTTGTCAACTAGACAGTTTACTACACTGGAAGAAAATGGAGCAAGAAGGATTTTTTTTTATTTGTATAAAATATATTGTTCTTCCAGGCTGTAGTGAAATAGTTTCTATTTAATTGCAGAGAAATCCTAAGAAGGTTACGGCAGTGAAACATTAAAATTCTAAGGGCAACTAATAACATTAAAACTTTATAGCCCCAGATAGAATAATTTAGACAAAAACAACATGAACATATGTTTTGTGTAATAATAACAAACATTTATAGCTGTCAAGAGAGAAAAACACAGGTTTATGCACACCTTAATGGCGTGCATGGGTGAGCATGAGTATATTTAAAACATAATATATTACAAAATTGACAGCAGGCATGACTCTTCTGGGTACTATGTTAAATCAATGAATAAATTACCAAAAGTGTGTTGTGGCTGTTTGGATGTGTAATTGAGCTTAACGTATGTAGTGTTATTTCAAAAGAAACTATTCAAGGAGTTTCTAGACCAATCCACTCTGCATCTTTACTAAGCTGTTTACAAATAACAATAAATGAAACTGTCTCACAGTAGGAAGGAAGTTTAGTTATATGCATTACGTAAATGGGAGAAAAGTTAATTTTAATATGTTTTTCAGGAATTAAAACCAAACTTATTATAATATTGCTAGGATTCACTGAATTGGAAATCAACATTTTTCATGTTCAATTTTAGATTTATTTTGATTAGCTGATACTTTACAAACAAAAGTGTTTGTCTCAATACATGTCAGGAAGAAGTCCACTGAGATAAAGATGTGTGCTTCATGCAGTATCCATAAGATATAGCATACTATAAGAATCAATGCCCAAATAAAAGGACTAACAAAAGGATAACTTAAACATACTGTTTATTTCCTTAATATACTCCCTGTCCAACATTTAAAAACATTTTTTAACAATATAAAAGTACAAAAGTAACTTTTAAACCTTATTGTTGTGGACTACTTAACAAAAAACCACAGATTCACAAACCAACTTAATTGTCATATTTGGAAAAAACTGGGCACGTATGTCTGTTCCTTGTTTCAGGGCTGTTTCATCTTACTACATACAGAATTTGTAAAAGAGAAACTTATCCTATTTTCTTGCATCTATCTTTATATTTTGCAGTTCTAGTAGTATCTGGTTATTATACAGTGCTCTAACGTCTTGCACCTCAAACCTAAAATAGGAAGAACAGCCTGTACAAGTTAATACATGCACTTAACACCCTTTAGGAAAATTTTTTGAACCAACAGCAAGGATGGAAAAGACCTGCTGGCCTGATCTCAGTCACCTTCCTCTTGCCCCCTTCCTCCAAACTGAAATGACTGTCCTCGAACATAAGCAGTCGTAAATGCACCGTTCTAAACTTCTGTGGTGTATCATAGCTTTCAGTCATAGTATTTAAGAACACGTGGTGCTGAGCTCTTAAGCAGATCTGAACCTTTTCCTTTGCAATTTTCTCTCCCTTTTCTCAACATATTTCTCCATTTCATAAGGGGTGATGTGGACTGTCAGCATCAACCATACCTGTGATTTTCTTAGGGCTCATAAAGCAAAGATTAAGGTATTCTGTGCTAATGCCTGTCTCCTTTCTATAACATAACTGTAAAGAGGAAAAATAGGATGAAGAAATGAAGTGTACATGCCCAGATGAGCTCTTCTTTCTCTCTGGCGTGGTGATGGTTCATAAAGCATGCTATGGGGCGATTATAAAAAAATATGGCATACCACCTGTCTCCTGGTCAGAAAACCCATTTTACTTTTAAAGCCATCTTAGGTTAACTGTCATTAACATTTACAGCTGCCCATGGGATATGGCAAAGTACACTACTACCACACATATTTTTGTTGCAGTTACTTCCAGGTGTTTAAGGAACAAGTCTAAATTTCTAAATGTGATGCAGTCCCCATTGTATCTCCCACATTAGCTACACTACCTTGGGTAAGTATAATTATCATGAAATGAGGAGCATACTTTAAGAAAGGCTTAATTAAAAACCCAGAGAAAATAGTAAAAGAAAAAAATTACCCACAAGTTACTAGACCTGACATACAAATATGTACATGTTTTTGCCATAAGCATCTTGCAGTCTTTTAACACGTTAGTCTGTATTTCACCCAATGATCTACTGAAAAGGTTGTTGGGGTTTTTTTCATAATATAGATACACATAAAGAAGTCAGATCACACAACACTCAGCATCATATTCTGTTCCCTTCTAATAGATTGGCTTTAAAACCTAGCAAAATCTGTAACATCACTTTGAATTTAAAGTTTAAATGTATTCAAGTATACTGTGCCACAAGACATTTAAGAATAAGTCAGTTTTAAAATGCAGGATGTCCAAGTAGATTTTTCCTTCAAACATTGTCTTACCTGATTTCCCTTTTGTGACCACCCCAGTGAAGAACAGCTGCTTTAAGTACAGAGCTGAGACTAGAACTGAATGATACTACAGATTAAATCATTGCTAGAAGATATTCTGAAAGACTAAAATAAAAAGTGAATTGAAAAAAAATAACGAAGGAAATGCCGCCAAATCATGCTGGACATAAAAGTAATTAAAATACTTTAAAAAGAATAAAAACATCCAGAAGATAAAATTTACCTTTATCTTAAAGTATCTTTATTCACATCAATGTTTCTTTTGTTCTCTATTACACATTTAATCACTCTCAGACATCAACCATAACAGTAAAAACTGAAATACCTAACTGATAATTAAACACAGTAATATTTATAAGAAGTTAGTTTATTCTGCAGATAGGAACACTCAATTTAATGCACAAATACAATGAAAGTAAAATTTCTTTTTAAAGATCAGAGGAGTGCCATGCCATTCACTCTTTAATAGAATAAAGCAGCAATTTTTGTTTTCAGACCAGTAATACAAGTTTAATAAAATGACAAAGTTATAATGCTATTAACAGAAGCAACAATCTTTAGTAGTGACAATTGGCAATAGCGTCCACATTGAGCTGTCATTTTTAAAGTGCAGGACTTTCAGAAGACTGTATCAAAAGGGAAAAATAGTTTTTCAAATGATTTCTAAAAAAAGAAAAGCAAAACATGGTGGAACGGAGGTACCAAAAGAAAAAAGAGAAAGCATCTCAGTACAGCAGGCAAGCACTCCACTGAATCCTGCACTACCAGAAGCAAATTGGATGATAAGCATGAGGTGATATTGACATTGCTACTACTAGGGCTAGAAAAACCAAAATAGACTAATGGAGAGAGCAGAAGATGATAACCTTGTAAGTCCAACTCCTAGATCTTATGCCACATCATCTGAAAAATCCAAAATATTTATCATTGTGATGACTGGTAAACAACATGGGAGTAGAAGACACCTTCAAACTTTACCATTTGATCTGACCAGTAGCCCATTTGTCAGCAAGTCAGTTAAGATGTCCATGGAGTGCAGGCTTTCAGTTGCCTTACGCTGCCATCTGGGCAGTGGCCCCTGTGAGAAGAGGCACCCCACACACTCCTGTGCTATATTGCACTTGTGATCATGGTGAAATCCTGAACTGTTTTGAAGAGCAACAGATGGCAGGGAGGGGAAGAGAGCAGGAATAAGATATGAGGAAGGAAAGTTAACTGAGAAGATCTGAATTTCAATCAATTTGCTTTGTTGGTGGTCTCTGTCTATAAATCCAACCACAAACTGGTGCACAAGACATTTTCAGTCAGCTAGGATTCCTTCTTTTCACTTGCTTATTTATTAGTTTATTTTAGTATGGTCCATCAACTTCTCAATTCAAACTCAAAAAAATAAATAAAAAGAAAGGTCTCTTTCTGCTACGGCTCTAAAACCTTGAATGAGCACATGGGATTCTGAGACCACATAGAAAAGGAGACAAGTAATAGCTGTGACAGGCTATCCTAGAAATTTCTGCTTCAGAGTGGGAGAAGTTGAGTTTTCAGTAAAATGAATCCATGTATTTATGTGTGCATGTTACTAAAAGTTATTAAATGTGGATTTCTCTCAAAGCTGAGAAACGTGAAACAATAGGCAGACATGAATAAGCAAAACCTTCCACCAATATTCACTACTGAAAATATGTTCTGTTAAAAATAAAAGGACAAAAATGAAATTATTGTGGAGAGAGAGCAGAATGGACAGATACTGGCAAAATAGAAAATAAAGCCTTTGATTAATACTTTAATACTTAGTTTATGTCATTTAATATAAATGTATGAATACAGGCCAAATTCAAATCGGATTTTTGATAAATAAAACTTGTCAGAGTTGGTCCTCCTATGCATGTGAAGGTAAAACAGCCTAACACACTTTCAGGGTTTCAGATAATAATGTTTAAAGACTCAAATAGCATTATGAGAAAATTTGCCCCTTGGGCGTATGTCAGTTTAAATATCTGTTCTCATCAAGTTCTCAGTCGTGCACTTGTTCTCAGTGGAGTGATTTAGATTTAAAACATCTTTCAAGTTAAAGAAAGATGTTCCTCACTCCTGAAGTTAAAAAAAAATCATAATTTATTTGCTAACTATGTAAGCATAACTGTTTCTGCTAACACTGATGGCTGTTAAAGAGCACATAGTTGCCAAAAGTAATTGATAACAGTATGTAGAATCACCAAGGTGTAAAAATTGGAAGCATATTATAAGTAGAATATTAGAATACGACTGCTGATATTTTTGCAGTAAATTTTATAATATGTTGGTTAAAAATGCACCTGTGTTTTATAACAGGACTAAATATTGTGCTTAATAGTACATACAATTTAGCTGTAAAAAATATGACTTTTAAAGTGTGGCTCTCTAAGATTTGCACTTGGTAGTGAGTTCAATAAACCACAGATAAAACTACTTTTATATTCACTAGAAAAAGTAAGGAGCTCTGCTGCAGTTTTAGAAATTTGGCCTTTTAAAGATTATTAGAATTATTTTAGCTACTACAAAAAAAATCCAAAAACATACTGTCATACAGAATTTGCAGCAAATATGCAAAGAGGTTAATGAATATATGAGGAAACAATCTCGATGAGCTAAAATGGGACCCAGGTTTGCTTAACTAAGACTTCAGGGTCACCATTTCTTGAAAAACTGGCAAAGTATTAGGTCAACTGGTGATATAGAGAAGTTTTACCAGGGCTCATATAACCTGAAAGAAGATGTCTAGGATGGAGCTGCTGTTCATTTATCTTCTCTTATTGCACTCCAAACACTGGCTGCTGAGCTTCAGTCCCTTTTCTGTGAAGGGCAATTCTGAATTAAACACAGAATCATTCCTCCTGCCCACTACAAGGCGTACAATTAATAACTGAGGAGAAACAGTTTCCAGTAAACACTGCGTGGAAGCTGACGATATATCTAACAGCCCTAAATGCTTTTTGGGGCACCTTTGATGCTTTTGCTTTCCATCCTTATGGAAAAAAACTACAACTATTTGAACAAAAGAAACACTTTCAGAATAGAGCTCTCCCAAATACGTAGCATTTAGAATCTTCTGTCAACGGAAAATTACTTCCAAAGGCAATGGTCAAGTGTTACCAATCCATTTACAAGCAGATCGGCGTAATCCTGCACTTTAGCCAGTAGTTAGTGTTGCAACATTTTACCCTCAAAACAATGGGTTAGATATATCCCAGTGGCCTCGGGAACACAGGCTGTGGATAACCAGCCAGTGGAGAGGCAGGCAGTGGGGAAGAACCACACACCCTCTTTCCTCGTGAAGCAGCCAACCACCGCCGTGATCGACAGCAGATGCACAGAGGCACAAGAGAAGCCTACCAAGGACATAACTTGATTTACAACATTTCCTGGAAGATCTCAGCTGTGTAAATCCTTATGAACAGCCAGACGGAATGTAACACTCTTCCTCTGGGAAAGGTAAAATACTTCTGACAACCTGCTTCTCTCAGGGTGTGTCGGGGAGACAGCCCTTGTAAAAGAACCGACCAAGGGAAGGCTTTAAGGTTCAGTTTGCTTATGCCTGTACTTTGGGAAAAGGCCTTGGTCTAATAAGCCAAAAATTCAAATTTTATGAGCTTGGAAACTTAAAATCACCCCAAAATGACTAGCTCAGTTAAAGTATTTTAGCTAAGCAAGAACTTGTTCAACTACATAATTCCTTTCTTCAAGGATAGATATAAAATAAAATACAGAAGAATCTTGGCAGTTTTATGAATATTATTCTCCATGCAATGTATCAATTTAAGACTGCATACACTTAGAAACCTAAAGGAAACATTCTGTACATGAAAGATTACATGGTTACTTTGGGTTTGCCTAGGTTTTAGAGAGCTTCTCCTTAGTGAAGAAAATTTTGCTGCAAAGTACAATAGAGGCGCTCTCTTGTCAAGGTATTGGTTTTGTGAATAAAAACCCCTATGCCAGAAATGTACAGTTGTAAACTTCTATGTTTCCTTTCCATTTATACTAAAATTATCACACAAAATTTTTCACCTGACTCTCAGAGTCTGGTACAGTACTGTCAACAAAGCTTTTCTGCTCAGTTGACACAATCACATCTTTTATACACTTCAGTAGATCCCATTTTTCTGTATTTCTTGTTTCTTCCCCTAAGATTCACTGTAAGTCAGTCCCATTCAATCTTCCATATTTGGGCTCTCCTTTTACCAGTGCTAACTTCTGCTACTAAACTATTCTAAACCAACTTTCTGTTTCCCTTTATTCATTCACTCTAAAATGGTGTGTAGAATTATGGTTTCACCTATCAAATCTTTCCTGAAGATACTTTTTGTTATGATGATGTCTAGTTCTGTGCACATTCGAGATGATGCCTGTAACATTAAAATTACATAACTTATAAAGAAAGGTATTAAAAACTAGCAAACTGAGGAATTTGAAGTGTCTAGCTGCACTAACAGACACAAACTTTCCTCCCTCTTGCTTCTTTTTTAGGTTCTTTTCATTCTTACATAAGCATAGCTTGTTTTGATTAGCTTGGAAATCCTCAAAGGATGTTTTTAATCCTCTATTTGGATAATAATTAATATCAAAAGGCCTTAGTCATGTTTCACATCCTCCAGTAAAAGCACTAAAAGACAGGTTTATTCCTTGCAAAACCAAAATTACTCTATTGATTTACAGAAGGATTTTGTAAAAAACACTACCCTTTTTATCCATTTGACCAACATGGTCCAAGTCCCTGCCATAGAAGCTGATAGATGAAGAATACTGCAGTGTCACATGTTAAAATACCTAAAGCCAAGCAAAATAATTACCACAATTAATTTTTTCCTAGTACAGCAGAATTAACAGCATTCGTACTTAAGACTGAGATCACAGTATCTTTAGCCTAGACTTCCAAAGTTCCCAAAGATTCAGGATTAAAATGTCACATAAATGACTTTAAACTGTTCAGCTGCTAGGAACAATAATAGTGTTTATATACAGATAGCATTTTAAATATTCAACAATTTAAGACTGTGCTTCAATGGCAACATAGCAGAACCTTCTGTTCTAATTACAGGAAATCGCTTCCCTATTATCATCCTTTGAAGTAGTGAATGGTGAACTACAGACTTCATAATACTTTTCATAATACTTTGTCATACTTTTCAGCAGAGAAATACGTTGTAAGGTATTACAAGGTATTTTATTCACCAGTGAAATGTAGTAACTATTGAACTGCACCCAGAGCCTATCCAGTTGCTCTGAACAGAAGAGACTAAGAGATTCAGCTGAAATTGCAAAGCATTCAGGTGGCAGATGGTAATTACTGGTACTGGAAGTAAACCTGGGTCAAGGTGGTTAGAACTTCAGTTTAATGTCTCATCTATGAGGTGTTGCATTCACGACATAAAACTATCTCATGTTTATATGGGAATGTGGCTCATTATAGAAACATTAGAGCTAAAAATACCAACTTTTCTTGTACATTTCTTTTCCAAGAAAAGGCTTGATTAAGCCATGAGACAATGATAGACCAAAATGGCATGTGTGTCAACAGATGAAAAGCCTTTTCCATATGTCCGTACAATGTCAGAGATGAAAGTCTGATTTCCACTTCATTATTTTTTTCAGATTTTTACTGATGAAGTGATGGCTACTAATTTGACCTTATAATCCACAATATTAAGAACATGAGACACAGGATTGAATCCATGAGTCTCATCCTGAGTCTGTGCACATAGAAAATAGAGAAAGAGAGGTAAAAGAAAGAAATAAAGGTAAATAAACAAATTCAGTTTGAGATGTGGAGTTTTATAAGTTCCCTGTAACTTAAGAAACTCCACCAACACAAGCAAAATGATCCTTCCAGCACATGCTATTCCTGCCCTTTCACTAGAAGCAACCAAGGATGAAGGATGAAGGCCACATATATACTATTTGACAACTTCAAAGCACTAACCACTATGATAATATATATAATAATAGAAACCAAAACCACAGTTTTCAAAGTGGTTATGTAAGTAAAAACACTAGATTCTGAAATAATACCCTCTGTTACCTGTTGATAATATTTAAAACTGTTCCAGTAATAAACTTTCCCTGTTCTTAAATAATGAAAAGCATCAGAAAAATAATACTGGTGTGTTGTTTTTAATACTACAGCTCATGCATCACACTCATGGCTGCAGATTAAAACTACAGAGTTGCTAAAAGACACTGAGAAAAAGACAATTATCTACTCATAAATATGTTATTTCTCTGTACTAATCACAAAGATGCCAAAACATTTCATTTTTATATTCCTTTTATATCAAAGTATTAATCTAAATGTAGTCACAGCAGCAGGATTGGATGACCAGGATAAGTTACAAGTCTGAAGTAAAAAAGAAAAGACTGTTACCATTCTCTAACCTTTGCTCTGTCTTGCTGCCCATTTCACAAATTCATCCTCACATTAGCAGGATGTAATTGTTCTGGAATGCAGTATTTAGTCCACCCACCAAGTCTCTGAGACCAGTGTCACTATAAAACTGTCTTTAAAGGAGTGTTCTCAGAATCCCAAATTGTGGTAGATATTAAACAGCCTCACCAAGTTTTCATTTTTTAAATGAAAATCACTTTTCTGTGTACTGAAGACTGCTTGTTTAGAATGGTTGTAAAAACTGTAAAATTATGTGCAGCTGAGTGGGAAATGATCCTGTAAGTGTGGGACGTTTAATTATATATCAAGAGGAAATTACACTGGTTTTCTTTTTCCCCTTATGCAAAGGTTTGTTTAACCACTTCAAACTGTTACCTTGAGCCATCTCCTATCTCTCTGACTTTTAGATTACTTTATTAAATGTGTTTTTACTTCTTCCTCAAATACTCCTCAATGACTTGCCCCACTGACAAGTCCATTATAGAGTTAACCAACTCTTCCCAAGAGTACTTTTTTTACCTGAGACAACTAAGTCAACTTCCAATGTTCTAAGCATTAGGCCCTATGTCCTAACCAGTTTCATTCTTGTTTCTCTGAAGCTGGAATGGACAATTAGAGATGTTTTTCAGTAATAAAGCAATTATTCTGGAAAGAAACTTGTCCAGAATACAGACTACATATATATTTGCAGAGTACACCATTATTCTTTTAACCTACCAGTCTTTAGGTGCTGAAGTTATACTCTGAACTGTTACCAAAAAAAAACCAAAAACCAACCAAACAAACAAAAAAACCCAAACAACAACAACAAAAAAACCAAAACTCAGTTCAAAAATTTACTTGCAGAACAAAAATACTCAGATCAAAAAAATTATAGGAATGAATTAACTGTACAAACGCATGCTGGGACCAGAACTGGACAACTGACCCTAAGAACACTGTTCCATAAAATGTTCAGTGAAGGACAATGTCCACTATAGGAAAATGCTGTTAAGATTTGTATGCTTTTAGAGGATATCAGTAACAGGATTAACTTGCAAGCTCTTCAGAAAGCCATAAACTTTTCCACCAAATTATGACTTAAACAGGTCAGGGTAATAATGGGGCAGTTACAATCATAGCCACTAGATAAGAAAGCGCATCATGTTGTTTTGCAATACCACTCTTTAGCATTTATGGAAAGCAATGCTGTTCCAGTAGGCCTTTCCTGATGGAGAAGGACTCAATTAAAGAGATCACTTACAAAACAAATGGTCTCAGACATCCTCAAAAGGTGAAAAAACGCAAGATACACACATATATGAAAGCATTCCTCCTATTTCCAGATATTTTACAATATTACTTACAGTTTCCATCAAGAGAAAACACACACTGTAGCTAAGTGTCTCAAGATTCTAAAGGAAAGTCAAGTGTATAGTATGTCATGTCTACTACTCATGTTAGATCAGTACTTGTTGGAATGTCAGGCAATTCTGACATTCAATGGAATAAGAAAAAACTTCATATTCTTCAATTTAAAAAGAATACAGTCATCAATTCTTTACTTATAAAAATGACAGAATAATTGTTGTAGTAAACACTTAAAGAGATCTCACTGTTTTTCTAAGATCTTTCAGAGAATGCAATACATTAGAAAAGCTAGGCATCAGAAATATTTAAAATCAATTCTAAGTCTTCTATACCAATCACTATAAACCTCTATGAAACTTACATACAATAAAATAAAAAATTTCCTAGGCAAAATCTGAATTCTTGAATAAAAATGTTGACAATGCAGAGCACAGAACATCCCTCTCCCCCTCCCACTCTTCATTACTCTTACAAAAGATGCCATAGTGATATAAAAACATGTTTTAAAATGTCCTGAGGGAAAAGTTTCCTAGGGTCTTTGAAATTTCTCCTTTTCCTATTTCTTTACAGTTTTCTAACACCAACACTGTTCCTGTAGTTTCTCAAAACTAGCAAAAATAAAAATATCCTCCAGGTATAGTCTTTTGATTTTCTATTATGCTTCTCAGGTTCCTTTTGGCTTTTGAAACAAATGCAAACTGAAATCTACAGTTATATTATCAACTGTATTTTAGTTTTAGTTAATCCCTCAGCCTGCAGAAGTAGACGGTATTTGACCACACTATTGCCCATACTTATAAAAATCATATAGGGACATGATTTAATGAATTAATTAACCTGAAAATATTTTCAGTTTCATAATTATTTTGTATAATCTTTTATTTAATTTTAGGCACAAAAAAAAAAGGAAAAAAGAAAAACATTGCTTCAGGCTCCTATCTCTGTAACGAAAAGCATGAGCCAAGGAGGTACCACCTATCTATATGAAAAATATGAAAAATTTACTGCAACATAAGCCCTGTCTCCATTTATCCTCTTTCAAGTAAATATTTGAATAAAATTATTCCAAGCTAAGGATTCCATAATGTTTATTTAAAAATCAAGCTGAATTTTGGAATACTTTTTATATGATGATCAAGCAGTTAAACCTTGTCCATGGGTGAGTCAAGCTGTTCAGAGATATGGGATCATATTATTGTCAGGGTAAAAACATAATCTTTGAGCTAGACTGTTTACTTTAACAGAACTAATTATGAAATCAAGCGTTGCTCCACCATCTAATTCTGAAAGGAAGAGATATAAGGCCCAGAAGCATTTTCCATCATGCTAGCGAGGAGAGATATCAGTTCAAATTGTGTCTCCTGCACATATATGTTTTTCTGAATTTTTATGTCATTGTTGTCCTTGGCTCTTCCTCTACCATCTCTAAGATCATTCTTGATATGCATAACTGTGGTAAGAAAACACCAGAGCTTTTCACATAATCCTAGGCAAGAGCTACTCTACCAACTGTGCTCTAGGAAGCACTGAATGTCAATGCTAAGAATTGTCTAGCATCAGAATCAGAAAATCTACTCCGCACAACCATCTCTGTTGTTTCTAGAAACAAGAACTGTGAATTTTTCTTTACATTTCACCCTTATGTGTGTCAAGACGTTGAGTTTTTGGATTGCTCTGCTGCATATTCTTTGCTTAAGAAACACCTGTGCTGACCACTGGTGGTAAGGAAAGGTCATGGACCCTAAGCCAGGAGTTTCTGTTGCGTGCAGTATCCCTACACTGCTTGCAGCAATTTGAACAAGAGTGGTCTGTATTTAAAATGCTCTTACAAATATTAAGTTTGGCACCTGGTAAGTACTATAGCCCTCTTTAATAATTTCTATTCACGAAATGATGATAGGTGTCAATACTTTACTCTTAAAGTATTTGTTGCATTCAACACAAGCACTATTATGGACGACTTAAACTCAGAGCAAAAAGATTTGTGAAAAGGCTCATGACCTTCTTCCCACTACAATGGCCATCCCCTAATTAAGCAATGCATCTGATAGTCATTAACAGGAACGAGATAATGAATCACTTTCTCTCTTCTTTGCTAATTTGCTGTAACCAAGCGGCTAATGGATGTCAGAGCTGAGTGATTGCACTGATTATAGTGATTTATAGTTGCAACAAAACAATTTAAAACCATTCTGATTATTCATGTTAAAGATGCTTTATGTTTTGTTTACTAAATGTTTTATGTTCCCCCTCATGCCCCTCTACATAGAATGAGACAGGTCTTCCTGGAAAACTTTAAAGTTCTAAGATTTTTTTATTGTTTCAGAGTAAGGCATTTCATTTTGTTTGTAAAAAAAAAAAGGTTTACCCAGTAGAAATGAAAAGCCTTAGGGTGGAAAGAAAACTTCAGTGGTGCCTAGTTCAAAAGAAGACGGAAATAAGAGGAAATAAGGCAAACTTCAAGCCACTTACCTTAGGGCTCCCAGTCCCTTCCTCATTCTCTGCAGACACATCAGTAGCCAGTATCTCTGCTTTGATGATATCCAGAGCCCTAAGAATCCAGCTGTGTTGCCGTTTGATTTGCCTCTGTAGTTCTTTCCATTGACTTGCAATCATCTGCAGCATGTCCTTCAGTCCTTCTCCACAATGAAGGGGTAAAAAGTAAAAGCTGTAAACTCAACAGCATCTTTAAACCTTTATTCAAATAATTAGCAACATATTTAAAATAATAAATGCAACAGGAATTTTACTATGTTTTCTCAGCAATAAATCCAAACATTACTATTGTTCATATTGCAAAATAATGCTATAGGATCAAACATTTCTCTCAGTCATCATGTTAAATTTTGATTATGCTTTGGCTGACAATTCTGAGAGAAAAACTCCACATAAACTGCCATTTCTCTGCAGAGGGGAACACTGTGGTAATCTCCCTCTCTAACATCTAGTCTTTATCTTGAAACATTTTGTAATCTTCCAAAGACATTTTTCTTGCCTCCAACTTCTTTAAATATTTAAATTACCAATTTCTACATCTATGGTGACTCATCTTTGCTATGGGTATCTTTTTGGAACGATATGTCGAAGTCAGTAATTTCCTATAGCTTTCACTTTGCACAGATATGTCTGGTGCTGTGAAACAACAGAGGAACACGTATAACATAATCAGAAAACAGTAGACCAAAGAATAACTTCAATGTGGTTGAAAAGCATGCTAAGTAGGCCAAAATTAAGATGGCATTCTGTAGCAGTATATGCTGATTAAAATCCTGTTATCAGACAAGTCACGCAAACATCTAAAAATATAGGAGGTTGTAAGGATAAAAAGAAATCAGTATATCTCTCTCTTTCCTCTCCATTTAGGGCCTCTGCAGAAAAAGACAAGCCTAACCAAAGGAAAAAGGTATTTTTAATTTTAATCTAGTCCTCATAAATATATTTAAATCTATGTAAGAATTAGTGTAAGTGGTAAAATAAAGCTTTACCAATGCAATTACCCATGCAGAGTATGTAAATACATATATATATATATTTGAAATCCTAATTCATTATCTTAATGTTATTTCCATAGCACCTACATCAAAGAATATGTCAGTGTGAAGTTTCCGGTGATGTGATTTCAATTGAAACTCAGCTGAACAGCAAGACCAAAATAAAATGAACAGACTATTTGCAGGCAGTATTTCATTTTATAAGTATCACTGCATTGTATGCAGTATATGAAACATTTATAAATCTTGAAGGTCAATCTGATAATGTAAATATTAATAATACATAAGGAAGTGAATATATGCAGTAATTTACAGCAATGCTTCTTCATTCTTTAATAGTCTGGAGACATAAAGCCTTGCAATATTTCAGAAGGATTTACCTGATTTGTGAGATACAATAAGCTCAAGAAGTTGGCGTCCTTCTTCTACCACTGCTTCTTTTAAAGCACAGTGGCTATCTACATTCAACTTAAAACTCTGAAGAAAAAGAAAAAAAAAAAAAAAAAAAAGAAAAAATTTAAANNCTGAAGAAAAAGAAAAAAAAAAAAAAAAAGAGGAAAAATCTCAGTATCAGACATTGTAGAGGCAGTTATCATAAAACACAAAATTACTTGCTGTTTTTTATCAAGAACCACATCCCTATTTACCCAATAGCCAAAATAATTTGTGATACTAAAAGCTATTGATATTTTGGATCTGGGCTCAGAATGTTTCCATTAGATCAGCAAAGTGCATCTGTATTGAAACAGCTGACAAATCTAGACATTCATTAGGTTTTATGAAAAGTCACAACCCGAAGGCTATATCTGGAACAAGAGCGTTCTATAAAATACACTAAATTTATGCCACCACATATGAGCTCTGTTTTTTCAGATTTCTTTGAAATGTTGGTGATAGCACTATTTATGAAACCATAAAAAAATTACAGCATTGAATATATCGGCCTTATGTGCACTTATACAAATCTATTAATACTGTGCTCCCAAGTTAACTCTCATATTCATTTTCAAAGAACAAATCAGCCTTCTTTAGATCTTTGCATTCTTAAAATTTGCAAAGAAAGTATTTTTCAAGTATTTTTAATTAATATTTTTATTA
>VWZG01002775.1:20272-47487 GCA_013396735.1 Grallaria varia
TATTAGTTACAAAGGGTCTCTGCTTTAACAGTCAAAAATATTTTGTCTCTTTTTTAAATTTTATTTTTACAAATTACATTAAAATCTAGTAACAGAGAGAGGAACTGGAAACATGATATGCTATAAGTTATGCCATTCAATACACCAATGATAAATTGGATAAATCTTTTAATTATTCACCAAAATTTTTCACTATACTTGCCTGTAAGAAAGAGAAACAAAATACAATAGAGAAAAGGGTACTTGCTGTATTTTATCCTAAATTGTTTGCTTTTCTGAACACATATGTGCAACACTTTTTCTTTTTGAATTATCTATGGAATAAATGGAAACAGTATATGACCACTTGGAAAAAAAAGACCTTTTCCTTCTCTTGAGAATGAGTTAACTGGCAGAGACGAAAGGAGGCTTTGCATGTGCATATTTATACTTCTCCAAATTCTAGTGACCATGCTAATACTGGAGTAGCAGACACCACAAAATACTCTAAAGCTATCAATTCTTAGGGAAACAAACATTTTCTTACTATCCTAACCCCTGCAGCCAGGTTGATTGGCATAGCAGAAAATAATATTGCCAGAACTGAAATAAAATGAGGTGCTTCTACTGCATTTGTCAGGGTTGAAAGAGAGATGTTGCTTAGACAGTCTTTCATGCAGCATTGTACCTGACAGTGACAGTGACAATGTTTTTGAAAATTCAAATAAAGAGGAATAAACAGGAATTTTGCTACCTTCAGCATTTTGTCTAGTCCAATTCTCCTTGAATGGACATGTAAATATACTGTTTTGTACCAGCTGTTGAACAACTGGGTCAGCCAAGAGAAGTTAAAAGGGAGAAAGGATGACTAGTTTATGTCTGTCCCTTTCTTAAATATAGTGTTTTATGAACCCAAATCTAGAAGTCCTTTTTCCTTCATAAGAGCATGTCTGAACAAGCACTGACAATATTTAATTTACTGTTTACTTAAAACAGGCTTCTACTGAATAGTTTGTAATCATGCACTTCACAGGAAATGCACTGTGCGTGTGTCTCACACAGCCAAAGAGAACCTAAAGGACCTGAGAGTAGGTTGTGTAATTTCATATAATTGAAGTCGAGTATAGATGCAGCTGGATTTGGCAGTGTCTTGAGATGATGTGGATGTGTTTGATAGGAAAATTGGAAAAGATGAGGTATTCTTTTTCATTAGGAAAAAAAAAGAGGCTTGCTGTCCTAGAAAAGATTCATTTAACATAACGCATCAGATACTACAATATAGCTTGATTTTCAGGTGCACCTATTAACCAGTAATAATGTTAAACTGAAGAAGCAAAAGATGATGAATAAAGATGGGGCCAAACTTTTTGGTTTTGACTAGCAATATTCTTCTTGTGCAAAATTCTTATTTTATGGATAAATTATGTGTGGCACAAATACCGTGAACATACATGAAATTTAGTGGAAATAAGCTTTTATCAGCACACGGGCATCGTGTCATGGTTTAACCCCAGCCAGCAAATAAGCACCACACAGCCTCTTGCTTGCTGTGCCCTCAGTGGAATGGGGAAGAGAATCGCAAGGGCAAAAGCTAGAAAGTGTGTGGGTTGCGATAAAGACAGTAGGGAAAACAAAAGCCACATGCACAAGCAAAGTAAAATGAGGAATTCATTCACCACTTCCCTTGGGCAGGCAGGTGTTCAGCCATCCCCAGAAAAGCAGGGCTCCGTTATGCACAACAGTTGCTTGGGAAGACAAATGCTGTAACTTCAAGCAACCCCCACCTTCTTCCTCCTTCCTCCAACTTTATACACTAAGCAGGATGTCATATGGTATGGAATATCCCTTTGGTCAGTTGGGGTCCGCTGTCCCAGCTGTGACCCTTTCCAGCTTCTTGTGCACCCCAGCCTACTTGCTGGTGGGGTGACATGAGGAGCAGAAAAAACTTTACTGCTGTGTAAGCACTGCTAAACAGTAACTAAAACATCCTTGTATTATCAAGCACAAATTCAAAACATAGCCCCATACTAGCTACTATGAAGAAAATTAACTCTATCTCAGTCAAAACCAGCACACATCAAATGGAGAGAACCTTTCATGTAAGCATAAATACAAACAGAGGCAAAGGAAACTGTCAGTTGATGTAGGAAAGTATGAGTTTTGAATTTAAAATTCTATATGTATACATAATTTCTTAAAGGTGGTAATTTCCTAAGAAAAATTAATAACTGGACAAAGAACACTGGAAAGAATAGCCCTCAACCAATGCTCAAAATTCCTCATACCGAAGTGGCTGAAAACGTGACACAAGAAAAAGATAAGAGTTGAAGATGTAACAAGTATTACAAGTATATACAACGGAGAGGTGCAAATTTGCAGAGCTAAGGATAAAATCAGACCAAATATTTGGAACTGAGGAAGACCTTCAAACACAGGGGTCCTCTCCCATCCTGGATATTTCCTGTTCCCTACTGTTTACTTATGGCATTTGGAATATTGTAACTCTAACAGCGTGTGACCCAGGTACTCCGCTCCCCTCCTCCTCTGATCTTCCCTGATAATGCAGCTGAAGAGAGGAAAGGAGAAGAGGAGGGAAGTCAATTAATCAAAGCCATTTTTCCAGACACATTTGCAGCTATAGAGCAGTCTAAATATCACACATGAGCACATATACATTATGGAAAATGCATGTGCACTGGCCTGACAGCAGCTTTTTAAACAACATATTAATGTCATAGCCCGCACTACAGTGTATATAACGTAGTTTACAAGCTGCAACAAGCACAATTTCCTTATGCAGTTCTCTGCACTTTTCCCAATCACCATGTACCTATATATAACTATCAACTGTTCTTATTTAGCAAGAAAGGAAAAGTGAGGTGGGGATCATGCAGTTTTAGAAAAGCTACAGAACTGTACACAGAAATAAAGAGTCCAAGAGTGTAAATACAAAGCCCCAAGAGTGCTATCTTCTGTTGACGGCACAGGGGCAAGGAGCTCAGCCTTCACAATATGAAGCTGTCCCTTGGCTTTCAGAAAACTTATTGATCTACCAGACAACAATAGTGCAAAACCTCTATGAGGAAAAAAAGCATCATCTCCTTATCTGTGCTGGACTCTAAAAGTAAGAGAGCACTTTCCCAGAATATAATAACCTCTCCCTTTCATCTTATTTGTCTTTATAACTGGGGATGAGAAAAAATTGTTTGAAAAAAAAATTTATTTCATGTTCCCCATAGGATTTATTTTATGGTTGTAGCTACCTATATTTAGGAAAATTCTACTGAGTAGGTATCCTACACTATGTACATATTGAGCTCTGATATGCATCCTTTTGCTGTTTTGTAACCCTGTGTTCTTAGAAAATCTTTGTAATTTGGTAAAACATAATCTGGGTCTTGACCTCTTTACATCTGCAGTAAGGACAGACAACTAGCAATTTTTGTTTGTTTGTTTGTTTCCAGAGGCATTTTGTATAAGCATGATTTTTTTTATTTTTTTTAAAGTCATAATGTATCCAACTAACTGTTTCCAGTGTATTGTCTCTGAAACACCAAACAGCAACTAGGTATCATGTGAACCTACAATGTATACATAAATATAGTTTACACCTATTGCCAGATTAAGACACTGTATTAAAAGAAATATTTCAATTTTCTCAGTCAAGCATACTATTAGCATGTGGGGTCCACAAGAAAGACAATTCTCTTGAGGTTCATTTTTTATGCTTTTAAATAAATGAGAAAATTATCACTGCTTCTATGGTGTTTATTTCATAGAGCAATGGTACAGGTAACTAAAAATTATCTGTCCTGGATCCTATGATTTCAGAATTTGACAAAGAAAGCTTAGTTTAAAATTTCCTAATGGTATTTTGCAATTTTTGAAAAATCTACAATATTACGGAAATATGGACTTCTTTATTTAGGTACAGTAGAATGCATGTTTTGGCTAAGGATGTAGCACTTTTAATTATAACACTCACTGTGATAGATACAATTTAGAGTAAAAATTAGCGTGATAGGAACAGTTTCTGACAGAAAAGTCATGGGATTCTTTTGACTGAGACAATCACAGAAGAATAACCAAACTCCCACAAATATTATCAGAAATGTTATATTTTGGAGAGGGAGACAGTTTAAACATGCAATAAAGCTCTAAGAAAATGAAATAACAAAAGTGTGTAACTTATTTGTTAAATACATGCTATATAGCAACAATCATCAAGAAAAAATACTATTTTGAAAATTCAGTTTTAATTTTTTATATTGCCACACTTTATTCACCTTAAAAGGGATATGACTTAAAACAGTCCTTGCAAATTTCTTCTTATATGTTTAATATACAGCTACTTTTGCTAGTCTATTGTTCCTGACACGGTGACCTTCCAATAACTTGCTATGACAAAACACCAAGATATCAAGTACTGAATTTAACTCCTCGTTATCATCTATTTTCTTGTTCTTTTTTTTTCTTTTTCTTTATTTCTTTTTTTTTTTTTTTTTATATAGCTTGAGGAGTTCTGATGACACAAAGACTCTATCTGGTCAGTGCCTACTACTTAAGTTAAGAATTTAATAATTTCAGTTAAGAATTTGAGTTAACCCAATAAACAATGTAATAACCTGCTGGTATTTTCAGACTCCTGAACACTACCTACCAATGACATTCAGTATATTAACAAACAAAAAACAAAACAAAACAAACCCCCAACTAATACATAAGTTTTCCTTCTATTAACATGGAACTTATCATACTTTTAGCATTTAGGAAAGCCTCATGTTTTTTTAATCAGGACTATAAAACTTACTTACTACTAAGTAAGTATTACTAGGATATGTTTTGCTGCGAACTAAATATTACATGTGAGATGGTTCCAGTCAATGTCTCCTTTGTTCACATTTTCCATAAAATCTAGGTGACTACAAATTTTTTATTTTCTTCTTTTAATCTGTGTTTCTGTCTGAGTGGCACTCCACCTGTTAAACAGAGCACAAGGGCTATGGAAACGCTTTATGCAGCTCCATAGTCAAGGTTGAGTTTTACCACAGTAGCAGGGCTTTTACCTTTGCTTTTTAAAGACAACATGACGAATGCTGCTCTGAAGCAGCAGCATCCACTATGTGTCTTTTTCTTCTCTGCCCAAAACTGAGAACATACCCTCCCTACAGCAAGCATGGCCAAGGGGCCAATAATCACCAAATGCTATGCAAATCTGTAATGCAGAACACAACAGGACCATCACCTTCCTTGGATGAACCACACATTCCCTTCTGTAACCAATGGAAGCTGGTAGATATTTTCTATGAGTTAATAGCTAGTGGAAAGAAGATTTGGTCTTCTACCCCCTGCAACAATGAGGAAACTTTAAAAGACAGTAACTTCTTGCATTTCTCTGGGGGTAATTCATTCCAACGGCATCCATAGGCAGATAAAAATGGCCAAAATAACAATATCGCTGTCTACCTTGATTCATAATATCAGATTATAATCTAAAATGCCTTTAAAATTGACATAAAACTGACCTGGAAACCTCCCTACTGAAATCCCATAATCATCATCTCATACTGGCATCACGCCACTGTAGATGTAGATCAGATATAAGATGATTTAACTGCTCAGATAATTTCTCTGTGCAAGTTTATCATTCATTTAAACACGATATTAACTGAACATTCAGAGATCAAAATGCTTAGTAATGATCTAACTATAGCAACCCTGGGAATGATTTTACCTTCTGATCACTCATACACATTCTCCGCCTTTCACTTGATCTGAATGTACTTTTTTGTCTGGGAGGAATCAGCCACATTTATGAGGAGACAAAGTGTTGGGAGCTTAGTAAAGAGCAAGTAAAATATGTTTAAAGATGGAAGTGGCGTAACAAATAAGAAAAAAACAGAACAAAGTGTTAATTGAGAGAAAGGGCCCATATTAACTCTTTATATTCCATGAATCTGAGCACCAAGCAGAAAGAAGACTTAGTACATTATCGGGGTTATAGTAGATGAAACTAATGGAATTAAATTAAGAAAGAGAAAATTTAAGTTAAATACCAGCAAAATTTCCACAGAAAGTCAGATCTATCAGATTGTATGATAACCTCCTACGGGAAATATTGAAAGCCCTGATCCCTTGGGACTGTTAAATCTAGACTGGATAAAAATGTGAAATTAAGGACTGCAATGCACTGGCAGAGCAGTAACGTAGCTCTTTCACATGCTATAGAGTTTGTGACGGGCCAGAAAAACTAAATATGAAGGGGCAGACTCCACTCCAGCAGTCCTATAGGAATTCATACTTTTGTAAAATTACCTCACCCCTTTCTTCTCTGTCACAACTTCTGCCAGTCCAGTATTAGAGAACCAACAATATTCCCTTTGTTACCTCTTAAA
This sequence comes from Grallaria varia, assembly GCA_013396735.1. Classification (NCBI taxonomy): domain Eukaryota; kingdom Metazoa; phylum Chordata; class Aves; order Passeriformes; family Formicariidae; genus Grallaria; species Grallaria varia. The sequence goes on from VWZG01002775.1 coordinate 26,647, forward strand.
CATGAATAGCCCAATCTTCCTCATGTTAAATACTTTAGGTCCCTCAGTTTCTGTTTCTCATTCCTCATTGTGTTTGTCATCTCTTAGGTAATTTAGTCAAGTTTTGAATGCATAATTTTAGATGTGGAGAAAAAAGATAGTTAGCCCCACTCTCCAGGAAGTCTATTTTGCAGATTCAGAAGACAAAATCATGTAAATTCTTCTGCTGCCAACTCTAATTTATTTTCTGTGTTTCACTATGTAAATTTCCCTTTGATTTTGTGTGTCTAAACGTTTTACATTGTCAAAAAAACAAACCTTCCCATGAGGCTTCTTAAATTGAATCTCAGTTTGTTTATTATCAAGGGACAATGAGGAATGGAAGAATACATGCAGGAAATGACATGGGCAAAAAGCCTATACAATAAAACAATTGCTAAGTTGTCATAATCATGGCAAATTACATGCACAGTCCGCTATATATGACTGCCCTTAATCATTTCTTGCCCTCTTGAGCTGCTTCAGAAATAATCTGCAGAAATCACACTCTTCTGAATCCTCGATCTCTCTGTTCTTACACATTTCTATGTACACTTCTTCTACCTGGAGACATTCAATGCCCAAAAACTAGCTAATCAAAATATGTCCACACTGCATTTTCCTACCATATGTAGAAAAAAGTCAACCAAGAGATAACAGCTTACCAAAACAAAGATACATACGCAGGGCATAGCAGTCTTGGTAAACATGGAGTTGTCAAGGAAAAAATAACATATACATAAATAGTATTTAAATATAAATTTACTAACTAACGGGACCAAAAGATACTCTCTGGCTTTAAATAACACTATGTAGTTTTAAAACAATCCTTGAAGGATTTTAGTTCTATTCAAATTTCAGGGGAATACGGAGATGTAATTTGTTTTATGTATATACCGATAAAAGGTTTTATGCAATTTAAAGGTGAACTAAAATGCCTTCTTAGCAATATTTAGCTAATAAATTAAGATATCAAATTATTTTACCCCATTCAGCTATAGAATTAAGACATGGGAAAAAAATAAATATTAGAGAAGATGCAAAGAAAAACCTTTACCAACAAAAAATTCCCTGGATTTTCTATATGTCTGCTGAATGCTTTGGCATAGCAAACACCAAAACACTGACAAGAATTGTATTAGTTCTAGTACTTAAAATGTGAATGATATTATGCCTCTGAGAGACATAGCAGAGAACCCATGGGAGGGGACCATAGTTCTTGGCAGGTAAGTAAAAGCAAATATAGTTTAAATGTCACTGAAAGTGTGCTTGTTTTTCCTTTTAGATCCTGGTATTATATTCTTTCAATGATTTCCAATATCAGAATTTTATAAAAATAAATTTCATTTCATTTTCAAAAGCAAGTTACTGCCTACATTGATATTGATAATACCAGCATACTAAATTTTCAGGCAATAGCATGCATTTTAACAGACATAAACATTACAGTTAACAAAGTTCCTTCATAGGCTTTATGCAATTTATTAATAAAATAAACATTATTTTCAAGAAAATATTTAAAGGTGTTTCAAAAGTTGTTACAGTGATAAATTTCTGTAAAGAGTATGATCAAATTGTCATATATAAAGCTACAGAGCTTCTAAGTCAGAACTTATGTGAAATACTTTTCAGCGAAATTTTCTGATCAAGTTAGTTCAAAGCATTTTATAACTGCACTTTGATTTCCTTGTATTATTATGGACACTGAGTCCTTCGTATCCATATAATTTCTTCTACAGGCCAGACACACAATGGACCCACTGGAATCCCTAACTTTCAGCACTCAGACCTATAGCATCTGCATTTTGGGATACCTTGGCACCTAAGAGTTTTACAGCTTTGGGGTTTACTTGAGAGGGGGTGAACATTTGTAACACTGCCAAATCAAGTTACCCTGCTCTGTTCAGCTTCACCAACAAGTGCAAATGAATTTAAACACTTTCCAAAGTCTGAATGATCTGCGTTTAATGTTCTCTGAAAGTGTTTGGCCTTGTTTCCTAAGAAAACTATAACAGGTATTTAATAAATACTCAGAGGAATATACCATCTGCTATATTCTTGCACATAAAAGCACACTGTTTTAAGGATCTCATTGCTTCCTCTTCCAAAGAAATAAACATTAGCTTAAAAGCATCCTGGATATTGGCGAAAATAAAATTCTAACTTTTTAAACCTCAAACATCATGAATCAAAAATTCCAAAACAACGGAGCAATACAGTTGTTCTTGAGACATAGATAATACTCTATATTTTCATATACTTAGAATACAAGACTTCAAAATCCTCACAAGTGATTCAGTTCAGGTTTTGGGTATTAAAATTTTCCCTTTTTCTTCAGTAGAAGATGCAAAGCTACCTTAGGATGACATCCTGATACACTCTGCCTCTGTCTAGAGATAGCTGTGGCTCTCAGAACCAGAAAAGCTGGGACAGCTTCCTGTGGAGCAAGTTAACAATTAATATGTTGCAGGCAGGCCCAGCAGAGCTACCTTTTATTATGGGGTCCTATCCCCTTCCTACGCACAAGTATGCAAATCTGGGGCAGCAGCAAAGAATGCCAATCAAAACCCAAAATAAATACAACCAAGGTTAGGTATCTATAAATTTGAAAGACAGGTTTAGAAAAAAGTCGTACTCTTAAGAGTATTCAGTCTCCAGGAAGATTACAAAGAAACTAATTCTTATGCTATGGGCTTGCACAAAATAAACATCTGGAGTGGGACTGTGTGCTAGTAGCTGGTAGCAACATTGTAGGACAGTAAAGGAGCAGTCCTTTCCTTCATTAAAAACACCTATGGTAATAACAGATCTCCATTACAACAGATCTCCTACTTTTGTGCTACTAGGACCGTAAACATGGCCTGCTCCTTCTCCTTACAGAGGAGAAGATTTGTTTCAGCTCTTCTTCATTGCATGACCTTATGGGAAACATCTTTACATCAAGCGCAGTATTTTTGTAATGGTCAGGACAGCAGTGCTGTTATTAGCAGGATATATACCCATTCTCTCTAAGATATACGTGATTTTTCACTTTCTTAGTCTCGAAAAAAACTGATGAAATTTGAAGAACAGTCCAAACTGTTCAGAAATCTCTATTTTTCCCACTGCCAGCAAGTGTACATTCTCTGGCTTCAGACTATAACACAGGTAGAGCCAAATGTATTAAACTGACAGCAACATTTCCTTTTTATGTTCTCACGCACTCTAAGTCAAGAAAGAAAAAACTTACATACAGGTTATTGGGTTTACAGATTTTAAAAGCTGAATAATAGTTACAACTGACAATATACATGTATCCCTTTGTTTAAGTTTGCTGTTTTATTTCCTATTAAGTGATTTTATTTGCCTGTGAAATCTGCTGGTTTAGTCTGTATCTCTGATTAGTGTGTTTTGCAGACTACTTCCTATATAAAAGGATATACCCTCAGGAATCCATGCACACCCACAATGCCTTTCAAGATAGAAAGTCCATAAAATTCAAAAATTCAAACCAACAATAGACCAAACAAATTCAAACCAATGTACTCAGAGAAACAAAAGATTAGTCCACCCATGGTGCTCAGACCCTTTAGCACCATCATCCTAAAGATAGTATCCTATATTCTGAGAAAAATATCTAAATTGGCAATGAAAATTCCCGTACAGCAAAAGCACTATATATAACTTACCCATTTCAGGGGCTTTAATACCTTTAATAAAATTACCATTACCACTGCTACCACAAAGACAGTCAGTAGATTAGCCCAAGACATGTATTTAACCTTATTTTCAATGAGAGCAGATATTTAATACTTCTGTAAACTGACATTTTTCAGAAAATGAGACTTTTCCAGGGAGGTGAGAATGATTTTTCCTCAGACGTAGCAAACTTTTTACAGAGAGACAATCAGTTATGAAATATCACAGAAGCATCATTACTTCACTAACAAAATTTCTTAAATGTGAAAATACAATTTATTTTCTGTATGAAAGCATTTGCTGTTTACAGCTAAGAAAGTGCTGAGCCATGATGTGGCCAGAAACACTTACAATGGACACAGAAAAATTCTTATTTCTTTTCTCTTTGGATAATAAAATTCAAACTCCCCATATCTTAAGTAGAATTTGGTCCTGCAATGGAAATGACATCTAAACTTCATAAACAGAAGGGAAGTAAATGCCAGTGTGAATCAACTTGTTTAATTTGTTTTGAAATACTAGTGACACTTGCTGCATGATATTTTTGAGACTAAAAAAGTAAAGCAAATACGGTGACTGAGAAGGTTAATATAGTGAAAGAGTTCTAGGCTAAAAAGAACTTTGATGTGGCACAAAGCTTGTGACTAAACAGGAGTAAAAATTAGTGACAGGGGTTTAAAAAGAAAACCAAGAAATTACGATTCATGGAAATTATCAGTTAGCATATCCAAACCACACTTTGCACCCCAATAACTACATGCCCATCCCAGGAAACATTAAAGGGTATTGAAAGGGACTCTGAACAATCTAATACACTTGAAGATGTCCCTATCCATTGCAGGGGGTATAGACTAGACAAATTTTAAAGGTTTCTTCCAACACAAACTATGATATGATTCTATGATTTGTTCTCCTCTAAATTACAAACTTCAGTGTAGGCAGGTTACAGCTATGGTAGTATTCAAAAGGACAAAAGGGAACAGCCACTTTGAAAGAAACTACATCATCATGGGAAACTCTGACCATTCTTAATCTGGTTTAGAAGAAAAACTGTAAAATCTGTCAATATTTTCTCTCTCTTCTTTGTTCCCTGTACTCCAGATTTCAGAATTTTAGACAAATTCTGAAGCATAAGACTGTTAGAACAGAAGTGCCTGACTCCTAACTCCAAATTTTATCTCTACTGAAAAATACTGTTTGCCATCATCTATGTGGTAGGTCTGGCTGAGCCAGAATTTGTGTCCCCATAGGAGCCCTCGCTGTGCTCTGCATTGGTGTCGATAACACACCGATGTTTTGGCTACCACTGAGCACAGCACTCACTGTTCAGTCAAGGGCAAGATCCTGGGAGGGGACACAAATAGGCCGGCTGACCCACACTGACCAAAGGGATATTCCATACCATATGACGTCAACCCAGATATAAAACTGGGGCAAGAAGCAGGAAGGGGAGGCACTCATTGTCTCCAATGGCTGCCTGCTAACATCCGACACGCGCGTAGGTGCCCTGCTTCCCAGAGACGTGGCTGACCATCGCTGCACATGGGAAGTAGAAATTAGTTGCTGCTTCTGCTTTGCTCACGCGCACCCTGCTTTTGCTTTTGCTATTTGTATAAACATAAACTGTCTTATTGCAACCCACGATTTGTGCTGGTTCTTTTGTTTCCATCCTTATTCTCTTCCCTGTCCAGCTGGGAGGGGGGGGGATAGAGCGGCTGGGTGGGCAGCTGGCATTCAGCCAAGGTGAACCCACCACAATCTACTACTAAGGCAAGAAGGATATAAGTTCCACCAAATAAGTGCAAACTACAATCTTTTTAATTGTCAGGTTCTCGTTTAAAAGTCTTGTATTACCTATGTCTAAATATGACACTAACCACAGAAACGTCTACGCCAAAGACCTAAGAGTGCACCACAGTACAGTGCAAAACTAGAAGCTGTGCAGCAGCAAGAAAATAAAGTACTGTTTTAACAACAAAAGAAAAAGTTGAGACTACAGAATTAAAAGTTCCAGGCCTCAGCAAATACATACAGTGCCTTTTGTCTAAACATTTTCCTCAACAGTTCTTCACATTTCCTTATTTGCTAGCTTACTTCTTTCACTGCGCTAAAACAATGCATCTTGATGGGCCAGGGATAAAGCAAAAGTTAAATGTCTGTTTTAGTAAACTAAAATGGTCAAGAGCAATAAGGTGAATTTGTTGAGCTGGTAAGAAAGTCTGCTTGATTTCACAAGCACAGCAGTACCACCTAGATAGATGCTTTTAGCTCATAAGCTGCCTTCAGGATACTGTTTTTGATGAAAACTGATTTGCATACCACCAAGTCTGTGCTTAGAGTCTGCTAGTAGCTGATTTTGATCAGGATGCCAATGGGAAAGAATCAGCATAACAGAAAAAGAGAGATATGAAAGATAAAGTGAATCAGAAAACATTTTCAGAACCTCCTTTTTTGGTAAGGTAAATGAAGTTATCTTTTCATTGGGAATGGATTTGAGCCTAATTGTTCGCAAAATTCAAAACCCGCCTCATTTTTTTCTCTAGTAGGACTGACTGAAGCCTTTGTGGAAAAGTAGATTTCTGCTGAAAAAAGCCCCTGTTTTATGAAAACGTATTAGTGTTTTCGACATCTGCTGGCTTGGGTGGCTGCCTGCAGAGTGCCAGATGTTCAAGTGGTGGCTGCTCCATGTCAGCCCTTCCATATGAATGGGAAGCACGCAGCTCCCAAATCAGTTTTACCAATGTTACTCAGTTGTGAAGACCTGTAAAATTGAAAGAATAATTTCAATCACTATTCCATGGATCTCTGAGAGCATTTTCATTTATAGCTTTGTGCTTTGGTGTTATCTAAAATTAAGCATATAGCAACTTCTGTTCTACAGAACATCAGGGATCCTGGTTTTAAAATTTGCAAAAAAAATGTTCTCCAAGCTGAAGATTGCCTATTTTGGCACACATTCAAGATGCAGACTACCTTTCAATGTACAGAAAGAATTCATACTCTTTAGTAAACTGTATGGTTACTCATCATGGAAAAACCTACGGAGTTTAAGTTGTAACTGTGATTTAAGAATAAAATTCCAATTTGTCCTACGGTCATTAATTATAACTGTAGTGTATTTGAGTATCAGGCCTATGCTTGTGTGCACGCAGTGCATTTAGCCACGGATACCCTGGGTGGCCCAGGAACTCCCCAGCTAGTCTCTGTGCAGATGAGATAATTGGGGAAAATGGATCAACCTGAGGCGAGGCTGCCTTCCACCTTCACAACAAAGTGCTTCACTGTTTCAGGAGCTGTCTGGGTTGGACCTTCAGACACTTACAGAGATGCCTGAAGGCAGCTCTTGCTGAGCCAAGAGCAATAGAAAAACATTCATCTGCTTCAAAGTGTTGATTAACATCCTGGGTGGACAATATTGCCAGACCACATATAAGAATTAAGAAAAGTTGTTTGGGGAATTCTACCAGTTTAAGCTGAAGATGTCATGCAATGATGCTTGTATTAGAGACTTGCATCACCATTCTGTTCAACAGATTTGACTCCTCATGTGAGCATTACCTTATGCAAAGATTCTAATAAGTTGATAGTGTAGGTTTCTTGTGACGCGCTTTTTTTTTTAAGGAATAGTCTCTTTAAGTGTCTGTGCCACACTGTTTCTCGAGATGTCAAAGATGGTGAAAAGCAAGGCTGAGTGAGGAGAGACTTTAAAAATCAATCATTTATCAACAGTTTACACTGGAATCCTGAAATGCCGGTCTAGAATTTTACATACTGAAAAATTTGGAGGATGTTCACGCCCTTGTCCTTTGCAGGACTCTCCCCAGCAATAATGAAAAAGGGAAAATGTACATTTTTTCTGTTCTTTTCCTTCCATATTTTCTTTTCTTACATTTTGACAGAAGAGATTTCACTCATGAATGCAAAATATTCTCTTTATGACACTAATTTTGTTATCACAAGCATATTTCTGAGAAAACAATTGTCACAGGTGGCGAAATTAATAACTTCTGCCAAAGGCTAAGGCCATGTCTCTACTAATAAAAATACTTATCTACACTGAGTTTTCACTTATTCTATGATGAGAAAACCTACACCAGTGAGGAATCATGAGATTTGCTAGCACAGATGCAGTATATAGAAAAGCACCCAAACATTTTCTTTGTTTCCCACATTAGTTTGCTATCAGTGTCTGTACTACAAACCCGTAAGTCTGGAATCTAATCCTGTAATGGTCTAAGTCCTTTACTTCAACATATCTTAGATGAGTCTGACAACATGCATAACCTGACTGGCAAAAGAAGAACATGGGAAGTATAAACCCATCACAAAGACCTTGATCACCATTGTCTTACAATGCTCAACTAAGGGAAGTTTCAACATTGAGCTTAATGTGAATTGAAGTTCATATACTTCTGTTTAAACACAGATTAGGATGTCTGACAGATCAATGCCACTGAAAAGCTGACAATCTAATTAATACAAATAACTATCTTCCCCACTATAAAAATGCTCTCATTTCTTCAGCTGTGCAGAAACCAGTGTGATAGCATACATTTTCTGAAATCCCAAAGAGAAAACTCAAAGTTATGCTTTTTCAGGTTATGCAGTGGGTTTTTCACTGGCTATAGATGCCATAAATATAATAATGCTATCAAAATGAAATTGGACTGCCCATTAGACATTTTACTTCTTCAGAGAAGTAAGGAAAAAAACCCAACTTGTTTCATAACATAGTCATCCTAAAGCATACAAAGATTTTCTTACCCCAAAGATATGGTGCAGCTCGGAACCTAGGCACTGGCAGTGGAAAGCAAGGTTGTACAGGTGCCCACATACTCAGTTATTCAGACTACCTCTAGAAACGAAGGACTTGTCTCTGAGCTACTATTCCACATTCCAGTCTGATATAGATAGGTTTGGCCTCACCTCTCAGAGAACCACATGGCAAAGTTGGAAGTCATTTGCCTGCAAATGAGCTACTGTGCTCCTCTCCATGAAGGAAAAGGAAAACTAAACTGACTGTGAGAGGTTCTCAGACTGGTGATTGCCCTGTTCCTGGAATATGTTTCTTTTTATCCAGTCAAGAGTGAAAATTGCAATTCTACTCATAAAAAATTATCTCACCAAAAGTTTCATGTTGCAGGGTACAAGGAAAACAAATAGATCAAGGCCTTTTCTGAGGTCTGATTTCATGATGTGCTCTGTCTTCAGAGCACCTGTAAACACAATGGGAATCATGGGACTGACTGTGCAGCACAAGGCAAAAATCTGAACTCTGTCCCAAAATCTGCAACATAAGGCAAAAATGCAGCATCTTCACACTGCATTTGACAGACTACCACAATGGGCACTAAATCTAGTGACTGCTCATAGGTGCTACTACAACAGAAATATTTATAAATGAAAGGCACAAGAGCTTTCTGTATTCTGAAGCCGAAATTCTGAAGACAGTTTTCAATTTGGTTTTAATTGCATTTGTGGTTAATGTATACTTAATTAATTTAATAATGGTCACTCCAGTATTACGGTAGGGATTAGGATGACATTTTTTCCTGTAATGCATCATGTGACTTCCTGGGACTATCAAATACTTTCCTACCGTAAGATTATCAGAGACTGGAAATGAGATTGAGCTTTGGAGGTTGATGGTCTGATGTGGGCTCATTTACTGTACTCTTCTGTCTCACTGGGATGTCTAGGTCATTTGTTCAGAGTAGTATTATCATTGTTTATCTTCCATTTCACAGTGGCAAGAATCTACAATTTTGGCAGAATGAGAGGAAATTTCTTATCTTAATTTTCCGTTACTTTTCTGTTCTTTTTACCAGCTAGAGGAGTTTACCTGTCAAGATACCTACCTACTGAACAGTGTGCATTGAGGTCTATTCCCTATATACAGTATAAAATCTTACTTTTGAGGACTTAATGCCTGGTTTAATGAAGCTCTTTGTTTCACCTCCTCATAACAAGAAACAGCCTTTGGAAGAATTCAGTGAAAGTCCCATGAGGTTTATCAAATATTTCTCCATCTATAATTCTAGACTGCAATATATTCAGAAGATTATTTGTCCAAATGTTTTCTACTTTCACTCAATGTTTTAGCTTTTTGCACAAGAACAAGGTTAGTGACATTTGTATTAATTACATGATAGAAATGCACATCAAACAAAATGATTGAAATAACTATTTTAAATTTTTATTTAAATTACTCTGTCCTGTGTTAAAACTGTGGGAGAGAGAATAAGTTACACACTAGAAGGACTTTTATTAATGTTACAGTGGAGAAAAAAATCCAAGAATGATCAGCAGAAAAAACATCTTCCTTTCTCTTTTTGCTATTGCCGTTTTCTTTCAGTTTTGGAGATAAATGATGAACTGTAATGCAATTCTGACTTTTAATTTAATTTTACAAAGCTATCAGTACATATTTCAAATACAGAAAATAATTTGTTGGTATTTTCATTAAAATAAACTAATGCTGCAAATCTTGCATTAAAATATAGATGCACACTAGTAATTAAAAATAATAATCAAATTAAAAGCACAGTAGAACACTTCAATTTCTGATAATAATCATAGTATAATCTTGTCCTACCAAGTGTGTCTCCAGGTACAGTTTAAGGCTGTCTGTCTCTGCTTTAGGAGGAGTCCAATTCTCTGTTGTTTCCATGGCTTCATTTAACCAGTGAATGAATTCATCCAGTTTGCTTACAAACCCCTTACCATGTAAGAAAAAAGAAAGAACAAGAAAAGCACATTTGTTAGCAAAATGGCAATGTGAAAAATGTATGCTCAATTTTATTAAGTTTTTTAGCCAAGATAGTACAATTTTGCCCCTTAAAAGCATGCAAAGAAAAAACAAAACAAAACCATCAAAAAATAGAAAGTGGTCTTCTAGAAAATGAGAAGCAAAACAGTGTTCCTGGGGATAATCTAATGTGATATTTTGGGACAAGACAAAGTGAGATCCATTTGACAGCGGTGAAATGGAGAAAATAGCAAAGTTTTAGAAGCTATGAGGGGGATATATAAAAAGCTTCATAGAGTTTATAATAAAAATTAAGCTGGACCTTGCGCTGGGTTGACTGGGTGTACTGTGAGCACCGTAGGCTGACAAAAGGGCTGAACAAAGCTGCAGTAACAAGGTATACATAGCAGACTGAGGGAAGAAATTACTTGTCAGAACTTGGGTACTGTGATTCCTGTTTCAGTTCATAGCATGGGACTCAGAGAGAAGAAATCAAACATCAGACGAGGCAGAATATATAGCATTAATATAAATATTGCTGATTGCATATAAGCTGCACAGATGGTGCTCCGGAGAAGACAGAGCTTCTGCTTCTCAGGAGCACCATTTATTTCAAGATTAGTACCAATTATATTGTCTGATTAAAAATAGTGCCCCTGAATTTACATGATTGGATGATACTATAGGCACATACTGAGTATAGATGATTTTACCTAAGTCCTATCCACCATGAAGCAAGAGAGTAAATGGAATAAACTGTGATGTTTATAAGCACCCTGAAAATTAACTCTGAAGAGGTATGTCCATCTATTATAAGCATTGTAAGACTATATTAAGTTAGTTCTAATACTGCTTATATTATTAGCAATTTACTATGAATTTCACAGCATGGTGACAATTTTAGTTTCCAGTTGGATAACAACTCAGTATACACACTCAGTATCTCACTCTCACCTCTGTATTTATGGAATGATTTCTGCTATTTTTTAGTCCATTCAGATAGCTAAAAGCAAGCTAAGCACTAAACTTCTAAAGATTCCTGAGTGACTTAGGACCCCAAATCCCCTCCTCTGAAGTTGCACATGAAACTGGAATTGCAAGTGAGACAGAAACAGGAGTCTGAGCAGTAGGTGCACAGCCATGTTATGCAGTGCTAATAACACAGACCAAGTGGAGCCACACTTTCTTCAAAATTAATGGCAGCAGAGTCATTTTGGCCCAGCACTGTGCCAAGAAGCAGAGCCCAAAAATCAACTCTTGGCTTCCAGGTGAAGCGGCAGTACTTCTGAACCAAAGCTAGCCTCTGGCAGGAAGCTGCAGTGCATACTGCGGGCATGACAGCACCACTGGGGCACTCTGAAGATTTTAATTATTATTTTTTGGAATGAGTGCCTACAAGACCTCATGATGAGGACACTATTGCTACCTCTATTCATGGAATCCACTGCATAACAAGTCAGTATAAGGAAGAAAACTGTTATTGTGCAGATTTCATTGTAGGCTGTTTATCAGGACATTCCAGAAAGGGGGAAGGAAAAGAGGTAAAGCAACCCAGTGGCTATAGTGACTGAGACAACGTGTCGATAGCCTGGGACAAGTAATGAAGGTAGCTACATCTCTGTCCCACAGCAGGCCATGCCACAGGGGGTACGTTCCCCACATCAAGCCATGGGACAGGGTGGGGCAAGATGTTCCCCTGGCTACACTGCTTGCTTTCTGCCAGCTCACAGTGCAGCATAAGAGATGCCAGACTGGCAGAGGTGTGGGAGACACGAGCTGAAGGGGGAGAGGAGCAGGAGGAGTAAAGTCCTTCTTGTCCCTCCAATAAATCTCTGCCTGCATTTTAGCAACGTGCTGTCCTTGAGAGACAAGGTGATACGGTAAGCACAAAAAAAAAAAAAAAAAAAAAAAAAAAAAAAAAAAGAGGCTCTCTCTTGTATATGCGTCATGTATTTTACAGAGACAGACACGTATAACATCTGCCTGCAGTACTCGATGTCTGTATGCCTTCAAAAGGGTGCTCGGAAACGCTGGCGGCTTGCAGCAGTATAAAAAGCACCCATTAGCCACAGAGTTACTTCTGCCCTCCCGCAAAACGTGCCTGTGTTGTAACGTCTGCTACTTCGCGCTGCCGCTGAGAGACTCCCAGGCAGCCGAGCCCAGCCCGGTGTGTCCCCGCACCGCCCAGACCAGGACGGCTGCGGGGAACGCTCCAGTGGGAGCGGGGAATGCCCGGGGGCTCTTTGGGGGGCCTGCAAAAAAATGTAGTCTCCTATAGAACCACGAGGAGCCACGTTATCTGAGAAAAAATATTAAAAAATTTCAAAAAAGTCAAAGAGGGCAGGCTGCCCGCTGCAGCCCCAGCGCCACCCGGCACGCCGGAGCCGCGGTGGGGGACGCGGGGCCCGAGGGGAGCCCGCAGCGCGGGGAGCAGCGGCCGCGGCCAGCGCCGGCGGGTTCTCCGCTGCCGGGCTGCACAAATCACAATAATCCCGCTATTTCTGAAATGACAGCAATAAAATTTTATTGAAAGCATTCAGAGGAGCACATCTGCAGGGCCGAAAGCCGCGGCGGGCCGGGCAGGCACGGAGGGAGGGAAGGGAGAGAGGGAGGGAGGCAGGGAGTGGGGGGGGCCGGGCCCGGCGCCGCCGGCCGGGCAGCGCCGCGCCGTGCCCGGGCACACAGCGCCACCTGCCGGCACCGCGGGCGCCACCCCTGCGCGCACATGGTGGCTGTCGGGAGTCGGCATCACCTGTGTCCCAAACTGCACCTGAGGTTAAATCCCAGCAATCGGTGACCAAAACAATGCCCCGGGGTTTTTCTGTTTTCATAGCAGTGCCTGGGATTCCGTCCTATTTATCTGAACAGCCTAATGCCGGTAAAGAAGGACGGGAGGAGCAGCCTTTATGGTCCGGCGGGTGATACGCCGGCCCTCGCAGCTCGCCCCTGCCCAGGTGCGAGGCAGCTCCGGCTCGGAAATTGAAACCTCCGCGCGCACTGCCGACCGCGGCGGCTCGGGAGTGATGGACCTGGCTACCTTCGCTCTTGATGCTGAACTTCCCCTTCTCGCCTTTGGCTTTTGGTGAAGGTGCAGTTACGTGCAGGCTCTGGGACTGAGGCGAGTACAGACAACCCTGCCCGACTGGCCCGGGCAGCCAAGGGCAGGAACAAGGCTGCCTGCTCGCTCACGCTTAGAGAAGGAGCACCTGCGGTATCGGGAGTCCATGGAGCCCTGCCGGAAATTTAAACCCGGATCTTTAATGTCCTCAAGTACCATAACAGAGGGGAAGCCCAAAACATGACTTATCCTTTGACTGAAGGGCCACTGCCCCTCTGCAGGATCGACCAACACAGAGCCATTTCTGTGTAATCAAGATGGCCTAGTTAATTAGAATACAATTAATGACATATGCAGTCTGGGTCAGAAACAGCATTAGAACAGTTCCTTTTCATACAAACTCAAATATTTCCCAGAGTGTATGTTTGAAATAAACGGCTAAGACATAAAAAGTTCTAAAAAATATGGGGACAAAGCATCATCTTACAATACAGAAAATCTATTGTGAGACTCTGGCAGCAGGTAACTATGCTTTAAAAACAGATTACGAGATAAATTATATCAAAACAATGGGTGAGGCTTAACATGCAATCCTAAACCCAAATCCAGAAGTACTCAGTGAAAGAAATAAATTCATAGGATGACAAATTCTAACCAATACAGGATATTTTTCTTTTCTTCCCCCTTCATTTCATAAGATACTGATGAAAACACTTTACAGCCCTTTCTAGACACTTTTTACCTCTCTGCCTTTTCTGATTGAGAATATGTTTTTCTTTCTCTAGATATTTTTCTTCATCATTCTTAAGACAGAAAAGAGTTTCAACAGGAATAAACTTTGGTGATGCTATGCTGATTTATACCAGTTAAAAGTCCGATCTAGACAGTATCACACTTGAAACACAATAAACTGTAACCGACTCATACTTTGGTAAAAATTAACATGAAATTGAACTGTTGTATTTTCCATCCAAACTTCTTGGAAGTTAAAAACTCATAGTTTGCTACATCGAAGCTAATAATTACTGTACAAGAATTCCTCAGGGAGAAAAAAAAAAAAAAGGAAACAGAAGAGAAAAGAAGAAGCATCAATGACCAGCTGGTTCAGTTTTGCAAATATAATAGTTCTGCACTGTGCTAGCTAGCTAGATCTTAAAAAAAACTAAAGCTCCTACAGCATAAAGATACTCTTATTCTATACTCTTAGTACAGAAACAAGTGTTTCTGGATTGTTATTGGATGGTTTGCAGCAATTTCTGTGGTAAAGTTTGCAAATAAGGATAAAGCTCTTCCTATATCCCACACAGGAAATTTCAAAACATTGACCTTTAAAACCTTCAGCTTTCCATTTTGTTTCATGACAGTTTTACAGATTTTACTAGGGGAAGGAATAAAGTCCTGATCACACATCTCTGAAAAAACGCTAGAGCAAAAATAACTTCCTTTGAAATTTGCCACATACAAAGTTTCTCTGGCTGGATAAGAAAAAAAAAAAGACAATTGTAAGTATTGGGGGGAAAAAAATCTGTAACTCAGTGTGTCTGCTTTGTTATGGAATGAAAATGCACTTAATTCAATTGTTCTGTACAATTAAGGATTAATTAATTAACTGAAGTATTAAAAATCAATTTTATGGGATTTCACTAAATATCCTGAGACTTCCTCCTTAATAACCAGAATACTCAAATTTTTTGAATCACAAGAATGAGAATTCATTTGCTGAGTCACACAAAAAGGGCAGGGATTGATCAGCTCATAGGCCAGAGGCATGTATGGATATTAGGCTGAGGAAGAATGTACCTGGAAATGTTAAATATAAGGGCATATAAAAGATACAGATCCCCCACCTGCTGCACAGGGTTGCAGGGCTCCCTAAACCCAGTACAGCTGTGCAAAGTACCTGAGGTTAGGCAGCCTGGTTGTATCTGGCACATGGGATAGCAGAGCGGGAAAGCAGCTGTGGTGATGTGCCACCAGAACAAGAAGCCCTGGAGCATGGACAGAGGTGGACAAATGAACAAGTTTCATATGCAATTCGTTACATTTAATAGGACTCTGTGTGTTCTGTTTATCTCAAGTGTGTGTCATAAAAATTGAACAGTTTAAATGAGCACAGAAATAGGCAGTCTTTGGCAATCCAAGCAGTTTGTGCTGGACTCCATCCCTTTTTCCTGTTTTGCTGGATTCCGTTTAGGTATTCCTCCCTACTCATGATCACTGTTCAGCACACCTCCCTCCTCACTACCTGCAGCCCACTGCTTTTGGCATGGCCCAGCAATTTCTCACTCCCTGTGTTTCTCCAGCTTCCACAGTCTGCTCCTGTGCTTTCCCACTGAACTTCAGAGGCTCATCCAATCTCTGGCCATAGACCATCATTCTTTAGAAATACATATCCATAACTTTCCACTTCCTACGTTGCAGCAGCAAACCCAAGGCTGTTGTGTTCTGCCATCAACTGAGTCAGTCAAATAAGTTTTGGTCTCCCCTGTCCCTAGGTACATGCTCCTGGAGTTGGTGACACAGCCAGTGCTCATGGTTTAAAAAGACCAAATAGAGCCCAGGAGAAATATTATAGGTGGTCAGCAAAACAACAAGCAGTTGACCAACTAAAAAACTTACAGTAACAACTAAAAAACTAGTGATAACAACATAAGTGCTTATGATACTAAGAAAGGCTCCAGCTCCTGATAATATCAGTGCATATTCTCATAGCTTGTCAGTGGTGTTGCTCAGTCATATTCTAATTGGATTGCAACTTTCTGAGCAGTGCACAACTAAGACCTCCTAGAAAGCTTTTACCATCACAGTCGTAAAAAGAATGTGTTGACTATCAAGTGAATCAGTTAAAAATTATGCACAAACACTTCTCAGCTAGGTTAACACCACTTCTTGTACTTGAACTTTTAAAGTTTCCTAACTTCAACTCAGTGGTTTAATTTTTCTTTTACATTACAAGATCTCTCCTTTTCTTTGGTCAGATAGGAAAGTAAACAGTTCTGGTGTTCAATAATTTTAGCACTTCAAATGATCTCATTTAGACTTTGAAGTTCAGCTTTCATTAATTGAATGGAATGGGAAGAGAGGAAGTTTCCATCTCAGCTGCACCTATCACTTTACAAGTCCAGCTTTTATTAGACCACATTTAAAATGGAAGCAAACTGAACCCCAGTTATGTAGTTTTGAGCTTTAGTCTGAAAGCACATTTAGGGTTACCAAAAACTAGAATTTGAAAACATAGAACTTACACTAAAAATGCAAGTTTATTTTTCATTGTTACAGTAAAAACAGCAGTATCTTAGATATTTTTAGTAGATTTTTAATGTGAGTTTTCTTTAGATGGGGAATTTGGATATATGCACTTTAAGGAAGTTCGTATTTTGACATTAACACTGCCAAATTATACCATTAAACAGAGGATGCAACTACATCCTACCTTTATGAAAAATTTCATGGCACACATCCTGTATCAAATTTGTGGTTGCTTTTTACGGAAAAAGCCTCCCAGACTTACTGTGCCTACATGGCACAGGTAGGAAATTTATTTCCATACTTTTTGGCTTGCAATTTCAAGCTGTACAGTTTTAACACCACTATTAGTCTAACACTTTCATTCAACATGTATGCTGGCATGTATGCTGGGATTGTAAGACAATTCTGGTCATTGCATTTGTAAAAGTACAAAGCCCTTCTAATAACTTGAAGTAAGATTAAAATCAGAATAAAAGTGACATGACAAAATATTAAATGCAAACATACTGAAATTATTTGTCATGATAGGTAAGAGTGATGGTGAAAAGTCTACTGAGTTACAGAAACCTCAGTGTGGAAGCACTAGACAACAGTGTTTGTTAAATCACTACCTCAGACCTTTTTTCTCACCACCTTCCCTTTTATTACACAAAGGGAGTTCTCTTCTTAAAAGAATTGGTTATGAGGCTGTGTGCTTAAAAATGAATGTCCAATTTTGTTGCAAGCAGACAGTGTTGTAAAGTTTGTTCCCAATTTACAAAAAGACTGAGCTCACAGAGAGATCTGTGTACAAGGATGGGCTGGCTCTAAGGGCACTTCTATCACAGAATGCATTAAGAAAACCCTTTGTCTAACCACAAAAGGACTTGCATATTAGTCTCAGGAGGAACACATTCCTGCCCATGGACTTTATTTTCAAAAGGATAAAAGTGCACTTTCTTCATAGGCAAAGGTAAGTCAAAGAAACCCAGGTACACAAGAGGATGAGGCTGCAACAAACTGCCACAGTCAATTTAATTGGAGGTAGAGCCAGAGGCAACAGTAAAACCATTAGCAATACAGATGTTAGGGATCCCCAAGGAACCAAGATGCCACAATGGAAAATATTCTATATGTGATATTGTCAAGATTCTGTGGCAGGTGGTGACCTCTCAGAAACATACAACTGACCAAACACATCAGTAAGGTGGAAATACTTAACGTGCAATTCAGGATATATTCACAAACAATTCAGAAATAGAACTTAGAGGCCTTCCACTAAAAAGTGCCACATTTATTCAATAATCCCAGTCTATGAGAATGTGTGACTTAAATGTTCCCTCCAAACTGGGAAAATATGAAGATCAAATACTTTTCTTAGATGACAACTTCTTCTACTATATACTGCCTAGTTAAGTATGTTTAAGACTGTTAAATTACACAAATCTTCATTAGCATCCCCGCCTCGCCCCCAGGCTTTGTTCCCAGCTACCACACACAGAATTAAAAATTACTGTGGAATGTGTTTTCTCTAATGGGCATGTATTGAACTGATTTATATGGTTACAGAGCAGAAAGTTCCATAACCACAGGATGGTCACTGGCTCATTATTTTTCCAGGATTTAGAGTTCAAGCTGTTTTTCCATACTGTATTCTGACTAGAGAAGGAAAAGCCAAAAAGGTTTTTAATTTCTCAAATTCCTAAAACCTTCTAGGTAGAAGAGCCATAACAATAAAGGTAAGATAAGCTTTATAAGCATGGTATAGAGAAACATACAAAGTGTTACTTTTAAACCTGTTATAAACAACTGTATTTGCAGACATTGAACCCAATTCTGCAATATAGTTCATTGACTCGATGAGACATCTGACCTTTTTTCTGCTTCTAGACAAAGAGCAGTTTATGCTAACCTGAATATGAAGCATCATTCCTAAATTTGTCTCTGTAGGTACTTAAACCTTTCCATGATGCTACAAATGTAATTCTTTCTTTATCCTGTGCCTTGTCTTACCTTGGCTCAAGGTGAAGGTCTACTTGTTGTTTGAAAGAAACACCACAAGGCCTCCACTGCTGTTTGAAACTTGCAGGATCTAAAAAAGGATACTCCAAGTACCAGCAGATTGAGTTTGGGGCTAAAACAGAAACAGGAAAAGCAAGCCAAATGCTTCCTAAACCCTGTTCCTGACAGGTATATTCTTAGATTAGCAGACAAGCTTCCAACACCACTGGTAACATTTCCCTCAGTCTTTTGGAGGATTGCTGAACACCCAAAACCACAGGAGTAAAATCCATGGGCTGTAAGGACACTGCTGAGGAGATCCATGTAGCCCTGAGGCCAAGAGAGCTGTGCACAGGAATGTCATACAGCAATGACGAGCGACTGTCATTGTGACTTTGCAAGGGTTCAAGAATAGGGAGGACTGGTGGAGAGAAGGGAGGAGAATGGCAAGAACTTCTGATTCATCCATCATTTAAAGACTCCTCTGGTGTGAACTAAACAGCAGAATGGGCTGGTTGTAATCCTCCCGAGATGCCACCTACTCCGATGGCAATGATGCCAGGCATACTAAATGGCTACTGGCCTCTCCTCATTCTGACATCAACACGCTTCCCACCTGAGATGTAATGTTAACAGGCAGACAAAGTTTTAGGTCTCCTGCATTCATTCAGGTGAGGACAGAGTTCAAGCTGAGAAAATACAGGAGGCCAGTGCAGTACCTCAAAAGCAGTGTGAAGTTCAACACACTGCCACGGATTGAGTATGCAAGTAAATGAGCACATCATCCTTGAGATGGAAAAATCTCACATATGCATTCACATTCTGGATGACAGACAATAATTTTGCTTATCAGCCTCCAAAGTTATCATGCCTACTAGTCTGAATTCGTTGTTGGCGGGGCGTAGAGGCGGGTGCGAGCCCTCTGGTGGAGGCGGCATGCGCAACCTGCCAGCGCTGCTTAGCCACTGTCCCCTCCAGCAGGCAGGAGGGACACGGGCCAAAAGTTTTTGGGTGAAGTTTTTGAGGCTGACTGGAAAAAGGTTCCCGGGTAAACACTATTGAAACTATGGAGTGACTACTATAAGCAGCAGAAAGGAGAAACCTGTGTGTTGAAGGATACCAGGAGTGCTGAAAATGAGACAGAAATTGGAAGGAAGAACAGACTACAAGGAAATGGGGCACAAACAGGGAGGAAAAATGGAGGAGAAGGAAATATAAGGAAAAGACAAGATAGCTATTTATATTTAGTAACAAGGAAAAAAGGAAATAAAAAAAAAAAAAAAAGCAGAGTGATATTCTTTCAGCCTTTGGCAATAAAACAGGCTGGCAGAAGCTCTGAGAGCTAAAAGTGGAACAGTCAGCAACCATGATATTGACTGAGCTGAGTAATATTCAAACTTTTAAATGTTCATGCAAACCTGGTCTTTGAAGTTCATCATACTACTAGGACTGAACACAGAGATTCTGAAAAGATATTTATTCACAAAGAGCTGTGTCTGCTATTGTTCACGTCTCACAGAAACTCGTACTGTTCTTAAAATAACTTTTTTTCTGAGTCATTTCTTCTCTACTTAAAATTCAGGAGTCCTAGGCAGCATCTAGGAAATAAGGCCAAAACATCTTCTAATACAGGATAATTTTCTGTTATGCATCACAGCATCAAGTATCCTAAACAGAAGCCTTTTTAGCTTATACTTTCATGTGACCCTGTCTAAGTCAAAGACTTGCTGTATCTAGAGATCAGCTAAGACATGAGAATGTTTTTAGGCCACGTATTCTCGTTTTACTCAGTAAACCAGGGAGCAAGAACATCTCCAGAAATTTGTAACAAATAATGTGTCAAGGAAAGGACAAGAACAGCAAATAAATCTACCCAAGGCAAGAAAGATGATGTCAGTATCTCCCAGAAAGTGGGACTTCAGCTCTGCAGCAGCAGCTGGAAGAAGTGTCTGGATTCTGGAGGGGCCCTGAGCACAGGAGAAGGGCCTGTCTTTGGTGAAAATGCCAGGCACCAAAATGAATTGCTGTGTCCTGCATAAAGGATAGCAGCACAAAGCTGCAGTAAATTCACGCCTATTTCACAGTCCCAAATTTTTTTTTTTTTTTTTTT
>VWZG01002775.1:47516-122684 GCA_013396735.1 Grallaria varia
TTTTTTGGTCACTCTGAACAACTCTGAAACAGAATAGAAAATGTAGAATTTAGTTCAGGACCTCTTGTTCATAAGTACAAATTATTTATTCTACAGATAAATGCAGAATCAAATCTTCTAATCAGCACCGTACCCTTTCTTTTGGTATAAAGTCTTTGTTATGCAGCAACCTTGATCCAAATGCTATGGATAATGTAATTCTATAATTAGGATCCTAATTTTCAATGAAGGTAGTTTTCTGATGCTCTTTGTCTTAAAGTGCTGCTAATACAACTATGGATTTTGAAGGAACTTACAGTGATGTAAGGGTGGTTGGAAGTACTACATTGCCTCTTCATATAATTATTTTAAATGTTGTGTTGGTGACATACCTTATTTTCAGACTGTGTTGCACCTAACATATGTATTGATTACGAGATAAACTGCATCCAAAAGATTAATCTACATTTGCAATTTTTTTTCTGTATAATGGACTCTGTAATAGATATAATGCTAGATATAAAGCCTTATTCTCCTCTGAAAAATAGACAAGTATGGATGACCATCATTCCTTGGTTTGCATACCCTGAGTATTTGGACAGCGGACTGGGGGTGGAACACCCTTGTGCAGCTGCTATTTCCAGCTGATGGTCAGCTGTTATCTTGCATGTGCTCTGGGCACTGGAGGACACTCAGTTTGAGCCATGCTGGCACCTCCCCTAACTGGTCCCAAAATTTCTTTACTCTTTGATCCCAGGGTTGCTAGAAATGAACCTCATTCCCCAAGCATTTAATTCCTTGAAAGGCACACATGATATACACAAAGCATGGTTGCTGCTGTAGCCTGAAATCAGAGGCATGACGTCAATTAAAAAATGCCTTGTGAATTTCCAAAATGTAACATTTTACCAAACAAAATATAAGTCACATTAAAAGAATGAAATTAGCCAGATTTTATACCTTTACCCCGTAGCACAAAATTGATTCCATGGGACTTTCAGTGCCTTTTAAATAAAAGCTAAGTTCATTATTTTTTACATAACATTTTCAGTAAATTAGTAAGTGATAGATAAAGAAAGAAACCCACTATTCTGATGGTCCCAAAGCAGGAATAAATACTGCTTATTTAAATAATATAACTATAGTTCTCTAAATAATAATAAAAATTTTGGTTATATTTGCAGGAAGATAGCATCTTTAAATGTTTTGTAGACAATAGGATTTTTTTAAAGATATTTCACAAATTCTGTAGAAGTACACAAGCAGATTTTATTTTTTAAAGGTTTAATAATTGACATATACGTGTTATTTTTTTAAAAAATCGAAACAATTTTTCAGCATTAAATTTGTTGGGATAAAACACATAGCAAAAAAAAATCTGGACATTACATTAGAGAAAAAATATATTAAAAAGAAGGAAATTTTCTAGTTTATGATTTATGTGTTCTTTGAATTTCTAACAACTACGTTTGTAAGGTTGTGTGGAGCTCATTCATTGAAAAGGAAATAATCTGCAAGACAACGGCAGGAACGAGTTATGGCCTCAAGAGGGCGATATATCACCATGTCTAAAAGTTTTCGAAAATGAAGGGAAAAAACCCACTTTTTACTAAAATAGATGCTGTTTGCTCGCGGGTAAGTGCTAAATATATTGACCTCTGCTGTATCACTGACATGACTTAAGATATAATGACCACAATTCCCCTTCAAAGACGGAACATTTAATTCAGCATTTCCTATTTTTCAAGGCTAATTGGTTAGAAGAGGTTAAGTCTGTCACCTCACAAGAGATATTATAATTCTTTGACCCATGAACTTGTTTGGCAGTTAAGATTTCTGAATTAAAAACAGGGAAATGGTGATTGCCACTGTTTGCTAAAGATGGCAACAGGGAGGAGAGATTAAGATTCACCACCTCTTCTCTTTACTACATTATTATTCCTCTAATTTCCCCATTTAGCCTCCTGTTATGCATGGTTCCTGTTCACCTGCAGTCTTCAAAGAAATTCTGTCACTAATAGTTCCTCTATTAATTGCTTTTCTTTTGCTTCCTAATTCATCTACCTTCCCTTTTAGGTAGCTTCTTTTTTCAGTAGTCTCTAGGGGACCTGCCTTTACACCCTCTTTAGACCCTGATTCTGACTTACTTTTTTATCTCCAAATATGGATATGTTTACAGAATAAAATAAAAACAATCTCTATACTTGTTTTCTTTTGACTCCATATTCTTTATTTTTTAACTGCAGAACCTTTGCTGTTTCTAACACATTCACAACTTTTTCTCCTGTTTTTTTGTACATCAACAAGGCTGTAAGAGATTTGCACTGCAATGCAGAGATGAAGCTGACCCTAGTTTGGTCTTACCTGAGACAATTTTAGACAGCTATCAGTGCATCAATTGAATTTCAAATTACCTTGTGAGTCTTATATAGCCTTATATAGTCTTATATAGCACAGTGAGGAAACATTCATGTAGTCACATGCTGGCATCAGCAGGGGAAAGGCACTTAGTAATATTAAGTTACTGTGACTTGAATATCTACAGTCTACTACCAAAAATCTGTTTGCGTGTTGGTTCTCGCAGTGCTGACCTGGAGAGATTCCAAACACTGGCCAAAGGAAACCAGAGGCACATCTAGGTCTCGTTTGGGAGACCTTACTTGACCTGAATGGGAATCAGTCTTCAAAATAAGTCTTTACTAACGATTTATGAAAATTCAGATACCGTTCCAGTTTGATATGCTAAGGACAGCTTGGCTGTTTGTGAGGGTTATCATCTGCACTCCAAAACCTAAAGTAAGGATAAGAAAACAATTTTTGTCTTTCTCTTTACTTTCAAAATAAATAAGGAAAACCTGCATAAACATAGAGAGGGTCTGAAACAAGCCTCTGAGAGACAGTTTCCTGACCATATTTACCACAAATTATATTCACTCTGATGCCTAGTGGTGACAACTACAATTTGAGTCAGCATGATTTAATGATTCATTCCTTATACTGGAAAGAATGAAGGAATGAAAACTAGTTGCTGTCAAAATATATAAAGATACACAAGAAGGAAAATATATGAACAGATTTGGAGAAGTTATGCAATAATCTTACATAAGTGGATTTGATCTTTCGTCTCAGGTTAATCCTCTCTAGACCCTTGAACATTTCTCTTGCTCTGACTCATCTCCACCATGTACACATTTTAAGGCAATGATGTGTTAACAGTAGATAGACTGGAATTTGATTTAGGTAGAAATTAGTAGCAATGTATTATTTAAAAAATTAAATATTTAGAATAGAGCATGGTGATTTTGGTATACTGTATCTTTCTAGAATATCCTGTACTTCCTCAGAAAAGATACATAAAACATGAGTATCCCACAGACTAAGTATATTATGTAACAGAACAGTTAGACCTTAAAACATTGTGAAAGGCATATCCCTATGAAAATATGAAGCAATGAGCATTCTCTCTTCACTCTATGTTTACCATAATTAAGGGAATATTAGAAACCATAATTTTAAATGTAATAGTTTTCTGTTTGATAAGGGCAGTGCTTCAAGGAGCCATAAAATCAATACAGTAATTAATTAACAGGGGAGATCTGAAGTTATCTCAAACTCTTCACAAACAAATAAACCTCTCCCCAGTGTCTATAAGGCAGCAGTTATAGATGATTCAGTCCTGAATAACACAGGACGATTCTTCTTAAACCATCATGCTCACACTGAAGTAAATTCCCAATAGCAATTTCGCTGTTTATGTTTTCAAAGCTTCCAAACCTGCTTCAGTGGTTTCTGAGGGCCTTTCATTATCTCCATGAGAAAACTGAAAGCTCTGAACAATCACAGACAACAGAGTGTATGCACTGATAGACAGGAGTGTATCATAAGATCACCTTGATGTCCCTAGTGCCTAGTTGTCCAAGTTGCAGCTGTGTCCCTGTTGAATCTGGAGCCTCTATTGACTGTCCAGGTAAGTCACCTGGCACCCACCTCTCACCTTCATGCCTGTCCTTTGCTATAGTGAGAGCAAGAAGTACCTCTTGTAGTTTTACCATTCCATCTCTCCAACTCTTTTGCAGCCTTTAGCCTATTAGCAGAGATCTTTGAACAATATCAAGAACATTTCCAGTTTAACTATCATGGATGACTCTGGTACAGGCATGTGGCTAGGCTGTGGTACAGATGATTAAGGCATGACTCCGGGTCATAAAGCCAATGGTCACTTAAAGCTGATCTGAGTGACTGCATTAGAATAGAAGCTGAGGGCTCACAGAAACATTTATGAAAAACAGCTGGTCCTCGGTTCATCCAAGTTGTTAGTAGCCATCCCTGAGCTGAAATGGGGTATCCAACTATGTACACAAAAAGAGAGAATTGTGAGGCTTTTTGCAGCCGAAAGTCTCATGTCAGTTGTGAGCCAAACATTGGATGTAGGCGTATCCGCTACAACCAGTTCTAAATACTAGTAAAGACATACCCTCAAATCAATGCTACTCAAATTCTTTGGGAGCAGATTTTCTTTTACATTTCTTTCTCTTCCTCTCTCTTCTCTTCCCTTCCCTCCCCTGCACCCCAAATTATTTGGAATTACTTGCCAAATAGTGAATGTAAAAAATCCCTGATCTAAAACTGCTCACTGCCAAATCATTCCAAGGTCTTTACTTGAGAATTCAAACCATTCTGAACAAGCATATGCTTCACAATAGATGCGTTTCATTAAGGAAGCATAATTCTTGAAGTCAGTTTTGGATGTAAAGTTACAAATTCAGAATTTGCACATTTTACATAGAAGTTGTCATTTTTGCAAAGATTGCTGGTAACAAACTCACTCAGACTATTTGTGGTAAAGCAAATGCCAGAGAAAATTAATGTACTTGGAGGAGCTGTTTAAAATTCAAGCAAACTGTTAGAAACTATGTCTTTTGGAGGAACAGAGGGCTCACTGTATTTCAATCTCATCTTCTAGTAAAGCTGTATTTGTCTGTGTAAAAGTGGAAGTTCCATATATATGCTACATTGCTGCTTTATAATGGTTTAACCAGCTTGAAAACTGAGGGATGGGCTTTTGAAGCAAGGGAGTATCATCAGACTCAAAACAACAAAGCACAAACTTGACTCTCAGTACAGAATGTGAACATTTTCAATTATGCTGCACAAAGCAGCAAGGCTGCTGAGAAAACTGCAGTTGCCAAGTAATTTCTGGATCTGATATCTCTTTCAGTTACTGTTTTTTTAGAAACTTGTCATCAACAAAGAGCAGTATTTCAATCTAAATGGTATGAAGCAGCTTAAGCAAGATTCAGAGATGAACAGATTTTGGCAAGTGCACTATCTGTTAGGAAAACTATGCAATATATTTATTTTAAGAGGATCAGTATCAGAAGGGGTGTTACTAAGTTACTGAAAGCAAGACAGCGGAGAGGAGCATTACGACACTTTAAAAATCCTTTATCTGGTAATGCAAAATAAACCAGTCCTATGCCCTGTTGATTATCTTTGCTTTTTCCGCTTGTCCTGTCATTACTGATTTCAGTTCCATGTTTTGTTTTGCTACCAAGCTCCATCAGCATTATCAGTTTCCATTAGTTTTTCACTACCCTAGCCCCACAGCTCAAACTGCATTTGTCCACTATGCAAGCTTTTCCTCTTAACAATGAAAATCTGCTCCAAACACAAGTAAACTTTTCTTCCCCTACAGCAAACCAGCTTCTACCTTGATTGTACTGTTGTGTTTTCTGGCCATTCTCTGTCCAGAAGCAACTCTGTCTCCTTTCAGTCTAAACAAATTATTTCCACTTTGTATCAGTTCTCCAACTATTTTTAACAAACTGATTCTCCACCACTCAAATGGACTCCCAGCCACACCTCCAACACAAACTTGTACCAAGGCCATTAAGCACTTGCAGGAGCCCACCATTTAGTTACTTTTGTGATCACCCTCTAAAAATGCAAATCTTTCCCACTCCAACAAATAAGTTATTTGTCACACTAGCAAGTTCAGTTCTGATATTGCACTGTCCTTTGTAGACTGCACTTGTCCTTAGTTCCTCCTAGACAGGAAAGTTCCCATTGCTACAATTTAAAAGAGGGGTCTTAGATCTCTGATCCTCTGAGATATCCTGGGTTCAGTGGGGATAAACGGTTATATGAGGGTGAGGGTTTTCCTGCCTGGGTCCTGGAAGGCAGTAAAATTTTTATGCGCCTCTTTGCAGTAGGATCCCTGGGTCATGCTCTAACTGACGGCTGAGAAACATGCAGGGAAGCATTATTTTATCCCCTTATCACATCAAGAAGGTGGGTAACCAAGACTGACTGGGCTCCCCAGACAAAATATAGAGCCAAGGAAGTTGAGGGCAAATTTTGAAATGTGATGAACTAAAACGATGGGATCAATAGATACCAAATTGCTTCTTGCAGAGGAAATTCAGGTGCCTCTGACAGAAATGGAGCCTGTGATAAATCTATACAGCCAGAAAAAAAACCAGAAATTTGCTCCATACAATTAACCCTGAGGCCTGCAAAGCAAACACGTTTTCACTTAAATGGAGTGCCTTGCAAATGGTTGTATTTCTATCCTTTTTAACAGTGCCTTCATTAATCAGGTAGATGGGATTATCAGTAACCACCGACTACAGCATAAGGATGTCATTATAGTAATCTAGTATCACTTTCTAGGGGAGGAGATAAAACTGCCAGAATGAGGTTGTTTTATAGTTATTATATTTTATTCACATGATTGCAAATGTATTGACATTAGTTCAGTCCAAGATCACTTTTTTCTTCTAATTTTTCAGTTTGTACATAAAAATGGGAGGAAACCTCAATTGTTAGTATGATTTGAAGGAAGACCTAGCTTTCTTTCAGAAAGTGAACGTTAAAGCATTCTGAAACTGATAGTCCAAAGTCCCAGTATTACAAAAGACAAGTGGTAATTGGCCCACTTCTTACAGCAAAGAACTCTATTGGCATTATCTGTGAGAATAATGTTGTTATATCTTTCCCCCTTCCAGTTAGTTTAACAGAAACTACAGAGCTTAATCTGAATCCTAAAAGCTGAACTATAATAATAAGAGGAACATTCAGAATTTGTTACTACTCATGAAACATAACAGAAACCGCAACAGAAGTTCTTTTGTACCTCAGAATGAAGGTGCCCATTACTAAGGGCACAAGAAGCATTGCCAAAGAGTTACCTGCACTGCAAGGCAAAATATGGAAAGATTATGCAATATTTATTGAAAAGAAAGAAAGTGGCCTATAGGCCTGGCAAATTGGCTAGCCAACAGAATTCTGTTTGTAGACAGACAGCTAGATTAACAGCATGATAATGCCCATGCAAAGACATCTGCATAATTTTCAAGTACCAAAACTACATTTTATGTTTCTGCCCATGACTATCTTTTCTATAAGTGAGAAATTAATCAGGTTTCCAATAAATGCTTTCATATATGTTCAGCAAATAATTTTTTATCAAGATATTGCCACATTTATACTATTACAAAATTATTCCCATCATGATAAAATGCTGAAACTTCCTTTTTTTGTCCTCTTACCTAGCTAAAATAAGACTTCCAATGATTTTGAGACTGCCAGTTTTTCCTACGATGTTGTTATCCCAAAATGAAAGGCTAACTAATTATAGTTTTGTTTCACAGTCTTAATAAACAAAATACATTAAGGTACACATTTGCAGCAGTGTAACTGGATTACTCATGGGAATAAGCATGCTTCTTCCGTCCTTAATTAAGTTTACATTTCAGATCTGACTTCTGCACAAAAGCAGTGTTGAATTATTGCTAAAGACATGTATCCATGCCATTAGGAAACTCCTTTTTGAGTTGGATACATCTTAATGCAAATGCCATATGCCAATAATTGAAAAAGCAATGGAGCATTTTTGGTGCTTGGCTTAAGGAATCATGAAACTGGAGGTCTAGTAAAAGAAAGCATCCAGTTGTGACAGAGGTATGGTATTTTTAGTTAGATTCTGTGTGTGTGTATGTGTGTGTGTCACACATAGCATGTCACAAGGTAGGGATTTTCTATTTTCTTATTATTTTGTCAAATTTAAGTACCTCACCATGGCACCATACTGTTACTGAGGCAGGATTTACCTTGGCTAGAGCTCTTGTATCAAAAAATTGGTTTTTAACTAGTCTTACAAGCAGAAGATTTAATAACTAGCACTGATGGAAAAACTCAGGTAAATAAGCAGCTTAGGAAAAACTTTTATTTCTTTAAAATAATATAATTGCTTTGCAAAATATTTTAGAATTTTTGATTATTTTTATTCATGATTCAAGAAGCACATTTAGTGTAACCAACACACATCTTTCTGCATGAAATAAATATGAAACTTTCTTGTGTGCTGCTTTTAAGTGCATGGAACACTGAGCTATCTCTCTTCCTGGCGGTGCTCTTTGCATCCACTCTTCTTTTTGTGTAAAGCCCTTCTTTTCCTATGAGTCCCTTCTCACAACATACTTCATAAGATTATTTTCAAACTCCATGACCAACGTTTTCCAAATATCTATCACAACCAGAAACACTGAGAAATTGTGGAAAAAGCAGTGTCAGTAGTAACAAAGTTCCCCGAGGACACAATCAGCAGCTGCAATTACAAGCTAGAAGGGTTTACTCTGGCCAGAGAGCAGCAAACTAACTCTAATTGCTGTCCCTCAACTCACTCTCCAGAGGAGATGAGGAGAGGATGGGTATGGAGAGGAAGGGGGTGTTTACAGCTGCAGCCAGTTGCTACAATTCATTCTTGTTCCTGAATCCTGACAGGATTGAACTGCAGCTGCAGGGAATCACTCAAAGACAGATGACCCCCGAAAAGAGAATTACCTTTTCAAAAAGTTTGATACAAATAACATGATGATTTGAGAGGATGATACAAAATGCTTCTCTGCCACCTGTTTCTTGCCAAAAGGATGCTAGTCCTTAGCATCTGTTGGAGGGAGCTGGTCCCTAGACACTCAACAATTCCATTCTTAAACAGGCTCTTGTAGTGTCATTTGAAAGACAGCATCTTATATACTCACAAGCAGCTTTGATGGACTTTGCTGCTTTCACAGAATGAAGGGCTCTGTACGTGGCAGCTTCAGCTGGACTAATTTTCAACACTACACGAACTTAAGCACGGAAGCAGCTTGCACTTATGAAAATGGTTCTTTCATTAGAGCCTGGAAAATGAACCCCAGCCATGAAGATGGAGGGAACAACTTGAAGCATTAAGCACAGTCCTTTAGAGCTGACAGCTGCTGCACCCTCCTTTGATTAAGAAGAAATTTCTTTCTGTTTTCCACCCTGACTTTATACTCAAACATCTCTAGCTCAACTTTTCCCTTACTAGTCAGTACTTCCAATGCCTTCAAAAATTACAGAAATTGTGCATCATAAGAAGCATGTACTGGCATTATAAAACTAGTCCTTTTTTTTTCCTTAGCTAGTACAGAATTTGATTACATGGAAGCTAATGCAGATACCTGATGCAGCATTTAGATGCCAACACCACCCTTTAATGCATGCATTATAAATTCTAAGGGATTTGAAAATCTAATACAGATGGAACTTTCTTTTCTGAAAATTTATGGTCCACTATGGATCAGAATGAAATGTTCTGAGCTGAAGAGTTCTCTAAAATGGCCAGGAAGACAAATCCATCAGAAAACGGAAACAAAAATCACTGCAAGGGAAGAAGACTAATTAAAAAGAAATGTTGTTATGGTACATGATGTGACAGGAATCAAGATTCCTATTCTTGGACTAAAGCAAATCTTTTAAATTAGGAAAATAGTCAGATGATATTAAGTATAACTTCATTCAAGTACAACAAGGACCCCTGATTTTCCAATATTTATTTTACCCTTCATACAAAATATAACTAATGTACTTGGTCTTGGCAAAGTGAAGATCTGTTGATAAAATAATGTTTTATCATGTTTAAAGGCATTGGTATAAGTAAAATAATGTAGGCAAATTCAATATAGTTAGTTAAAGTAACTGCAGTCTATTGTAATCATAATAATCACTGCTCTTCTCTGCTTCTAGAAGTCGCTAGGTGACACTATTTTTATTATTGAAAGAAAAGAGGGAAGCAACCCCATCCCTGCCCGCAGCTCCATCTCCATATGCAGGCTTATCAGGAACACAGCAAAAGAACACAAGATTATTGCCTTACCTCAATTTTTTCCCATATGGTTTCATAATTCTCCTGATGTTGAATATCTTGCATCAATTGATAAATTAAAGCTGATTTATTTGAAGCAGAGGTCTCATTCCCAGTGGGCTGAGTGACAGCAGTCCTTTCTGACTTTTCTTCAATGTATTTTTTAATGCAAGATACAGGCATACAAAGATCTTCATCAGAGAGGATATCACTGAGAGGCCCAGATTCGATACTGTCACCTAAGGATGATACTATATCACTAGAAGAGCTTGGTGAAATTCTACCCCTTTTTTTATGTTTTTTTGTCTGGTATGTTGGATAGGTTTCTGAATCTGAGTTCATTTCTGACAGCTCCCAGTCATCAATGTTTTGAATGGTTTCTCTTCTGGGCTTTTGGGGCAGCAATTTGGTCAAATTTTCTAGTTTTAACGCTAATACTTCAGTCTGTTTGAGATGTGAAGGAAGTGCTAAATATTCATCAGATCCATACCACACCTCACTGTCTTTACTGGTTTTTTGAGTGTAGTGTGGTGTGGAGAATAAACTTTTATTTTTCTTTCTTGTCAGTAGAAGAGGTGATGACTTGGAAAGCTCAGAACCAGCTGAAGAAGCACTGTGTGTTGGTGAAATTGGCTCGGTTTTACCTTGTGATTGCCCATTTAGATCTCTCTGGTGACAAGAATCTGATGATGCAGAAGAATCTGTTTCTGCCTCCTCTAGAGACTGAGAGTTATGAGAAGTAATTCCATTCTCTAGAGAAGAACATCCTCCTTTTTTGTCATGTGTTGATGTAGCTGTTTTACACGTACTTCCAGGTGTTCTGCTAGCTTTCACTTTCTCTGGTACATCATGACATTTCTTGTGCTTTGATTTTTCTTTACAGGTGTAGAAAGTGGGCTTTCCTAGAATTATGGGACTGTCTTTAAAGTGATTATTTATTGTGTAATCAAGATCTCTATCACTTATTGTGTTTAAGCAATCATATGACTGACTTACTGCAGATGGACTGTTGGTATAGGGTGACTGTAGAGCCAGGCAAAGCTTGGACCTGTCTGGTGGATCTAACAATGAGGGTGTACTTCTACTCATTTCATTTTTGACTATTTGAGAGATTTGCCTTTTTAAATCATTGGCTTCAACATAATCTTTAAACACATCATCTTTCAGAAATAGACCTCTTTTTGGCAATGTAGGCTGTGTAGGAGAGTCTTCATTATAGTTAAAGCAGTCTCTTATGGACCTCTTAGGAGTTGAGTTTTCACAGTGAGAGTGTTTGATTTTTTCACTGGTGTGCTGTGGAAGATTGCATGCTGGATTCTTTGTTGTGGAAACTGGGTTGCTGTCAGAAGGTAAAATAACATTTTCAGAGCAAGGTCCTTTAGAAAGAGAGGAATTCACAGAAGAAGATGCTAATGAGAGATCATCTGGTGCTTTCTTGTCTTTGCTTTCTTCTCTATCTTCTGCTGAAAGTGGTATGTGGGTTTCTTTCTCCTTTAATGCTTCATCACACTGGGAAGCAATGGAATCAGGTGCTACTGCAAGTAAACCCACACTTCTGATAAGTCCTGGAAATTCCTTATCCATCTCACTACAGTTCCAGGATTCAAATGATTTTGCTTTCCCTTGGCTGGAAGTCATATCATCCAGAGCACCAAGCAAATCCTCACTAGGACTGTAGTCAGAGAGTTCAAATGCAGTAATACCACAATCCAGGGATAAGTAATTTTGAGAACATTTGATGGTTAACTGTCCAGAATCATCAACTTCAGTTAAAGAGTCAAGACGGTCCTGAAATATACAAAGAAATGGGTTTCTTTTAGTAAATTAATTTTCATATACAGCAAACACAAGTAACAAACTATCAGTGTCTGTGTTTCACTGCCTTACATTTAGAAAAGCATTCATTGCTGACCTGCCTGTTTTGGCAGTACCCTGTAGATAAGCCAACCATTCTGAAGTATTTGGGAATGAAAAATGGCAGTAAACTGAAAAATGCTTTAATTCAGCCTGGTGCAGCAAGTTACTTAAAAACAGCAACTCACTTGCGTATTGGTGTTTTCCTCATTAAATTCTGGTTTCACTTCTACTTACTGTATAGGGTGGACTCAGAAATTCCATACAGCAGAATAAACTACCTCAGACAGGAGGGAGGGTTTCTTGGGGACTTCTGAGTATACCAGTCTCCTTATTAATCTTGTGTTCTCAAAAATCCATGCAGCTCTACAATCTTTCAGCTGATTGCCAGACTGTTTTTTCCCAGCATCATGGAGCAATGACAGACATTTCTTCTCATATTTATGAGATAGAGGTTGCTGACTATATTTCACTTTCCTGTAGTATTATCCCCTGAAAATTTATTTGCCAGATATTTAGAGCACAAATGAAGAATAGCTCCAGGAAAGGAAACTATATCCAGGCATGCTAAACCTCCAGCCTCCCATGTCCCCTTGTCAATATCTTCTCAGTGGAAGTCCTTCAGTCTCAGAAACACAGCCAGAGAAGGACATCACAGGTGGCAAAAGAGATTTTAAGATCAAAGTCAAATTAATGCTTATGGTCTATTTGAAGGACATCAAAAATCTTATGAGATTAAGATCTGAAAACTGCATGATACATAACAATCACAGCAAAATTGTGTTTAGTCTACTGCTTGTAAGCATATTTTTAGTAGATGTTCCAACACCTAGACAGGCCTTCTGCTTACAGAGACTACGTAAAAAAGCCCACATCATAAAGGGGAGACATTCATGTTCTCCTATTCTAAATTTACATGCCTACAACAGTATACTGGTCTTCCTTTCCAGGTTTGGTTTCCATAACAGGTTTTTTTATCAAACTCTTTAGTATCCACTATCAGTTCATGTCTGAATTATTCTCTGTAACACTATCCACTTGTCTCACTATACCGTCTAAATCCATAGTTTAAGGACTTTAAAAATCATTCCCAGAGAACGTGCAATAACCACATAATCTCTTCATCTCACAATATACAGTTTGGATTTGGAATCATCTCTAAAAGAAGGCTGTTTGCCAAATTCCATGAACATCTAATATTTGAGCTCCATTCCATATCCACCCTCCTTGCATTACTCAAACATAGAACAAATCTTTCAGCTAAAAATATTATTTATAGAAAAGATTGATTAGAAAGTTATTTCTCAACCATTATCTTGGACACTGAAAATATGTTTTATTTAGCACATTCTATCCAGGCATAGAACTTATGCCACAAATTGGACATTGTCATCAGTTCAGAGTTAAGAGGAATTTTCTATAAATCTGTCAAATTTGTATTTTGAAGCTGCATTTATTAAGGAAAATAATGACTAAAAAATGATCAGTATTACAGCTGCATTTTCCTTATAATCTCAGGAAAAGATTAGGAACTGTAAAACCACATATAAATCAAAACCCTTTCCAAGGCCCTAAAGGCCTTTATTTCTCCTGAATAATGAGATCCATTCCTTCATCTCTTAAAAACGTGTTTATTAACAATAACAAAATTTACAATTATATCTTACATGGTCATTTTTCAAGCAGCCTCTGAAATGTGTGCTTCAGAGGAGCAGTAATTAATGCCAGTATTACCAATTTTTATTGTTTTTATCTCAGAAAAATGTTAAATTTAAGTATTTGTATAGCTACCAATAGGAATGCCTTAGTTTAAAAAATTTTTCCATTTTCACATAGTAATG
The DNA here is from genome assembly GCA_013396735.1 of Grallaria varia. Taxonomy (NCBI): domain Eukaryota; kingdom Metazoa; phylum Chordata; class Aves; order Passeriformes; family Formicariidae; genus Grallaria; species Grallaria varia. The sequence goes on from VWZG01002775.1 coordinate 61,359, forward strand.
CTTCCTGTAAAGGTCTGTAGGCTCTTTTCAATACCTTCTTGTATTTATATTTAAAGCAGTAAAATTATACCTTTTTAATGCTTTCAAGTGGATATATTTAAGGCGCAAGACATTTCTTTTGTGATTTTATCAACTGCTGGAGAACATCAGGATTAACTTTATTTTAACATAGCCTTATACTGATATTTTCCCTGTTCTCTGGCTTTATCAATTCTGAAATAAAACTCACAGGTTAGCTTTAGCTGGACAGAACCCAGGCTGCACAGAACTTATTTTTCTTTCTTTTTTAACATCTCTGGGTAATTCCTGAAGGAGAAGTGGTCCTGCAAAATCTTAACTCTCCAAGGTTTGTATCGACTAAATTATTTTCTTCATTTTGCATCTCCATCATGGCAGACAGCTTGCCTTACTGTTCCTCTGTTTCCTCCAAGAAAAAACACTTGGCGTGCCCTTTCCAGCTGGCATTCTATTCAGTGTGGTACTGCTGGGATAGCCTAAAGTGCATTTGCTGCATACCCAGTTAATGAGCTGGGTACCTAACCAAGCCAGCGCAGCCTGTGCCGTACACGTTTGTGTTTTGGTAGCTGCTCTCCCAGTGTTATCCCTGCTCATTATGTCAGGGGCAGCTTGTGCATGCTTAGGGGCGTTACAGCGACAGTGTAAATACAGCCCAGGTGCGACTGTTGCACTGTGACTACTGTGCAGTTTATGAACTGAGACTGAATATTGGCATGATGGGACTCTGTCACTGAACACAAAAGAAACCTTGGCAGTTCACTTCTTCTAGGGAACTCCTCTGTTAACATTGGCAGCCAAAGCTGCTCTTCAGGGTCACACAGAAATCAATGGACTTAAGGAGGGAGTCAAATATTTTGTGAAATTACAGGTTCATGAACTACAGAAAAGCACAGCACTAGAAATTTGTTCAGATCAAATTTTCATCTGGCCCAGTATCCTGTCTCTGCATCAGCTGGAAACGTTTTCTGTTAGCTGAGCTATAAGACATGGGTATATATACACGGCCCTTCTACAGACATTTCTACCTGCACTCCCAGCTTCTATTACTAAGCAGCATAGGAACTCCCTCATCTAGAAGTTATAATTCCTCTTATCTTTGCTTAGTTTTCACATTTATTTTTTTCTCTTCTGTGCACTTCTAAGTGTCCCACACTAGTGAATTCCAAAATAGAAGTCTTTGTTGTGTGTGAAAATTTCCTTTTATTAATTTCAAATCTGACGATTTCTCAATCTTAGGAGTAAAAACAAATTGTCATTCCCAGTTCATAATCCCAAAGGGATGCTGAAAATTAGTAGAATGATTCTCCAAGGAACATGTATGGGCAAAGGTTTTTAGGTTTGCTCGAAGAGACTCACAATTCACCTATGCATGAAAATCCCCAATAGAAAATATTTGTATCATGAGGCACTTACTAGTCCCACAGTGTAGGCCTGTCTGGGGAAGGAATGGGGGCGTGAAACATAAAAAAGAAAAGGTGAGTAAGAGTAGATACAATTGTTTCTACATTTTATTTCTTTATATTCATCAACTAACTGCTATCATTATACCTGATAAAAAGCTTGAATACCTGAAGGTTAGAAACTGCAGAGCAATTTCCATGAACTTATTTAAGCAACAGGGCAGAAACCTGATATCAGCTTTACATCCCTGCTATTGACAGCCATTAATTTTATCAAATATTATTTTAGTTTTAATTGGCGTGGATAAAAAGAATTATGTCAGAGTATTTTGTCTTTTAGATTACCATATAAGCCTATCTGGCAACATGTGTTTTCCCTATTGAAAAATAATCTTTCCTTTCCCAGTCAGTCTTCCCCTCCATTGGAGGGATGTTTTTTATAGCAGTTGTAATCAGATCCAGATGGTACATTTCCTGTTTCTTAGTATCTGAATCTCTGCCTTCTTTATGTCTTGAAATTATCATGCTCATGTAAAGAAATAATGACTTCACACTAATTCACCAATCTGGATATTAAGACAAGTGTAGATTTCCTTCAGACCTGCCAGAGGTTTACTAGAAACAGCAAAGCAGAAACCGAGTCTGAAACACCAAGTATGTATACATTAGGAAGAGGAGGTGTGAAAGGTGGGCCTGGGCATCTCTGAGCATTGATTTCTGGACCACCCACTCTGTTGTGCCAAAGACAAATATAAAACCCAACAGGGAGCAGAGAAGTATGCACATTCCCTTTGAACTGGAGTGATAGTGAAATTCAGGAAATGTTTAGGGGACTTCTGACTTCCTCTGAAACACAGAACTTGACTGCATTGATCTAGAGGTCTCTTTCTGTAAATGCATCTAATCCTGACAAAAGCATTTAATCTTAGGATTTTCATTGAATGAAACAATCTTCTATGTGCTATCAAGCATTAATTACCCTATTAAAAATATGCATCTTCTTTAAGTTTAAAAACCTAGGCCAGTAGTGTCCTTCTAACTAAGTTAATTTAGTAATGATAAATTCAAAGGAAAAGATGTTTTATTTAAATGAACCCCCTTTTACTAACCATTTATATGTGTGTGAATTTGACGTACTGTGAAAGAATGTATGGTTTGTGCATCATTGTTTCTCGCACTCTAAACATCGTGACTGCTTAAAGGCATATTGCAGAAGTGCCACTTAAATTAAAGCCCATCTTCTTGCTATAAAGCAATGCCGACCTAGTCTGGAAAGTTTTGGAAAACATGTAAGATTAAGTTTTGTGTATGCAAGAAGGGAAAAGTCTGTACTTTACGTTGAAGAAATCATTGCACATACCAACTGACTTTTGAATTGGCTATTAACCTTAAATATATGAGTGACCAGACCAACAACTTTGGAGCAGATGCACCTCTGTAAGTGTTTCAAATCCTTTCTGAAAGATATTTAAATCAGGAGAAAACGCTGCTAGCCTCTAGCAGGACATTTCTGAAAGTTGGCCTTTATTTGCACTAATGTGGCTCAGTAACAGATATCAGCCAAAGACATTTTAAAAAAATTAGCAAAATACCTAGACAACAAGTAAGTAATCCTTAAAATTGTCATCCTAGCAATCTTAAATGTGCAACAGGGATGAGCTGCTTCAAATACAGATGAAATTCTCAGAATTGGATTTAGTTACTATACCTCCTTAGTCTCTTCAGAAAATGCTTGCAGAATATCAGTCTGCCTGGTGTAGTTCCCATTGGCATCTTGTAGTCCCTGGAGAATACGCTCTCTCAGAACCAGAACAGAAACACGTAGTTGGTGCCAGAGCAGTTGTACTGTATGGATATCGACTATCACATTGACAGAGTAAGACAGAAGCTTCAGGGAAAACTCAGTCTCTAGTAGAGCATGAATTTGTTCAACGTGATCAGATATATCTTCACAAATATCCTGCAATGGAAAAATAAAGTAGATATTTAGCTACAGGCATGGTCCTTTCATGGATGAGCTCTAATTTTCATGTACATTTAATTAAATGCTGACTAGATCATTTCATAGAGGAAAGATACTGTAATTAATACATCCAGGGTTCCTTTTTTTTTTTTTTTCTCTTTTATTCATGGCAATGCTACAGCAACTGAACCAGCAGCTGTCCTGTTCTCAATACTGCTCAGTAACTGCAGAGACGGCAGGAGAAGGATGGCCCAAGAGGATCACATGAATCAGAAGCAGAAAACTAACACCATAAGATGACATTCTAGAAGACAATAATAGGAATGAGGGTGGTAAGATTGCCATGGGCTGTCTCCCTCTCTGCTGCACACACACACAGACCAGTTAAAATGCGAAGAATCTGGTCTGTGCTAGTCTCAATAAAATTCATTTGGGCAGAATTTAACTTTTAATCTATCCTCTTTAACCAAGTAGCAGTTTGGGGCTGCATTGATTCAGTGTGAATAAGCCATTTCTGAGACCCATTGCTGACTGCGGCGGTGAGAGGGCACTAATTTTTGCATAGCCTTGTTCTGGGCTCAAAACTGAGCAGAAGAAGATGGGTGGAAAAGGAGAGAAAGGGGAAACAGAAAAGCTGTGAACTGTTGTGTTAAGAAAGGAGAAAAGAGAAAAGTTACCAGGTTATAAACCTAAGTTTTTGATGGGGTGGTATCCTCTGAATTTAACAATTAATATCACAGATTACTAAACCATGCTGCATACAGAGTAAAATCATTTCAATCCACTCTTAATTTTCTTTGTGAAAAGACAAGTCACAATACTAAAGAAAATTTAAGCATATGCTATGGAGGAAACAACACTGCCTTGTAACAACTCTGTTGGAAAACTATGTGTGAAAAGCCTGTTGTAAACAAGTAAGGAAATGTGAACACTGAAAAAAATTTAGCACTGGATCCTAGAAGTTTTTTCCCTACATGTGTAACATATATTTAAAGGTGACTTAGTATCATATTTAAATCCTAGACATATTTCATAAAAATACATAAATCTAACTCAAACCTTCCACAATGTCCTTTTTGTGTACATCAAAAAAGTGAGAAAAATCATAATTTTAATTCATTTCAAATTTGCTGTTGAAACAATTGTATCAGACAATTACAATGAAACCTTATTAGAATGAATAATGAAAATTTATTACAATAAAACAGTCTCTGATAATACTCTTGTGGTTTTGTACAGCAGTAGCATAACAGGAAAACCTGATTACTTATACATTAATAATACTGTACAGTAATTTCTATCAGTTCAGAATTGGCATCTGCAGTCTGAAAGTAAAGACAAATTATTGAGTCTGTAATTGTACATATGTAACAAATTAAACCAAAGACAGATCTCTAGAAATATAAAATAATTTTGTCCAACAGATAGCACAATATTAGCTATTATAGTTGAGTGCAATTGGTAGTTACTCATTTTAATAAAGCAATGACAGTTTGATCAAGTCCCCTGCAGAAGCAGTTCTCAGAAATGCCAGATGAGCACAAAAGTTGGGAGTTTTAATGAGCAGAGCTTTGGGGCTGCCATGAGATTACCTCTTCCCCTTTATCCTCAGTCCCCTTGCTGTAACAACCAGTGTCTGTGTTTGCAAGTACAACACACAGAGCCTCACCTGCCAACATGTAGGGCTGCGAGTGCTCAGGGCTTCAAATATCCACACGCTCCCAGGGTGAGCAAATGGACACTCTAGTTACCAGATTAGACTGCTCATCTAATTCAATAGACACACAGAGGAGGCTAAAACTCTCAGCAAAATATTTTCCAAGCTTTGGAAAAAGTTATTTTTGTCCATTTAGTTATTATTATCCATTTATCCAACTACAACTGATACTTGACTAAAAAGCACAGCAGTAATTCTATGTTGTTTCAAATGTTCTAAAGAATATTTCTAGTGAATTAGTTTGACTGAATTTGCATTCAGTCCTCAAAGATTGTTAATGCCTTTTTCCTCTTGGCAATAATGGAGTTTAATTTTAATTCTAGGGATTAAAAAATAGATTGTTGCTCTGTAACTGTAATTTTGTAAGTCAGACAAAATCTATTGAAAAATACTTAATATACCTTCATTTAGACTATTTGCGTGAGTGAGCCTAGAGATGTGTCAAAGTGCAAAACAAGTTTTCAGTATTTTCCAGCTTCACACACATGGGTATATGCTGAATTCAACTGCCATACGAATTCTCAGAGTGGTTGAAAACACAAAGCCGTAAGAAGAAAGAATTAACAATAAGCAAGTGTCTCCTGAGAATTGTTAGATAATGTACTGAAAATATTGGCTGATGAACCTAGGTAATAGTCTACATCAAGAATTCAGACCCACACTTCAAAGAAGTTTTCTCTTCATCTCCCATTATGCTAGCTACCAAAGCACCTCAAATTTCTGAAACTTTCCACAACAAATCAGACAATTTTGTACTGAAATGCAAATCCCACCACCACTAGAGGTTTGAAAGAAGCAGATATTCAAGGACATATGCTATCAATTTTTACATGGCTTGCTGTACCTTGCTCATTTTCCTCAAAAAGGAAAGTCTGCTTGCTTACAGACTTCTGCGAGCACAGCAGCAACCAAGTGCTTTATGTACTAACAAGATAATTAACAGCTCCTAACAGAATCAGTAGCATGGAGAGAACCTAAGGTCGACCTTGACTGCATCCAAGTAAAGGTCACATACTCTGACCTTAACATGTAAAACTAACACCTTAGTAAAAGACAAAGTACCAGCTCTTAAAGGATTTAGGTTATAACCAGAATGGGTGGCCAAAAGAAAGTTATTTTATGAGTGATTAAATGAGCCAGGAAGGAAATCAGGTCCTTATATACCTTTTCATAATATATAAAATCTGAGCTCCTTTTTCTGACTTTATCATCAGCTGCCTCTCCCTTCTGGCCTGGAATTAGCATAGCTTTGAACTGCCATCGTAGTCTGGTCTTCACTTTTATGAGAGAATGGAAAGGATTTTTCCCTTTGCTGATAAGTGGTTGACAGGACACAATTTTTACGGGTATTGGTTTGGGTGCTTTTTTAGTTCTTTCCCTATGAGACAAAAATCTGATTGAACCACTCAGGATAGCTGATGTAATTTGTAATGGGGTCAGGCATAGATTTGAAGTGATTTAATTCCCCTGTTAATAGCTTCAGCTATTCAACATCCAGAAGCCCTGAACAATTGCCTACAGTGCATGCAGAAGTTCAGTATGTCCAGTTCAATATTTGATCAATGCTATGCAGTCCACCTGCAGGTGCACTCTAAGTCTGAAGACAGACGAGAGCAGGCTGGATTCACTGGGTGTTTAGAGTGCAGTAGTGTCGATGCAGCTCTTACTGAGCAGGCGCTACCTGCTGATGTGATATCCAGTAGCTGAGCAGCAGTTCCCGGCAGCTCAGACACCACGTGGAAGGAACCCAATCATATATCAGTCTGTTGGGTATTTCTTAAAAAAAAAATCTGAGGAGTCATAGGCTGACATTCCTGCATCACATAGCAATCTCTTGGTGGGTGACTTCTATTCCAGCTGAGCCTGTAGCCATTGTCAATAGAACTGGATTTCACTTCACCACAGGTCAGGTTCCTGGATAAAATGAGTAAGATTTGTTTGCAGGAAATCTATCTTATCTAAAGTTTGTAAAAAAAAAATTTAGGCCCCTATTGATATCTCCCTTTTTTTTTTTTTTTTTTTGACTGCCATATGATGATGTGAAGGGGACGGCTGTGGAAAGGACAGAAAAATAGCTGTGTAGAGGCTAACACTAACCTGCAAGAGGACAAAATTATGAAGAAATGATAACTTTTGCCATATAAATTAATGCTGATTGGTCTTCAGCAAAAGGGTTTTAATAAAGCTGCATATTATTGCATCATTTCTCTACACTTGCCTGGCATATTGAGAGGAAACAATATAATATCAAATCTAGTTGGCATTATCTAGTACAACTTTTTCTTTTTACAGGTAATTATATCTCGCACAGCTGTGAATTTAATAATTTTCTGTAATAATTAATGTCACGTGTCCTTTTTACACCTTGAATTTATAAATAAAAAACAGCAGTTATCACAAGATAGTACCTAAATGCTGTCATGAGTGTCAGTTGCTGTTACTTTTAAGTAATAAGAAAACAACATTTATCTATTGACATCTATTTGTAAATACGCATAGTTCCAGGTGAATGACAATAATACAAAGCCTAAACATATAAGTGTGGAAAATCTTCCCCATTTTAACAGTATATAGTTTTCATCAGAAGATAATATAACTTGATTTTTAGAAAGCACTATTTCCAGAAAAAACTTTTATAGTTATTAATCTCACACATCTGCTAGGCATTTTTATTTTTACACAGTTTCATAGTGATGTTATGGTAAAGATTTTGTCATCCTCTCATGGACTTTCCTGTAGCACTGACTGTGGAATTTCCTAGGCTACAGGGGTTGCACCCATTTGGCTGCCAACTGCCCACTTCACTCAGCCTTCCAGACAGCTGATCCTGTAATTTGCAGCTGCTGAATCCATCAGCCTGCTCGTAGCCCTCCGCGTCAACTAAAATAAAGTAGAAGACGTGGCTAGCAGTAGATGAAGAAAAAGTGCATAAATAAACCCTCAAGTGTCAATGAAAGCAGCTTTCATGTTGACTTTTAAAAATGTTTTCTCTCTGGTCTTCAAGAAATTGTGTTAAGATGTACATGAACATATTGAAAGATAATATGTTGCAGTATGTTTCTTTAGAGTTGGTATCAGTGATGGAGAGGCTATACTGGAGAGTTCTATTCTTTGATCTAGCAGTAAAACCTCAGCAGGACAAACTGACTGCAACTGAGTCTTATGACTACTGTACATGCAAACGTTATCTAAGAAAATGTCCATCTATTCCTTTTAAGTGTATTTTAATTCCTCAGAAAACAAATATTCCAGTCAGAAGGTATAGGTTCTTCTGTTCAGGGGAAAAAAAAAAAAAAAAAGTAGAAGACATGACAAAGAATTTTCAGATTAATATTTTAATTGTACTTGAAAATTATAATGCTACACACGCTTTTTTTTTGTGGCTATTTTTAAGTAAACAATTATGTCAAAGAAAACCCAGAATGTGACTAGGAGAAATCAACTGCCATGGAAGGGCCTGGCCAGGCTGCAAATGGCAATTTTGTCCGAAAGTGATTGAAGTACTGAAGTACTGCAGCTGCTGTGGCCGTGTCAGTCAGTGACTGGGGGAAATGAATGTATTTTACTGGGTGAAGAATGCAAAGTGCAGCAGGAAAACAGCATCCTGAGATCCCTGATCCTGCCTGCTGCTGACACTGACAGCTTGGAATCACATTGCTCCTTGAAGTAAGCTTCTCCTCTCCTCCCTCAGGATAACACACATACTACTGACAGGAACTTATTCCTCATGGACCATAATTTTCTGCACATTGTTCTCTTTCTCAGCTTGGCTTTCATTTTGATTCATTTGTTCCCCTTATTTTAAGTGAGCAACATTTTAATCATTGCAAAATTCCAGTAAGTGGATCTAAGGTGATCCACTTTCTGTTGTATGTACATTGCTATTGCAAAATTCTCAAAAAAGTTTTGAAAATAAATATTGAGTCTGGTGAACTCTAAGTAGCTATGCTTCCACTGTGTTTTGTTATCTCAGGAATCAGACATTCTTATATCCCTGTACTTAAAAATAATGCGAAATAGATGTCAAATCATCAGTTCATTGACAGAGCTGCTAAAAAGTAATGGATTGTCTGGGTTTGTAGCAAACATAGAGCTGCTTTGTAATAATTTATTAGTTGTTTAGGTGATGTGTTTTATTAGGATGTTTGTTGTGTAAGTTTATCAGTTGACTATCACTCTGCAAGGAACATGAGCAAGGAGAAAGGAAGGAGATATGATATCACATGCTGAGCACTTCAGGCTGAGGAAAAATGACTGAAACGTTAATGGTGAAACTCCTGTCTCAGGATTCCAGCCACTTGCATTTGTTTTGCCATATGGGCCATTGCTGAGGCCAAAGGATCAAACATAAGTGGGAGCATGCAAAGGGCTCCTTTTGTCCAGACCCAGGGCAGTTGCTGCTGGGAGTAATTCCAGCACACTGCCAGGACCAGCTGCAGTGCCTTGCAAACCTGGGCCAGCCCGCACCTTTTCTGCAGGAGGCAGTGGCTGCAGGGAAGACAGACTGCTTTCAAATGTTTATTTCCCCTACTAAATTTAATCAGTGTTTTAAGGGAAAAAGACTTGCTGAACACGACATTCACCACAGGCTTCTTTTATACATCTAGTTCACCCAGGAAGCTTCAGAAAGCTGATGCACGAAGCCACTCTAAGGCCTGGAATGGAACTGGAGAGCCACAGGAGAAGTTACAGCATTAAAATGAGGCACCTCAGAACTGTATTGAAAGACTATTGTGCAAACAAATCAGGACTGGCCAGTTCTGGGATACTGCTGACATCGGTAAAACTGACGCATGAATTGCATTCGTGGAAGAAATATACAAAGTGAATATGGCAACTAAGTTGCTGTGGTAAGTGATGTGACATCTGCAACTACACCTTGTTTTCGTATTCCTGAACTTCCACTGGTTCTACTGTGTAATGTGCCTAAAGTTACAATTTAAAAACCCTTTGAAACCTTCAAAATAAGAAATATATTCTCATATGCCCCAAGCATACAATGTTCAGAGACTTTGCCTATTAAAGTTATCACTTTACAACATTTCTCCCATGCGTAACTGCACAAATTTTCCTTTATCTTATTTTAAGCACATTAAATCAAACTAATTTTTATCAAGGCCTAACTTTGAAAACTTTAAACAAATTAAAACTTGACAGAAAATGCCATATTTTGCTGACTGAAGTCTGTTTTTTACTACACTCTGAAAGACGACATTGGGCACAGGTACTCTAAAACAGTTCTTCATGTAAGAAAATAGATGCTACTGAACTATGCAATAGAGTAGCAGGTTTCGGTTCTAGCTACTTCAGACAAAAAAGAAAAAGACAAAACCCCAATTTAGTCAAGCAATTGGTAGTAGAGGGAAGTTTTGAAAAAAAATAAATTTTTCAAATGCCTGTTCATTAGATAATAGTAATTATATATATACAAATATTTATTTGCATCATGCATGAGAAAAAATCATGAGATAGCTTTATACTAAGCACACTCATCATTCATTATTTATTCATATCTATTCAAATGGAAGAGAGAAGACTTATTAAAACATCCTTCAAATACCTTATAGTTCTCTTCACGGAACTCTGTACTTTTTTCTGAAATAATAGATGAATGTAGGCCATATATTGCAACTTGCTAGATAACTACTGTTGTTTCTTACTTTTTTTATTCTCTTTACTCAGCACTTTCTTGCTTTCTGTAAGCCATATATACTAAGTGGAATTTTAAGGAATTTCTATTTCAAATTACCACATACAAATGAAAATTGAGGATGCAAATGGAAGAACATTTTACTCAAAGTGAACACACAGACTCCACTGTAGCTAAACCAACCAGCTCTTGGTAGCCTGGCCAGTACTAGGCAGTTTTTGACCTCAGTGTAGAGAATAATCAACTGCCCATAAGAAACTATCATTTCACGCATGACTTACAAAAATTTAATATGATAAACAATCACATTAGCCATATGAGTAATCATAAAGAAAATCACTCCTACTATTTGATCAGAACTTTCATAATTTGATCCACAATATGAAATAACTAGCAGAATTCAATGTTATTGCACCAATAATTGAGTAATTTTCCAGAAAAAAAATGTTTATCCCTTTGAAAGTTTTCAAAAGGCTGTGCAAATTATTATTTTAACATTTCAGCTTTGAATATGTTCCACTCTTGTTCTGTTGTCATTTTTAGTTTGAAGACTTGGAATTACTCTTGACATAGAATAAGAAAATGTCAAGAATTCTTTAAGTCTTCTGCAGGGCCATAGGGTCTTCATTGTCTAAACTCTATTTTCTGGTAAGCCAATCTCTTTTTGTAGTTTTGACAAGAAAATAAGTGCATCTATTTTAAAAACATTTTTCAGTTTAAAGAGTTCATCAGAAAGACTCATTTTTATTAAATTCAATAGATTTAACTGGGGTCTTTGATATAGAACTGCTGGTCCTAAAGAGAAGAGTTTAGGTGAAAGAGGAAAATTTTGGGGTGAAAAAGTCTCATTCTTGAAATAATGAAATTTCAAATAACAAAAAAACCGTATCCCTACATAAATAGCACAAACTATTTTAGGCAGCAATGAGCTCCTGAAATGTAAGATGTCAAAATAAATTAATGAATGAGAGTAACTACAAGTTTAAACAAGTGAAAAATCCAGGCCTTCTGCATAGACATGCAGAACACAACAAAAAAGTTTTCATCAAAATGTTTTGACTTGCTCAAGCCAAAGAATGCTAACCTCATTCACTCTCTTTGACTGAAATTTAGTGACTATACCAGAATTTTTAAAGGATGGTGAGACTCTACTCTCATCTCAAATGAGATATGAAGGGTCAGAAGTGAAGAACTATCATCATGCCAGGTCTTCTACAATGAAAATTGATAGCATGATAAGCAGTTTTCAAGATAAGTTGCTGTTTATATCAGTGCAGCTAAGCCTCCAAGAGCTTCTATGACACGTTATTGAAGTTATTTTCCATCAGTCATTAGTAGGACAGCAAAAAGGACATAAATTCTCTTGTTCTTTATTACCAGACTTCAGTTTATTAGCATTGTTGTTCCCTTTTATGTTGTTCAGTGAATCATAGAATCACAGAATCATTTAGGTTGGAGAAGACTGAAAGCAAACATTTAATCAATGAAACCCTATGGAGATCACTGAGATTTTTTTGCTTCATTTAGAAACATGAAATAGAAACCTTTTAGTCTACCTTGCATGCTGCTTGCTGTTTGTGACCTTCCTGCCCTCTCTCCCAAATGACAAATGTTCAAGCCAGATGGAAAGCCCTTGTAGATGCTCCAATGAGTTAGTAACAATTACAAAGCACTTAGAGCATGTGGAGGCATTTCCTGTAGTCTGAAAAAGCTACCACCTACCCATCCGACCAGGAGACTTGTTCCATTACGGATATTCCTTACTGCATTGTAAGAGTCAGGGTAAGACTATGTAAAACAGTGCTAGACAAAAAAAATTTGAACAAAAAATAAATAAAAGCAAAACCCACAAGAAAACAAAAAAAAATAAATCTAAGTTTGATATATCAAGGAATAGCAATTTGAAAGACTGGCAGAAAGCTTTTTTACATAATTAGAGTCTTAAGTGAACAAAGAAATAAAGGAACAAATTTGAGGAAGAAAATAAAAATTTAGAAGATTGACTCTTAAAGACATCTAAAGTGTACAAGATTTTTATCCTAATTTCACTTCTGAAAGTGCACATAAAATTTCTTTATTTGCTTATGGAAAGACCTCTTCAAGCAGACAAATGACAACCCTTATTATAAGAATCATAAAAAGGTTTGGGTTGGAAGGCACCTTAGTTCCACCCCCCTGCCACAGGCAGGGACACCTTCCACTAGACCAGCTTACTCAGGGCGCCATCCACCCTGGTCTTGAACACTTCCAGGGATGGGGCATCCACAGATTCTTTGGGTAGCCTGTGCCAGTGCTCACCTCCCTGATAGTACAGGATTTCTTCCTCATATCTAATCTAAACCTACTCTCTTTCAGTTTGAAACCATTCTTCCTTGTCCTATAACTATGGTTCCTGATGGTTATAATTATTATGATTCCTAATTAGGCAGTATGTTAGCAATTGTTCCCCATTATTTGCCGGTATGTACTACATAGGTCTTGGAGTATGTTCCTGTGGGTTTTGACTTCAAATGCAACAAAGATGAAACTAAACAAGAAAACCCCTAATTTACATCCACAAAAGGAAGAATATAATAGGGGGTTTTGTAGGCTTTTTTGAGAAAGAATATAATGGACATTAAATTGGAAACCTGGAATTATGGTACTGGCATATCTGAAGCATTCGAACTACCTATTTATCTGAGATTTCACATACAAAACTAATAAATATATTGTAACTAGTAGTTTGTACTATCTGATTATTTCCAAATCTCACTGTCATCCCACAGGTGCATAACGTCAACACAGATGTATATTTATAAGTCTGTGTATCGTATCTTCTTTTCAAACAAAGTCATGTCCATAGTATCCTTGAATTTTCAATTTTGATGTAAAAAGGATGCTGTATAAACAGAAATTATTAAAAACTTAGATTTTGCACCATATTTGCAGTACATTGACTAGAAATACTTTGAACATAAGCTAGTAAAAATTGCCATATGTAGTGGACACAATAAAGCACTTTATAATCAGATTGCCTCTAAGGAACCTAAATTTCACTGTCATTAATAATAGATGTTTGTTCTGGCTGCTTATAAGACTGAGCATGCCAGAAACTAGCATCTTCGTACTATATTTGGATGTAAATACTTAATTTTAAAATTAAACATAATATTGTAGTTAGAACTACTCAAATACACTGTATTTGTAATTTAGAAATATTTTACAGCCCTGTAGAGCATATTCCAAGGGCATATTCATACAAGGCATATTCCAGTGTGACAGTTGTGAGAAGACAGCTTGTGCTCTACTAGAATAATTTTACTGGTGCCAATTTTTAGCTTTACAAGAGAACTTTTCAGTGTAAAGCACTGGCAGACTTAATGGCTGTTAAGATGTTGATGCTGCTTGAGAAAGTACTTGTGTACTACAGTAGAACTGAAGTGCCCTGAAAGAAGGAGAAAATGAGCTGTGTTTATCTAAATATTTATTCAATCTTGTATACACATATGTGTATGTACAGGCAAATATATTTACTCCACATTGCTAACCAGAATAAGATCCTTGATTTACAAAGCACTTCATAGTTAGTGTCATTTACGTAGTTGAGAAAGCAAGACAGTATGACCTGTGAGATAAATTGTTTCTTATGCTGACAGGGAACAGTTGTATCTCTGACCAGGATGGTATTTCTTTATATGTTATTTTATTTTCTACCTGAACAGAGATAAGTTATAAATTATCTTTATCTAGACTGTAGCTTTCGGTGATGAGTGTGACTCTTACCACTGTGCAGGCTCCGTGAGAAAGAGAAAGGTTGTTGCCATGCCTGGGCTTGTAAAGCAACCCTTTGAAATTCAATAGCCGAATTTGTCTGTACAGAGGTTAATGAAACTAGGTGCCTTCCAGATTCAAATGTGTATTTGTGCATTTTATTCACTTGTAAATACTTTTATTTCCTGCAAAATTAGTCATCATTAATTTTGCCTCGATTGAATCCTAAATTTACACAAAGTCAAATCCTAATTTTCCTCAAACAATAAGATTCACAAAAAATGGCATTGGATCCTTGCATTGTGGCATTCTGAAGCATAGGCGGGTAAGAAGGAAAAGAAAGCAGCACATAAACTGCAAGTGTTCATATTTCCATATTCTTCTTGGAATGTCTGAGCTGGGTCTGCAGTGACCTAGCCTGGTCACAAGCTCTCCTCTGCGATAGAGGCCATGCTGCTGCTGGACTGGCTGTGAGCCTGGAAATACAGTAACTCCACTCTCGTGGTTTTGCACTTGAGCTAAGAGCATTGCCAAAGCCTGACTCACCCTGTCTAGCCGAGGCAGCTGGACTGTCTCCACCTCCTGCACAGGTAATGTAAAAATGAGGGACTGCCTAACTCTGGTAGGTTGAAGACAGTGTTACTGTACAACAGTCGTGAAAAGCACAACCCTTGCAGCAGCCCTGACCACAAAATCGTGATGTCTAGTCTGCGACTGCTAACACGAAACACCCCTCCTCCCCAATACACCCCTAAAGCCTACATTCATAGGGGCTTCTCCGCCTTTTTTATGTTCAACACATTTCAAAAGTACAATATATTTCTCTGCAGGTCATCTACCAAAACAAGAAATTCATTAAGCTGCAGAAAAAGCAAGAACTGTTTTCCCCTTCTTGACAAGCCACAGTCAGATATCAGCCAATCTTGGCAAGTTTGAGTAAAATGGAAGGAGTACTGGTGTTTTTAAATAGTGTTTTTATTTCTCTTACGACTATTAAATATTGAGATCTTTTCACAGAGACTTTTTCAGCACTTCATCAAGAATTTTGTGAGAAACTGTGTCGCACTGAGCCTAAAGGAAGCTTGATCAGCTGAGAAATTCTTGAAATAGTATTAATAATGGCAAGTCTTTCAAACCCAATATATTTATATATCCCCTCTACATCCATTCTCTTAAAATTCTACCAATGCCTATAATTCATTATCCTGCCCTCCAAAAATACATTAATCAAGCACTAATATGTTATATAGAACATTATGACTCCTCTGAGCCATTATGATAAATTAACTTCCACCAGGAAGACATACTAAAACCCCTACCAACTGTTTAGCTCTCTTAATAAGGGGCTGGGGGAGCCCATAGTTAATAAAAAAACAGAAAAGTATCATACTCTGAAACTGACGCAAGACAAAGGATGACAGAATTGCTTGTTGTAATGGCCATTTCCCAAAATATTAGCCATACCTAGTTTAAATTTTCACAGTGTGAAGAATTTCTAAAATTTACCATTACCGTTTATAATTCATTATGTCTTTTGCAATTTCAAATGGGATCAGAAGCATCAAAATAATTCAATATTTCTCCTGAAGATGTTCCCAACTTGTGAAAACTCTGTTTTGCAGACTTCAAATGAAATTCAGATAATAATCAGAATTGAATTTGACTCTACAGTTTCTGATTTTGTGTCTGAAGTAAGCATACTGCAAAAACAAAGTAAACCAGGAAAAGTATCATTTCCTGAGAAAGTTTCTTAGCTTATCAGCACAGACAATCCATATGAGAAAGGCAATACTTTATCAGCTAAGTATCTTTAACTCGCTCAGGGCAATCATACAAACATTAAAAACAAAACAATTTGCACAGGAAGCTATCAAGTCAGATGAAAGGCAAATAAAAATATCACTACAGGTGTGACAACAAATTAAACATAAGTAGAGACGAAAGGACAGAGAAAGTAAATTTTAAAAAGAAACCTCCACATGGCAAAGACTGTAAGCAATTGCAAGTGGATTGCACACAGAGAGGCTGCCCTCCAGCATGAACCCTAGAGTGCTGAGTGGGGATAAATACCAGATTCACTTCAAAATCAGATTTCCAAAGCAAACTAAAATGGTAATATAGACATACAGAAGAGCAAAAACATCTCTCTAGTTCTTATATGGAACAGAATTAGTTCAGACTCCTACTTTACAAATACATTTCAATATCTGAAGCAGTTCCCAGAAAAGGACATGAAATAGAGCAATAACAGGCACCTACTGCACTTAGTCTAGTACTAGGCACATATAGTTGTAGCAGAATTTTCCACTCCTTGTGCCTGAGCTTTAAGTGAAACTTTAATGAATAGCACTTTGGAGAGGAATACAGCAACAACTGCCATTACAGAGACGAAGGTTCTAACTTGTTTAGCCAGCAAAGTCTGAACAAGAGCAATTGGCCACTGATGCATGGGCAGCTGAAGAGCAAAAGAAAAAAATCTTTAAAGAGTCAATGAAAAATTCCTATCCAAAAAGCAGATGTAACTGCTGCCATAATCTATGGCTGATTTCCCATTCTTCTGGCAGTTTGTAGAGACTATACATCAGTCAACAATTCTCTATCCAGTGCCAACTTTTGCTTCAGGAAAATCAAAAGGCTTTATCATCTTAATCCAATGCAAATCTTTGAAGAAAACAGTCTTGGCTAACCAAAAAATTCCTGAACTTTCCCAGTAGACACAGTTTCAAAAGAATGAATAATTTTGCAGAGAGAACAAATGCTTTTGAGCAGTCTGAGCATCCTTAGGATATGGCACACAAACAGTTTTGTGAGCTGAGAAGAAAATTAACACAAAGGGCCTTTGAAAAGCATACCAATATCAGAATATTTTTTAATGGTCTGCTAAACTAGTGCAACTGTGATAAGCCTCAGACTGTTCATGACATTCAGTCTCCTTATGAAAAGCTACAGAATTTAAGTTTCTAATAAAAATAGTAAAATCCACATACATTGATGCAGTTCCCTCTTTTCTATTACTTATATGATTTTCAGTCTGTTGGTTTTCCAAGCCTTTAATAAACATCTCTTCACAATATAGGTCGAAGCTGTAGCCAAAGTAATGCAATTATAAACTTACAGTGTCTATTTCTAATTATACTGTGACCTATAAAAAGTTAGCTGCATAATGTTTCAGAGAATAGGGATGACTGAGCATTAAGTTTCACCTCAACACACACAAAAAAAGATATAATCTCTGCATCAAAGCATGAGACCAAGAGCTTTGCACATGACAAACATCTTTTTTACCTTCAGAAGTGAAAGCTTTTAATTGTTTAAGCCTAAGATTGTGAATGCAGAAACTTTACAGTATGTAAAGAGACTGAAGAATTTTTTCTCAATATATAGAAATCTACATCCACAGGGAAAAAAACCTGTCAGTTTTGCCAATTAGATTTACAGTACCCAGGAAATGCAATGCATTATTTCAAACCAAACACATTTAGGTCATGCAATACTGTCAAGAATTTGAAAACCAGCTGATTTTAAAAATTCTTTCATTGATAAAAAAATTACAAAATGATAATTTATTGCTTTAGACTTCTTTAGCATTTCGTAAAGTATTTCAGTTTAATGGTATCTTACCTCATTTATACCAGAAGGAGAGTTTTCAGGTATCAGCTTTGCAAAAAAATGAACTGTCCCATTTTCTTTCCTCAGCTAAAGGAGTTACATGAAACCAGCAATTCAAAAAATATGTGTCTGTTTAAAAGGCAGACAGGTAAGCCATAAAAGATCCATAACCAAATCCATCTTCTGTGTGGAGTCAACAGCTTTTGTTTTACATGAAATATAGTGAATAGTCTGCTGCCTCTACCTGTGTTATTGTGCAGATCAAGTTTAGGCCTGTCTGCTCTTCACCTGCATGTTCCGAGCTACAGTAGTGATTTCTCAACATTCAATCTGCTGTATGGCAGCTCACTGAAATTTCAGCCGACACTTGTAGACTTGCAATTAGCAAGGTTATTTTAAGCACTGACCTAAGTTCCAGCAGAATGTTTATGGCATTATGACAGGAAGGAATCTAGTATCATATCAGCCACTTGGTAACCCTGTAAAGCTGATCCTGGAGACAAGACTCTCTAATTCACAGCATAAAAGTAAATATCTGACCCAAAATTTACTTCAATTTTTCTTTTTAAGTCTTAAATAGAATGGAAATATCTAGTTGGTTCATATTAGGAAGCTTAGAACTTATTTTGGGATTTGGTAGATCATATGCTTGGAACAAATGTATTAATAGGAAGTTATGACTTCCCTAATGGAGAGATTCATTGCTTAAAAAACAGAGACTATTACTTTTGTAATGTTCATATTTGTAATAATGAACTACTACATTCTGAATGGGAAGAGAAAATCACTTACATAGTTCTTGAACTTATTATATTTGGATTCTATAACAATACCTTTTAGTTTCTCCTTGGTTATATTGAAAAGAGCTCCCTCTTCTGTACAAGCCTTTGGAAACCCTCGTTTGCCCTGGATTCCTTCTGCATTCTCTGGCTGTCTAACTATTTCTAAGTCATGTCAAAAGGCTCAGTCATACCTCCACACCCTCATTTGCTGTTCATTCTCATTCCTCCCCCTGCTCCCTGCCCACTTCTTGTTTCTTTTTTATTCATGGATCAGCTTTCTTGTTCCCACCCATTCTCATACTTCCAGTAGTGGCAGATCTAACCTCATATATGGAACCACGACAAACAGCTCCTCTGACTGCCCCAGGTTAGAGTTAGAATGGTCAGCCAGCTCGTGTGTGTGTGCTCACACACACCCATGAGAAGCTTTTCTGAAAGCACCACAATCAGAAACATAAATAAATGAGAGGTATTTGTTTAAAGGAGAAGTAAATGAAGGGGGGGGGGGGGNCTTTTTCAAATTATTTAGTAACTTCTACACATCACAAATCACAATGAAACTGCTCCCTTGATATTGCAGTAAAATTCACTGGAGGCAAAATGTACTTTTGAGAATTAAGAATATTGAGAAAACAATGGTGAAAGCAACATAAACTCCTGCTCTTCTCATTTTAAAATATTAAATGCTTCCTGAGTTACATACAACCCTCAGAGAGCATTCAAAACAATTAGCAACAAGCTGAGTGTTAGAGTATCTGAAATAGAAAAATTTAAAATACAATAAGGCAGCAGGCAAAGTCTTCATTTATATGCCAAGACCAAGAGCTGGAGTTTTTGAGTAAACTGACCATTCGAATCGTTTTGAGATGGTCAACACACGGAAGGACTTTGTAGTCACCACAAATAGTACAGTATATGTACATGAATGCATACACACAGCTAAACTCTGAATGCAAGGACGGAAACATTACTACCATGGATACACAATTGTTTCTTTCAGAAGAATACTTTTATAACAGAAGATTTCTTATGAAATACCATGACCTAACTCTTCGAAGACATCATGGAAGTATTGGCTTGCTAATGCAGGGCAGCCTTAGCCATCAAAAACTCTAAGTTAGAGTTTAAAGCAAAAGGCATTTTTTCTTCCTCCAACATTCCCTGTTTTTTAAATCTGGGAATCACAAAATCTGCATTTAAATAAATATCTTTTCCATTTTAGATCTATCCATGAACAGATAACTAGGTTGACTTCTATAACAGCAAACGGAAGTCTCAAAAAATGAGGGTAACAGTATTTGATTGAGAAATGGCAGTAAAAGAACCAGTAACGCAAATGTTTTGTTCCAGTGCTTAGTCAAAAAGCAGATTAGGACTACTGACTTCAGGGAAGAGGGGAGAAAAATTTGGCCATAACAGCATTTCCAGGTTTGGCCAGAGTTGCTTGCCCTGTGCTCAAAGATTGTATCATACACTGCATTACTTGGTTTTACTAAATCATCTTGAACAGTGTTATATGAAGCCCTCTGGCCAAATTTTTAAAAAAATCCTTTCTCAAAATTATTTCAAATTATTTCCGTTGCAATTTTGTTCAGTTCCAGTTTCAAATAATTCTGGCTCTAAAAATATTATACCTTTCATAGGAAAACTATCAGTTTCCATCAACTGCTAGTATTTAAACAGGTAGCTACGTAGGGTACCGTAGATTTATATCCTTTTTGCAATATGAAATAGATTTTCTAAGTTTAATTAAAACCTTTATTTTATTTACACGCAGCACTGGCACGATACATAGAGATGCTGTGATTCTACAAGGCTTTCCTCTGTTTTGGGGCTTGTAAAATACTGACAAAGAATAACTGAGGATCAGTGGCTCAATTCTCTCTTTGAAACTTTAGTCAAACCTGCCTAAGAGCAGGAAATCCACTTGCTGTTGAATCTCAGAATGTTGTTTGCATTACCAGTGTTTTACTTGCTGATTTCCAAGTCTTTACTACTGTTCTAGCTGCTGATTGCACTCCCTGTTCCAGGAGGGAGCTGTAGTTGAGTCATGTTGGGTGAGAAAGGCACGTAGTCTGCTGATGAGTTAGAAATGGACTACCATCTCAATTAGGAAAACTATAAAGATCTTAAATAACAACACAGTGAAAGAAATATAAGCAGAATAACACACATGAGCTGACTTTAATAATCAAACACTGCACAGTAGGAGGACAATCCAGCAGAGCTGGAAGGTTCCATCAGAAGTGTTTTGAAAGATCTTTATTGCTAGCTCTGCACAATGGGTTATATTTTCAGTAAATTGTTCTGGGGATGTGAAAAAGAGAAGGCCCTAAGGAAAACAACTCGGGCTGGGATTATTGAATGGGTCACCTGATTTCCCGGAAATACAAACACTTTGGGAAGGCTTAGGGATAATACAGACTTTCAGTGAAGTGACAGCCATTATCAATTTCATCACTCATGTGCTGACTTACACACTCTGAACAGAATTACTGAGTGGGTATTTTTTATCATTTATTCATTAGTAATGAGGGGGTTGGCAGGTTTTTTTAGGGGGAAAAAAAAGACAGAAATACGATATGAAAGCCTTCTAAGTTTGAACTTGAACATCACTGTAACTTTTTTCAATTACATATTTTCATTTGCAGTTTAATTCCTCTGCTTTTTCCGTTGAGCTCATCCTTACCAACCAAGCAGCCTACATATATTATCAACTCAACATTTTTCTATATTACTGACTAAAATTTCAGGTCTCATTTGCAACCAACCTGATCTTTCATGAATATGGCAAACAGACCAGGATGAGTTAAGATAGTTTCAAGTTTTCCAGTTAAAAAAATCTGAATAAGAAAACACATTTTTTTTCATTTAAATCAAAATTTTGCAAAGAAATTTTGACTAGAAAAGCTTCTCAAAAATCAGAATAGGCTTTCTCTCCATGATATCCACTTTGTAGAAGTAATTCAAACATACATGGTTTAAAAAAAAAAAAAAAGTGGTTTACTACCTTTTATGTTTCTGTGATTCTCAAGTGTGAAGCCACAGACCAAAATTCAGATCTCTTTTCTATTTGCTTTTTTCTAATTCACAAAAGTGTAGCTGTGCATGAAGTACATCAAGGACTTACACACAATAGTTCAAGGCAGCTATCAAGACAAGTGTTGGATACAAGATATTTTGTTTTTCTGAAATTTTCTAAGATAAAATTCCACTTGTGGATTTGAAAATATCAGAATAAGATGGCTTTATTCTCTTGCAGGTGATATAATCAAGTCTAAAAGCAGGAGTGGGAATGTTCAAACTTAATGAAGATTTGATTCACTTATATTTTTATTATTTCATCTAAATTTTTTTCCTAAGCACACAGTGAAGTCATTATAAACAAAATAAGAAAAATATTTCAGTTAGAAACAACAAATAGATTGAAAACAAAGCAGAGGAATTTTAACACATCAGTTTTTGTAGTCTGTATATCTCTATAATTTAATTAAAAAATAAAGTTTAAAAACAAATCTGTCTCAAGTGCTAGTCCAACTGCCTGTACTTGCATTTATTTAGTATCTTCAGAAAAACTACATGAAGAAATGCATCTATGTGAGGCAAAGAGAATTAGGAGACATTAACCTCTCCTTTTGATAAAGGAAACATCAGTACATACAGTAGGGTATTTTCATTACTGTCATTTGAACTATCACTGAGAATCATTTTTTGCCTATTATGTACCCCTTTGTCACAACCTAGCTTCTGTTTGCATACAACAGAGACTGAAGGTTTAATCTGTTCCTTCCTACATTTTCAAATTCTTTCTTTCAGAAAATAAGGAATTAAATGGAGATGCTTGGAGTGCACACATGTTGGCTCCCTAGTTACTCTAGCAAACAACTGCACTGAAAACAGATGAAGCTGCAGATTTCACTCACAGTTCAAGCTTAGTATTCTATTTTTAAAAATCCTCATTGCAAAGTATGAGTTGACATATTTAGATATATATATCGTAATTCAAAGACTCTAAGTGGAACCAGACTTCTCTGTTATAACATTTCATCAGCCTCCTGAAAAACCAAAAGCTGAGTAAAGGACGACTTTCTGAATTGCATTTTTAAAATCTCATAGAGAATAAATAGCTAAGCAAATGACAGTTTTTGCTTTTGTTCTAATGGATTTAATAATGAAAAACTCTAAACATGGTCTTTCCTAGGAAATGAAAGGCCGGTTAAAGCTAGTTTTCCTTCTTCCATTCCAAGTGACTGATTGTCACATTCTAGACATTTCTAGGCAGTGGGATTACGTAATCCATTTTTTTTTAAATGAAAACAGCTGTTACATCCAATATTCATGACCTATAAGTTTTCCATATATAGTTATTCAGCTGTTCTTTCAGTCCATCTGAGTTGCAGTGAAATGAAACTGTGCAAAAGACCTAACAGTTTTATTCCATAGTTAATTGAATGCACATACTGTTCTGAAGCAACAGAAAGAAAACAGAGCTTACAAAAATCTTGGTCTTATCACTGCTTCAGTGGACTGCAAGCCCCTTATTCATCCCACACACAAAATCAGTACAGTATTTTGTTGCATATTTCACATTGCTTCTTATTAGCACTTGATGTGTGCAGCTGTATGTGCCATGTGTGAGCAATTCTTATAGAACTTCATGGAAGGAAGAAGATACACAGAGATTTTTAAGACAGAGCACAGATACTTTCGAAGATACTTGCCAGCTCTTCTAGTCAGCCACTTCAAATTCAGCCTATCTTACATCTTCTCCACTGGCTTCATTTTGTTTGGTTTGGTTGGGGGTTTTTTTTCCAGTGAAGGATTAGGTGAGCACATTTAGATGAAAGCAGTTTATCATGTTCCCATTTAGAAACATATTTAGATGGTCACAAACTTATCAAAGGAAGTTAAACAAAATCCATTAGTCTACTTAATGCATGAGGTAATTTCTCATGCTAAAATTTTAGCATGCTGGATATATTACATTTTCAGGGTGTTGTTATGTTGATGTCTGCACCTCTTCCAGAAAACTTAATTTGTAATAACTCGTATTGCACAATATAAGAGTTCATTTTGATTTAAATAAATTGCAAAGTGCAAGCAAAACAGTAAAAGAACAACGCTGTTACAAAGCAAGAGCTTGCCTTAGGAACTGCCTGAGAGGGTGAGGGGGTCATAACAGCAGTGGTCTCATGGATTGGTTGAACTGCAACAACTTGCTCTTACCACTGATTTTGCTACCAGTTTATTCTGGACATCAAGACAAGCCCCATTGTGTCTGTATGGTCTGCATCATGTCAAGTGCACAGCGGGTGTGCTCGCACTAACCGGCAGTGTGTAAACAACTTTAAAACAGCATGCAAAACCAAATAAAATATATATTTATCCAGAGACCCATGCAAGGCTGAAGAAACTTTAATTTTGTATCCCAGCAGAAATGTCTGGGGTTATAGGTATCTCCATCTTCAAGGACACCCCTAAGTTAAATCCTGTCTCCTGTTAGCAGTATTGCCAAACTGGTATTTTTCTCATATAGAGCACTGTAGAAAATAAGTGTTACAAGGGAGCAAGAGTATAAATATTTATAAATACAAGCATGTACATAAATCCATATGCATTTATCTAAGGGCTCTATATCCACTTTACCATTACAAGATCAAGCATTTTATTTTGTAAATCTTAATATGCTGAATTTGACATATTAGTAACGACTTTTTTTTTTACAGATAAATATTTATAAAACCTTGCAAATTACTATTGATGCTCCCTAGTTGTGTGCATGTGACAAGCTCTTATTTCCCCGCCCTCGGCAGCAAGGGCAGCATCTGGGCAGCTGCTCCAGCTCCTGAAGCACTAGGTGGTGCTGCAGCACAGCCGCAGCCCAACCTGCCGGCACTGACGGGCGCTGCATGGGAAATGTCCCATCGCGCTTTTTAACATGGAAGTTACTAAAACTTGCTACTAAAAACTATAGCCCAAGAGCCTCTGAGTTTTCACGTTGTTTTGTTGGGATTTTTTGCCTTTTTTTTAACATAAATTCTAGCTTTCTAGGACACCAGATTTTCTGTGGTTTTCTCACAAATGCTGTAAGCGCAGAAATAAAGAGCAAAAAGAAAATTGATATACATAAGAAATGCAATAATTACACACAAAGCCAAATTTTTGAAGCTTATCACTTACCTCCTTTTTCTTCTCACACAGTGAACCAAGAAGCTAAATGACTAAGATTTTCCAACTATACTATGATACAAAACATGTACTTTTTGAAAGTAATTTCTCTAATAGAAATACAATGCAATAAATACAAAAATAACTAAACAAGGTAAAACAATATATATGTTTTTACACATTAAAAAGTAACTCAAACATGTTATTTGAGTTCCACGTTTCAGTAGCCCCATGAAGTTGCCTTTGTACACATTTGCAATAATATGTCCTAAATGTACAATAGTTCTCTGGTTCTCTTTATATTACTAAATGCGGAGGGTTTGCCTTTGGGTCATTTTTTTAGGTTTTTTTGCGGGGGAGGTGGATTTTGGGGGGGGGATTTTTGTAGTTTTTTGGGTTTGGTTTGGTTTTACTTTGGTTCATTGGGGGTTTGGGTGTTTTTTTGTTCTTTTTACCCTAGTAAGCAGACTTTCACACACTGGGTAATTTCCCAATTGCAGCTGGTTCTGCCAGAGAGAAAAATCTTCTTGCTTGGAACAGCTGGAGGAAGTGAGGCCTTCAAAGGAGACTCAAAGCATTAAATAATTGCAGTTTAATGGAGGATTCTTGGAAATTCTTGTAGATGCCTAATTTATAGTTCCTTCTCTGTAGCAATATTCCACTACCAAAATTAAATCACCTCTTTTCTATAAATGCTATCAGCAGTATTTCTTATTCAAGGACAAATTATTCAAACATCAAGGCAACAAAACTATTATCCATTCAATTACAACAACTTAATCTTCATCTTTAATAAGGGAACAAACAAAACTAAGAATAAAACCTGGAATAAAATTGGCAAGATCGGATTGTAGTAATGCAGGACTGTGTGTCAACACAGAGCCAACTGCTGACCAGATAGTTTGCTGCAGGAACATACCATGACCATTCTCAAAACTCTTTGAAGCAGAAGCAAGTCCTACACCTTCATACCTATGCGTTCATTGTTTTGAGCACATTAGAACAGGTATTAAAGATTTTAAACTGAATCTTCTCTTTACTATTCTACGTCATAGACATTACACAAAGCCAGATTTCAAAAAAAATAAACAAAACCACATGAGAATGAAGTAAGGCCCCTGTGCAGAAAGCAGCACAGTTTTCTGCTTCACTCCTTCATTTTTAATGCAGTAAGTATTCTAAAACATGTGCTCTGGCAGGCTCCTGCTCTCTCCACAAAACGTGGCCTTGGTCCAGCTTAAGAAAGAAAGCACAGCTTTTTGAAGCAGCAATTCAGTATGGCAGCAGATGACTCGGCAATGCGCTTCAGTGAAAAGAAAGGAAGAAGGAAATTAAAAAGGACAGGAATCAGGTGGGAGTTTTGAAAGACAAAAACTGTGAGAGAAAGAACCTGAAAATAGCTGAAAGGAAACTAAAACAGAGGAGAGAGGCTGGAAAATGAAGCTTGTGTCAAAAGCTAGAAACTGATTTGCAACCTAACATAAAACTCCCGAGCCAATCTGCACTGACATATGTATTATTTTCAATAAAGGAAAATGTCTTTTTCAGCAGTTTATAAGATACCTGTTTTTACCTTGGTTAAAAAATGGGTTTTACCTTGGTAATTTTTCAAGCAACCTCTATAATAACTTACAGGTGTGGCTCTGTCATTCTTATTAACTGTCTCCTATATAAGATAACACAGTAGCAAAGAAAATCCATCTAATAATTAAGAACTAGTCAAAATTTATAAATCATTCCCAAATACTGTAACTACAAAACTCAGCATGATAGTTTAAATTGCAGTGGAAACCACCATGAAGTCTTTGCCACTCAGATGCTTAACTTGATGATTTGGTTTTTCATTAGCTTTTGTGGGGGGGAAAAAAAAGTAAGATAAAACAGGAGTAGACATTGAGAGATACTATAATTCATAATTAGGATCAAAAATGAATCTTGCACAGATTTGAGACAGGGAAGTTATTCTTGCAGATCTCTGCTGAAATCAAAAGCATACAATTTAAATTGTAATATGGTAAAAAAGCCTGTTTTCAGCATTCCTTATTCTACCTGAACTTCGAATGAAATACAGCATTGTCTGTATTTTGTGGGGTTTTCTGAAAGTAAACAATGCTATTTACAACCAGAGGTGCAATGTTCCTTTGGAGAAAAGAGAGTGACTCCCTTCCCGTGTCTATTTCTATTTACCTCTGCCTTACTCCCTCATATTGAACTGCTGGTCCAGATTCCTAAACAATGTGGATAAGTAAAGCATTCTTTGAAGAGAAGGTTATATTTGTGAGAATCCATATGAGGTTACACACATTTACAGGTAGCGCACTGTGTAAAATTTGCTGGTTTAACCCAATGTATCAAAACTATCTATTTCAAGGGAGATCCTAGCCCTAGGTGAAAAATAGGTAGAGAAGGGATCCTCTACCTGATAAGGGATGAACAACTGTGTAGCAAACTGTCTTGTCTCCACAGTTAAGCCAGGCATCCAAAATTACAGGAAGACACTATAAATACTGTATAAAAGAAGTCCAGATGACCTTAGCAAAGAAAACATAGAATAGCTTAAGTAGTACCATATCTGTACAAATCCTACTGTATTAGCCTTGGAAATATCTATCTTCCCTTTATTTTATCATGAGTCTCAAAATACCTGATAATATTCTTAATTGTCCAGATTGTAAAATTCATTTATTGCCTCAAAATCCTGGATTTAATTTAAAGGTTTCTAGCCTTGCTTGCTTCTTATTAATATAGCCCCAAAATAATTGTGGAAGTGCAAGAATATTCTGTTTAATATCTCAGCTCTATGATTTTAGAGCACAGTTGCCTAACGATTTTGCAGAATTCCAGCTGATGGTTTTGTGCGTTAGCAGCTGAACAGTGCTGGGATGCAGAAACAGATGGCAGCCATACCTTTCATACAAGCTGATTTTGTGGTGTATAAACCCCTTTGCTCATCCCACAGCTTAAAAATTCAATTCTGTTTCTTGATTCTGTGGGGTCATTTGGATGCTTTGCTGTATTCAAGAGTACAGATACTTTGCACCATTTAAAATATAACACTGCTCCTTGACTATAATTAACTATACTGTTCATACATGTCAGAAACATTTATTCTGTCAGTGTACATAAACACAGAGTAGCCCTTCAACAGCTATGAAACATGAGGTGAACTACAAATAGGGATCTTACACATGCACACATCCACCCATTTTAATGGTGCACTACTGTGAATTGTAGTCTAGTTGCTCTAATATTTTAGGTAATTCAGAAGAACTTTTGGGAATAAAACAGAAATCTATGAGGAAGAAGTATATGTGCACATGCTGAGGTAATACTCCCACTGTATTTCTGTTACAGTACTACAAACATATGCGCATAAAAATATATTTATGCACATAGATGACTACATATGTATGTCAGTTATTAAAAATAAACATATTCCATAATGTCAGATCACAATCGCACTGGAAGCGCACATTTAAAATCCCTATACATTAGCAGATAAACTATGATTAAATCTACAGAATCTATTCTGCAGAAACGTTACTTGCTTTCTTGCCTGTGGAACACCTGCATGGATTGTGATCAGAAACAAATGTGTTCATCTCAACACAGAGAGATGAATGGCCACACCAAAAGATCAGACTATATATTGAAACTTGCTTCAAGTCCCTATTGAAGTATGGAACCACAGCTAAGGGCAGGTATGGCTCCAGGGCCAGCTGAGGAGAATAAAAGCAGAAGAGTTCAGACATTTATGAGATGCATTTCCTCAGCTAATACAGATTCTGAAAAGTAAGTACTCTGCTCAATGGGAAAGGGAAATGTACTACTACGTTCAGTGTTTTTTATATTTTGTGGAAACTTATAAATGCTCTGCCAGAATTCTGGAGTGCTACCATTGCTGCAGTAGTACTGCTGTAATGTAGTGCTGCTTTATGCCTTGTAAATTACATGTGTTTCCCAAAAAGAAAGGGAAACATTTCCAAAAAAAGAAGTGCTCCATATTTTAAAATGCAAGGCATAGGATCATAGCTGACTACACAAAAACTTCTGTCTTTGTCCAGAGAATTATTTACAGGGAGAAATAGGAGAGAGCATTCATAAAGATTTAACAGATGGAACTGGCAGGTATTAGTTCTTTTCCTCCTGTTTTTGCACAGTCCACTGTAAGTGGTTCAGCTCCTGTTCAAAGAGAAAATTTGTTCATCTGTCTCTAATTCTGCACAATTTCACAAGAGACATGAAACACATTAAACTCTTCAAGTCAAATGTTTTGGATATATGCGTGTAATTCTGCTAATGCCTCTAACACCTCTTTACACATGACTCAAAAAAGCGTAAGACAATCCATGAAAAAAGAATCTATGTGTATTTATAACCTTTCCTGAAGAAGATGATATCACTACACCTACAATGTCAGACACTAACTTGAATTCAGGCTCCTGCCCAGGCTTGCCACTCAGCTGTCTTTGTTGGATTCAATGAGGCCAAGCTCTAGAGCAATTCTTAAGAAAAGGTCAGGGTCAAGTACAATTCCCAGACTGCCCTAAGAAGACAGACCAAGCTCAGGCAAGGCCACATGAACTTCATCTCAGTCCTCCAGAAGGCATGTCACATACCTCAGTCATAGGGTGGGAACAGAGCAACGATCTAATTAAAAGTATGAACTCGGCTACCCAGCTGAGTTCTCCGCACCCAGTTGCCTTCTCCGGGAAAATGCACAGCAGCCTTTTGCTTTGCTGATGTATGAAGGAATCACATCAATTCATAGCAGGTTTTTTAATGGTTAACTATAGAGAAAAGGATTTAATGGATCTCATTCTGAGGACTAATTCACATAATTCAAGAGGTAAATATCCAAGGATGGTTAAAATCCACAAACTTGTGGACCCTGTTCTTACTAGAATTCAAGTTTGTTATGTTATTTAAATATTCTTGTTGCATTTTTGGCATTCAGACAGTAACAATCCTCTAACTGAAATTTCTTCTGTCAACTCACTCATTATAAAAGCCCATCAGGGAATTTTAAACATAATGTAACAAACTGACAAACTCCTTACATTTTGTGCAATTTTCTGTGCCTGCTCCTTTATGCATATTTCAGGTTTTGGATATCTATTATAAGTGACAAGTAAATATAAATTGAAAAAAATAACAAACTCAGCCAGTATAATGACTAATAAGAAATATGTATACAAAGACTACTGAATGCAAAGCAAGAAAACATCTATAAACATAATAGTTTAAAATGTAGATCAGAACTAGGTGACTGTTATAAAGTATAATAATATCCTACCTTCTCAACATGTAGACTCCAACAAATCGTCAAGAAAAAAGTCATCAGAAGGATTTTACTGCTTTTGTGTGTATTTGTCTGTTTACACACACATATCTATTTACACAGATATATATGCATATAAAATTCTTTCAATGAAGTCACAGCTGCCATAATAAAAATTCCCATTGGCATCCTTACTTTCAAATAAAAATAATGAGATAATATCAACACCCTTTAATTTTAAAAGTTGACAATACTAAATCTTTCTTTTACCATTGAAACAGTAATAATTTAGGGTTTTCCAGAAAATCTGGACATCAGTATGTGTTATTATCATCACATACATATATACTAAAGAACAAAATACATTCTCTCAGAAAATGTTTTGGTTAATTTATTTGCAGGATGACTTAATATACAACTTTTTTTTTCTATCATAATGAAAAGTATTTACATCATTATATCCAGTAAACATTTGTATTTGAGTCAGATTAGAATATAGGCTAGAGGAGACTGTAATAGGTAACATCTGTGTGGGAATATGATGGTTACTTTAATATTTCTCCAGAGAGCACTAGTAAGTACATTAGCTCCTTTTCTAAAGCCTGTATTAACATATTTTAATGTAGGAGCAATATGGAGTGAGAAGAGAAAGAAATAATAATTATATTTGATCGGAGTGCAGTTACATGCATTCATGTATTGCTGATGTCTAAAACAGAAATTCTGGAACAACTATATATTTCAAAAGTGTAGACATCCAAATCAGAGTGAGAATCTGCTGAGTATTTTTAGAACTAGAATAAACTGTGAATTATAAAAGACCCACTTTTTTTTCTCATCCTGAATCTCCAATTCTCTTTTGACAGACGAATGTTCACTTTTCTTCTCCTGAGTCTCCTGACTGCTTAACAATCCAAATGTCTATTTCAGGACAACCTTAAGACCTCCACAGCATTGCAGATGCTACTCTACACGTATATGTACAGGCCCCTTGAATTACACCACCCTTCTATGTCCCAATAGGTTACTCAGAACTAATAAATTTGTCACTCCCTTTGGAAGAAGAGCATTGCCTTGGAGGAAATATCACAGGTTGCAGAACTTTTGCTCAGTGTGTCCTTACTGCTTTGCTTTGGAGAAATTCAAGCTGATTTAAAGAGCTGTTCAGATTGTACCCTTGAATTATGAAGGCTTAGATACTCCATACATTGTTCAAAATTCCTTTCCAAAGGCCCCAAGGGAGTTCATCAAGGAACAGGTGCCTTTTCTTTCTTCTTTTTTTTTTTTTTAAATCTGTTTCTCCCAAGGTGAGAAGGAATATTATCCAGTGCTGGTGTCTTCCACCACTCCAAGGAATATTCAAGTCCCTTTGTCACAAGAGAAGTAATTCCAATAATTCTTATTGGTATCCTTTCCTGTCTATTCTAGACAGAAAGCCTAAGCTTAAAAGGGTCCAGCATTCTGTCTGCAACATTCATTATTTATTCATTTATCCTGATAAATTATGCAAACCAAACCCTCTATTATCACTGGGGTTACCAGTTAAGTCTTCTCCAGCTTTTAGCTACTTTCAGTCCCTTGATACATAGACAACAGCAGACTAACCAAGTAGTTCTCACTTCTCTACTCAGAATCAAATGGGAATTTCTTATTGTTTCTCAATTTTTTCTACTTTTTATTAGCTTCCAATACTTTCAGCCTCTTATTCTCTTCTAACCACCAGCCTTCTATCTTAAGCTGACCCCTCAAATAATGACCAGCTTTCTTTAGAAGGCATCTGAATCTCCAGTAAAATATGCATGCACTTTCTCTGTTCATACTATGTCTCCTATGGCACCCAAGCAGACAGTTAGAGGACAGTTTGCATAAATATGGGCTATATAAATAGACTTGTTTACCTAATTCTAACAGAAGAATGAAAATCTATTTAATTTCATTGTGTCTGCACAGATGAAAAAATACCCAGCATGGGAGGCAGAAATTTTTTCTCTCCCTCTGAATGGACCGGTTTAAACACAACTAATTTTTAGGAATCATTGTGTCAACCTGCCATTAATTTCTTTTTAAAAATTTTTAATTATCAGCACAGATTACCTGAATATTAAAGGTATAAAATTTAACTTTGAAATTGCAGTATTATCTTCAAGTACAATAGATCATAATTTAAAATTAGATTAAAAATGTTGGATTTTAATTTTTTTTTCCTAAGGTTTATGTTGAAAACACAGATTATCTGAATTTTAATAAACCAATATAGTTACTGGCAATATATATATATATACTGGAAGAAGATGACTGAAGTCTCTCTGCTAGGAAAGAGAGAGAAAACATCAATGGCCTGCAAAGACCTAAGGACACTATGATAGCATAAAACGTGTTGGTTTCTATGTCAATATATAATATATGGTTCAGATACTGAAGCCACAAAGCAGTGGTGGAGTGCTTCACTCCAAAATAAGTTAGAAGTTAACAGACATCTCAGATACAAAAGACTATACTAGATCATCCAGAATGACATTTTTTTCAAAAAGATAGAAAGCGGTGAACAATGATTTGAAACACTAGACCTGTCTTTGAGAGAGTTAAGGGATATAAAGCAAAGCAGGAGAATGGGACTTGAATCCAAGTTACACTTCAGAAGCATTCCGAGAAAGATTTTGCTGTAAAAGCACGTGTATTTTATTCCAAATACAAAAAACTAAATGGATCATGAAAGCATCTCAGCAGGTTAAGATCATACAAGAACAAATAAAGCACTTCCATATTTGCTGGTAGCAAAACCATCTCTTTTTAAATCTCTTTTACAATATTTGCAATTGGTAACTGTTACACGGAATGTATTAGAGAGATGCAAAAGTCTCTTAGCACAGCTTGAGTTAAGAGTAATGCCAGATAAATGACTAATATAGGGCATTCTGGAATCCAGAAAGTAATGATTCATGCAACTGTCTTCCTGAAGCACTCATGTGAAGCTGAGGTTTCCAGGAAATTTCCCCAGGGACAGTATAAGACACTCATGCTGTAGGGCCGGTTCTGAGAAAGGACATTGCAAAAGTGAGAGAAACATGTCTTTTCAAAGGATCAGTGGTCTTTACCAAAGACCTAAGTCATGTAGCATGAAAAGAGACTGGCAGCAAACACCCAAACCCCCAGAGAACAAGCCACAAAAAAGAAAAAATGCTCTTGATTACAGAAAGAGCAGAAGCACAGACAGATCTGCAACAAGGATACAGAGCAAATTTTCACAAGAGAAAGAGATGATCTGTGTGCTAAGCAAATTTTTCCAAAGAATAATACACAAAGTCTGCTATGGCCAGGATCCTCAAGCCATCTGACAGCCAGAGAAAGGAAATCAAGTTGAAATATCCAAAACAAATAGAAAACTGCATGAAAATGGAATTAGATCTCTCTTGGCTGAGGAAAACAGACTATGAGAAAATTAAAAACTGTTTGCCTTAATGCTATATTTGCATTTTGAATATTATATTCAGAAAGTTCTACATTATAGACACTCTTCCTGAGCCTGTATCATTCTTTTTTTCTCATTTTGATTGATGAAGGAGCAGACAGAAAGCTTCTTAAATTTACACATGAAACCAATGTGTATACTTGGAGGAGATACTTGAAAAATGGGATAAAAGAAAGAAAAAGTTTAATAATGGACAGAGGTAAAATCCTGTATGTAAAATTTCACCGATAAAAATGTATAAGAGAGAGGTAAAAAACAGTATTGTGGGAAAGGAGTTTGGGAATTACAGTGAATTACAGGCTGACCATGAATCGACCATCTCCTGCTTTCGTGGGGAAAAGAAATACTAAACTGGTATGTATAGTGTGAAAGACACATGAAACACTTTTCCCAGTCTACTCAGCAATGGTGATGCTTCACACTGAGCCCAGTGCCAAGCCTGGAAGGACACAGATCCTTTGGAAGTAGTCCCTCCAGGAAATTTATCAGAGCACAGAAGAAATAAAAAAATTATACCTATATGATGTTATGGTTGGGGTTTTGTTTGTTTTGGAGTTTTTTTGCTTAGTTGATTTTTATTAAGCTATATAATGCATAAACAGTTCAAAATAAATATAAGTCTGCATAAAATAGTTCCACAACACATGTTTTTAAAGTCATATTTCTTTTTGTCTGTGTACAGATTTAAAGGTAAGCAGGTTACAGAAGTTCTGTATTACCTTGCTGGTTTTTTAGTCCTCCTTCAGATCTTTTTGAAAGCTTTTTCTTTTTATGGTACTTTGTGAAAAAAACAAAAATTAAACCTATAAACTATTTTAAAAATATCTTCAAATACAAGTCTTTATCCTGCATGTGCAAACACACAGGAAAAGAGCACTTTCCTGAGTGTCCAGCCACAATAACAGAACCTCCAAAGGTGGCAGGCCAGGGAATTGCAGATAATTTAGATTCCTTCATCCTTTTTCACAGTTGCATGAACCAGATTTCTTCCTAGTCCCAAACAATTCCAACTGCTACAGCATTTGCTTACATAGATAAAATCATCAGGGAAGTATTTTATTAACTACCATTCACTCCTGTAACTTCACAAATAAACTCTAAAAAGAAGCAAAAACATGAAGAATTCCATTCATCCACTGACCTCCATTTAGAAATAAAATCTTTTAGTGGACATATGAGGGTGAGTTATACGTACAAAGTATTCTCATTTCATAAACAGGCACAAATCAGTTCAGCTTCTGCTCTGAGCCAGCCCCAAACTGTGCAAACACCCCCCACAAGCTCCACGGAGCGTTCGTGTCAGCTCAGCACTGCTCTGATACGGCCAAAAGCAATTACGGATCAGAACTGGCACCGAGTCCAGCAAGATTTCTCATGCCTGCCTGCAGAAGTACCTTTCAGAGTATCTGCCAAAAACCTACTGCACATTGTGGTTTTAGCCCTTTTCTCATCAAAAGCCGGCAATATCTACCCTCAATTTTTTAGAAAAATGGTGGGGCCCTAAAAACATCAAAATCAGCTCTCTGGTTAGCACTGATTATGGTGCAATCACTCTGTTTCGTGCTAGTATACGGTGGTGTATTTTAAGACAGCTCACAGCTCCAGTCCCAAAATAAACGCAAATAAAATACCATTGCACTGAGTAGGAAGGAAGACTATGTTCACATAAAGAGGCCTCAGAATGCAGCTCAGAAGACTGCTCAGCCTGAAGAGATAACATTTGTGCTATTTTTGGAGCTAGTATACTGCCTTCAAAAGCATGCTTCATCTGCTACAGCAAACCAAGCCATGCAAATGAACATACACTTACGGTCCCAGACGCTATTTATTTGAATTTTGCCTTGAATTTCCTTAATAACTTTAAAGATTTAGCCATAAAAATTAAATCTGGGGCCACAATGTTGTTTAAAGATACTTTTGTTGGATTGTCACATATATTTTGGGGGGACAAATTCCAGTCATGGTAATGCATTGCCTTGCTGGAAAATGAAAGGAAAAAAATGTCGATTTAGTGGTTGTGACTGTTCAAATCCTATCACTTCATAATTCTTACCAAGTCTCAGGTCTGGAAAAAAATTCCTAAGAATTTACAACTTGGTATGCTGTTCCACCTGAGTGGAATCTTCAATATAATCT
This sequence comes from Grallaria varia, assembly GCA_013396735.1. Classification (NCBI taxonomy): domain Eukaryota; kingdom Metazoa; phylum Chordata; class Aves; order Passeriformes; family Formicariidae; genus Grallaria; species Grallaria varia. The sequence continues at coordinate 97,305 of VWZG01002775.1, forward strand.
TTACATGACTGAAAGGCCAGACTTTAGACCACCAGTGTACCCTGTAACATCCGAAAATTGTGTGGTTTTCATGAGATGTCCAGTCAGGTTACTGCTAATGTTGTATTGCCTGCACTTGGAGTGTGAAACTACTCCTGAGTATAGTTATGACTGTTGAATTAAGTGATGAGCAAGTAATATTGAAAAAAATCTGATGATTAAATGGCTTCTACTATTCCCCTGAAAAGGATTTATTAACTTTTTAACACAGGCTGTCAGACTTGCTATAAAAAGCTCCTTTGTTTACTTTGCTATTAGCAGAGTTGAATGAACCACCTTCACTGAGAAGTCTACAATATAAAATTCATCTTACCTTCAGCTGTACGAGATGCACATCCACATGCTTGCTATCTGAGTCCTGCTGGACAGAGTAGGTCAGATCCCTGACTCTTTCAGACGTCATTCGAAGCCAGGTCTCGATTTCTGGCAAGTGAAGAACAATCTTCCAATCGGCCCCAGTGTGTAGAGGAGGAGGCTTTTCATACTGCTGGCCAGAAACAAGCTCCTTCATGACATCCTCTTCCCCATCTTGTCCCACTGTAGGAGTCATGTTTATGAGCATGGGAGATGCATCAGATGGCATCGGGTCCAGTTCTTGTGTTCTCATGGGAGAAAGTGCTACATCCATTGCTAACATGAGAAAGTCTAAACCATACTTCTTTCAAAAATAGCTGCAAGATAAAAAGAAAAGAGACTGCTGTTACAAGACCAAATTTAGCAACAAAAATATTCACAAGGCAAGGAATAATTGATAAAGTCTGAGAGGTATTGTACTTCTAAAAAAATTCTTCACCCTACAAATCTGTATCAGAGGCACAAGAGTAAATAGATTTCTCACGTTAACTTTGTTGATTTGAACAAACGGGATCTTTCTATGAGAAAAGAAACAAGTACTGTATTTCTCTCATTGTAGATAATCACCTTGGAAATTACAGTTTTCATTAATGCAAAAAATGTTCTGGTTTTCCTCAACTGCAACATTAATAAAGGAGCATCAACAAAGTCAGCATAATTTTACTGAACTCCACGAGTTAATACAGGACTGGTATTTGTAAACTACTATGTATTAGGACATATTCCTTGGCCTGAAATTTATGACTAAACACAGAATATCTCAAATTTTATTAAAATTTCCCAAGTATCCACTTGACTACTGATCACATACAAGTAAGATTTTTAAGGCAAACTTGAAGCAACTATTGAGGACGCTTGATTGATTTATTGATTTTCATTCTGAAGTTTAAATTCTTGTACTATTGTTAGATTAAGAACTGTTGCAATAAGAAACAACTCTCACAAAACATAGAGATAAGAATTCCAAACGTCAAATTACGTACCTAAAATTAAAACATCATTTTACAAAGTGGCTTTATAAAAGTCCAAAAGCTGTGTCATCAATATACACTTACAAAGTACACTGGAAAAAGTAAATAAGTAAAACATTTTACTTTGTATGTCTTTCTCTCTACTTCTAGCTAAATGTAATACAGAAGGCTGCCATACAACCTACGCAGAAGAAGAAAAAAAAAAAACCAAACCAAACCCAAACAAACAAACAAACAAAAAACCTGAAACAAAACAACAAAACAGAAAGAAAAAAAAACACTTAAAAAAAAGCCATAAGACTGCAGAAAAACCAGTGCCTTTCACTGTTAAATCAACTGCACTGCAACTACTGAGTTCTGTTTCAAGTGGAGTGGCAGCATCCAGGTATTACTCATGCAGGCAGCGACAGCACCAAAGAAGCATTCAAACACAATTCCACTTATCATAGCCAGGAAGGACATCTTTAAAGTTAACTTTGTTTTATTTCCTACCCTGCCACTACTTAGTAAATTATCTTTTGCATATCTGTCACCTTCACAAAACAATATTTAGAACTGATATTAAACTGATACTAGATATTACTTTGGCACTTCAGAACAAAATTTTCTATCAGTGCCATCAAGAAAATGGAATGAAACAGGGTTCCAAACATTCTCAGTGCCTGCTGTACAATTTCTAACTCTTTTAGTTCAGATTTGGAAAATCTGAGAATTAAACTGTGTTAAGCAAAAAGTTCTTCAGCAAGAATGGATGAAATTAACCTTTCAGGATGCAGAGTATTTTCCAAGTTCATCTCTTTTCATTGCCTGTTTTTCAGCTTAAACTCTATTGCTGTAAATACTCAAAATGCATTGTTAGACAGTTCACTCAGTTTAAACACATCTTTGTCTTAGACACTTCTGATCATGACCCCACTTTTAAAGCACAGAAATCAACTGTTCTAAAAGCCAAAACTCTCTTACTATTTTAAGTATATTCTTTACATTATTTCCCCCCAAAAATGAAATTTTGGTGAAGTAGACGTTGTCCTTAGTTCTGCATGTTTGTTGTCAAACGCACCTATCGGCACAACAGTTGGTCCTGACGCACAAAATGATACAGAAACGCAGGAAGGGCAGCGATTGCTTTGTAGTTTTTTTACAAAAAGACCTAGCACTCTTACAGTTTTTCAACGAGACTCAGCTCTAGTAAGGACATTAAAGCAATTAGCAAACAGAAATTAAAACATGCTCCTGCAGAAGCAAACAAAAGCTAGTCCATGCTGCATGCAGAGCACAGCTCTACCTTTGATAACACTGAGTTTGCGATTAGCAGCCATTAGGAACCTGCTGACCTGGTTTTTGTTACCATGTGCTGGACTCTTTTAATAGTGGTTCTCCAGCTTTACAGCTAATGCCTCTTTGATCCTAGGTGCTCTTAAAGCCAAGTCCATTAAATCCTTTCCTTTCTGCCAGATCACAAGAAGTTGCAACACTGCAATTTAGAATATGCAGAGAAACTTTAAAATAGATCATTCGTTTCACATTCTTCACAAAATGAAAATAAAAAATCCTGTAAAGGTACTAAAACACACTGTGGCTACTAATTAGCAAGGTGTGGGAAAGCTTTAAAAAGCTCACAAATGCTTGAAAGGAGAAAGTTGCAGCTAGAAATTACTGAATCCGAACACTAGGACACAGATTCTTTAAATAGCTTCTTGGCAGAATAAAAAGGTATCGTCATCCAACTACGTTGGGAGAAAGGCGACAGAAAGGTTCTCCTGTGCGCTCCAACAAAACCAGGCTGAAGCAGGGCGCTCACAGCAGGGCTCCTGAAACGCCCCGGGGAAGCGAAAGCTCCACCTCACCATCCCTCCCCCGGCCCCCCCGCAGCAGGAGCAAGGCGACACCATTCCCGTCACGCCTGCGCCCACACGGCGCTGGGAGCGCAGCCTTCAGTCACCCTCACGTGTTGGATGTGGAAAGCAAGCAGGAAAATCCCCAATGCAGAGGGGTTTTTACACAATTCTAATGTTGAACTACGAAATAGCAAAACACCATGGCCCAACAGCAATAGCAAACCTCACAGACATATCTATTTCATGCAATTTAGGAGATACAAGACCTGCCCAAGTACTTTTGCTCTGAAGTAGGTTCTGCTTTTCAGATTTCTGACCACATTGCAGAGGTTTGCATTCATAGTTTTATTAAGCCACCAGCTACTGAAGATGACCCAATTGTCTGTTCTCCACCTGATTCTCATACGGGCACTTGCATCTATTGTCCTTTAGCTACATCTTTTCTCCTTCAATATTTAGGACAGTAACTTTTCATACTGAAACATGGACAGTGGAAACAGTGAGATAGAGCATGAATATCCTCATCAGGTCCAGTATTTGCATAACATACCATAAGAGACATATGATAAATTTTAGCAAAACCAATTTTAATTTCAAATTTAAACAGTGTCATCTAGTGGATTAAAATATTTGGTGAAAAAAAAAAATAGGAATGCATGATAAAGTTAAGCAATACTTTGGGTTCATATATTGATATTTTAAGTGACTGATTTAAATGCTGGCCTCAGATTTTATTATATTTCTGGAGTATTTTGGTTTTCCAGTTTTTGTGAGATGCACAAATAGTGAATTGTATTAGAACACATATTAAAACTGAGTAAATTTTTAGAGGTGTTTTTTATACTTCACAAAAATAATTTTTGAAAAGAGGTAAAAAAGTGATTGTTTTCCTTCTAAGCAGGACCTCTATCACTGATAAAGTTCTTTATAAAAACTTAAAAGCTATCCTCAGTCTTGTTTTCTACATCACAAAATCCTAGTAACATCAATGACAGTTTTAGGTGGGCAAGCCATCATACGTCAGACTCCAGTTTCTTCTAAACCAGATCTTTTCTGTACCCAGAATAGCTGTACATATAAGATGATTTTAAACTTGCAGGAGAACAGATGAAAATACAATGTCAAATGTCCTGATCAATAAAAAGTTCATCTCTCAATATTTTCAAGTCATAACCTATTTTCATCATCACAATCAGAGTGAGAGTTATGATGCCATTATTTAGTTTAAAATACTCCTTAAGTTATTTGTTCCTGCCCCTTCAAAAGCCATGGTTTCAGTCTGCTGAAAGGACACATTTGTAAACTACACAACATGGCTACCAGCTTGTACTATTTCTGGTGTGAGAAAAAAATAGATGAATTGAGCATATTTTTTTGCCTTGTGTTAAATCTTTATATTACAGTCCTATATTGTCATGGATACTTATATGAAAGGTGAGAGATCCTGTGTGAGCACATGCACGCATATGCTTTCTGTCTTCCTCTTTAGTAAGTGCACTGTGCCTAACAGATGGCTGATGACCTCCCACCAATCACATAGACAATCTCACTTTCCCCTGCTTTTCCACTCAGTCACATGCTAACACATTTAAGCACAACATAGCATGTGCGTGTCAACCACAATATAGTTTATCAATCGCCACAAGCCTTGAAAGACTTCTCTCATTCATTCTGCTCCCAGTTGTTCACATTTTCCTGGTTTATAAAGTGCAGGCCACATTCACTCTGTCAACTGTCAGATCATCCACGTTTTCCTCCAATAGCAGTTAGTTCCTGTCAAACAAAGAATCATTAAGCATTTAAAGCCACAGAGTAGTCCAATCGTTGATCACTGGTGCAGGCACTGGGTCGAATGTTAATGAGCTCTGATTTCCCTTACTGTCGCATATTGTTAAAGTCATCCATAAGCACTATAAAGCCACCTGTCTGTCAACTAAACAATTTATTTCAGTCTCAAAAATGCCACAAAAAAAAAACCCCAGAGGAGCTGCATCACTGAATACTTATATTTGCTTGCTGACTTTGAAATCTAATGATGTAAATTTTAACATCAGATTTAATGAGCTCATTGAAGTTGAATTTTCTTGAATAGATACAGTGAAAATTAATGTCTCACACAGCCAAGTTATAGTACAATGTTTTTTCCATTTCAGTAGTCTCAGACATTCTCTGCCAAGTTATTAAGCTCATTACATCTTTCCTTGAAAATGTAATTTACTGTATCAACTGCAAAGATAAACTGTGTCAGTACACCACAAAACAGAAATCTTTGTCAGTAGCTACATATAGAGCGACTTGAATTTAATAGCACAGTAACACTATCCATGCTACGCTGATCCTGTTGCTGATTTCCTACCTGATTTAAGAAACAAAATCATTTCAAAAACCTTTCAAAGAACTGAATTCTAATAGAGCCAATTTAGGTTTTTCTCTTGATATCATACCCTGTGAACACATTTCCAAAATACCTTCTTTACAGTTATCCTATTATTACAGCTAAAATTCTGAACAAATTGGACAAATTTTCATTTGAGTACTGGGCCTCCTATTTCACGTATGAGACTTTCAGAAGGTGTATCTGATAGGAAATATGATCATGCCTCAGCTCCTGCAGGATATGGACCAAAGAGCCTTGCATGATAATGCCAATATTAAGCCTGAACACTAATGTGAATCATGATTAAAATTTTTAATGTGACTGATTTAAAGCCCATTAAAAAGTCTACCCCCAAGGCACTGACAGCAGCAAAGCCAGACTGACTACCAGTGATTAACTGTGGAAATCACAGACATTTGACTTCCTGATTATGCCTATAAATCAGAATTTAAGACACTGCAATGCCCCAGCACGCTCTTTGCTATCTGCAGTTTCTCTTTCTAATACAAAGTGAAGGAAAACATGAAACTGGAAATTATTGTGGCAATTCAGGGCAAGTGGGAATTCTACAGGAGGATTTAACAAAGAGGTGTCTCAAAATCAATGGCCTAGCAGGAGAGACTGTGAAACAAACTAATAGACCAAGGTCTAGGCATTATATACCCCGACAATCTGTGAGAAACCAGGAGTAAAATAAGCAAATTGCTGATTGTAGTGTGCATGATCTTTCATTTGAAACTTCTGTGGTTCTTAGGAAACCAGTTTCTAAAGAAAGGTTCTGGGGATCCTTTCCACCTGATGTTAATGTCAGGAAAACTAGTAGAAACTGTAGCAGAATGAGGCAACAACATTTTTTAGAGGAGGAATCTCCACTGCTTCTAAAAAGTCACAGTATTGGTGTTTTCCAAACAGATCACAAAATGCTTTTGACAAGACCCAATGCCAAAAGGTAAAGCAATCTAAATATCCATGGTACAAGAAGGAAGGTTCTTGAATGGACAAATAATTAACCAAAAGACTGAAAACAGTAAACAATGGAGATGACAAGCAGAGTTTCCCAGAAACCTCTACTAAGCACTGTGCTCCTCAGTAAGTTGATCGATGACCTGAAAATGGGTGAAAAAGTCAAGTGGAAAACACCTGCAGAAGTTATTGAAATACTTGTGACAAATTTAAACCCTGAGTAAATGCAAGACCTTACAAGACAAAATAAACTTCAGTAATAAAATATCAGATTAAACTTAACATAGACAAATATTAAGTTATGCGTATGAAAAAAACCTCAGTCCTAATCGCCTGTATAGAATAGGCGCCAACATGAATGCTTCTCCTCAAGAGCAATGACTCAGAAAGAACACTATCAAAGTTCCATAAAAACCATTGACTCAATTTCCAATAGCAGACAAAAAGAAAACTAAATTTTAAAAACATTTAGCAAAGGAATAGGAAATAATGCAGAAAAGAAACCTCATTACATCATTATATAAATCCATGGCACAGAACCAATATGTTTTGTGCAATAGTGACCCCCTCATCACGAAGGGAATACCGTGGAGCTGGATAAGGGTTCAAAAATGTAATTTGGATGACAAACAGGAATATCTAAGCACTTCTGTTCAAATGAAAACTGAGCAGCCAAAACTCAGCTTTGGGGGAAAAAAAAAAAAAAAAGGTGACTTTAAGACCATGCTATCTAGAAATTTTAAATATTGCTGTTTTTCAAAACCTGGACCTCTTCATTCTTCAAAAGAACCCCAACCTCTTATCAATGAAAGCAGCCATTATATTTCCTATATGATCTTTGAACTGGTAGACAGCAATGCCTTGCAGCCTCTCAGTTATTTGCCCAACCACCTTATACACTGAAAAGGGTGCTGCAGCCATCCTACTTGCCATGATTTTTGCATGCAGTTCTTCAGAGAAGGTCCTGGAAGATCCAAACAGTAGCCCTTTCAGGTACCCCTTTCAGGAACAACTCAGCACAACACCTTATAAACAGCTTCCTTTCAAAGAAAACGTAAATTAACATTTCAAACAGTGCTGAACGCACCTCTCTGAAGCCCTCAGTTTATTTAGTGTCTTCAGCTGCCTCATAAACTCCTAGTCCCTGACCTAAATTAATTTCAGTATATATATTAATCTAGAAGTATGATAATCTATATGAATAGAAGCTTTGAGCATAAATCCAATATACTCATAATATCAAAAGGTTGCACCTGAACTATCAAGACCAGGAATTTCATAAACTGTGGAAACTGTACGGTATTGCAGCCCTGCAATTAGTCAGTGGATTAATACTGGAAGCAAAGCAGAGTTCTGTTTCAGAGAGAGTTCACAGCTCAAGAGGTACCAACCACGCATCTTTACACAAGCATCAAGTTTAGCTAAAAATATACCCAATATTCCTAGTCCAGCATTAACTGCAATTATCCTCAAGAAAAGAACAGCTGAGAAAAAAAACACAAACCAACAACAACAACAAAAAAATGAAGTCTTTCCTGAACCAGTGCATAAAGTTTATACACTCTTGGCTCATATAATTTTATGTTCTCACTTATGAAAAAGCAGGGAGAGTAGCTGGAAATGATCCCATTAGACAACTGCTGCATCAGAATAAAAATCTACACTACCACATGTACAGACCTTGAAAACAATTGTGTTGTGCCAGACTCAAACAGACAGAGGAATGTATTCAGAGTCAAACATATTGTGATGAGTAGTTGTGTTTCCTGGTCTTTTCTGACTCAGTTCAGGTTTGCCCTGAAGTGAGAAACAGTGTCTGGGAGATGATGTGATATGAAGAGATTAGCATTAAAATGGACAAAGACAAATTAGCTGCTTCATATTAATTCCTCATTACTTCAGCATCCTTTATTAGCTAACTGCCCTACAACACCTTAGGCTTTTGTTGTCCTAATTTTCACTCCAGAATGTCAGCAGTACATAGAAGACACACATAGTGGCAACTTTCCCTTGCAGATTCTTCAGCATACATGACTGTTGGGTTTTCTGATTTGTGTTTTTGTACAGGTTGTTTTAACCTTCCTGGATAAAGCTGTTTTTGTCATCCTTCTGGCCAACAGTGAGCAAAACCTTTGCAATCATAAAATATTTTTTCCCATCGCAAGCTACAAAAGTCAGATGGTGAAAGATGCAAAATAATTATTCTAATGAGAAAGTGGTGCCTTGTTCCAAATTTTTTCTCCAAAGAGATAGTGTGAAATACCTTTTATATTGGAAGGTAGCAAGATTAGGCTTGCCTGAATACTAATCTCAATTTAAAATGGTCTTTCATGATAGACAGAGGCAGTGAGATGCAAGGGAGAATATTCTGAGCTGTTTCTAAGAGGATCTGATTATTTGGTTGTTGTATAGACCAGAGGTCCTGGACTGCCTGCCAAATCTGACCCATGACCAGGCTGGTAGAGAGCAGGAAGATCCATGACTGTATGCATTTGTATGGACAAAATCTTAAACACTTCAGTCACTACAAAATTCTTTTGGAAAGTCATTCACCATCAAAATACCAAACAGATTATTTTCACTCCCTGAAACAAAACAATTAGCAAACACAACATGCCATTTCATGTTATGGATGTCACTTTTTGAAGTGCTCATCCACTAACAGGCACCAGGGCTCCACCAGCCGAGTGGTGCAGGACACCTTTTCCTACTCTGAGCAATTCTCTCTAAACTTAGCTATGTTGGTAGAAAGAAAGAAAAGAGGAGGCAGGCAGGCAGGCAGGCAGAGGCAGGGCAAGTCAGTACTATTCAGCAGGTGGACTAGATAATGTTATGACTGCACTTAAGAAATGGCACCAGAATTCTGGAAAACATGGCTTGAAGCACCAATTCTATCAGCATGGAAGTTGGCCTCTGGTGCAGCAAGGAAAGGAAAGTACAGAGATTTAAAGCTTGGAGTTTCACTACAGGGAACAAGGACCCAAAATAGAATTCTCATGTTTTTTCTTTATTCCTGCCTCCCTAATGATTTTGACTCTTCTTCTATGATAATGAGCCAAAGAGTCATGCCAACACAGCAATTTTTAAGTGAGACAAAACAGGTAAAGTGGTACAGAGATCACCTTACAATAAAAGAAAAAGATCATCTCAAATCTGACCTTGCACAAAGGGTCCTGACCGACCTGCACTATAAGAACAGATACCACAGAACTCAACCACCTGCACAGTGGGTTGTAATGTTATTTTTATAGTCATCTGTGGGCTGGAAAAGAAGAGAAAAATATCAGTCCCCAGCTACAGAAGGTACTTGTATGTGAGAATAAACAGGTCTGGATACCTCTGATTCAGATCCTACCACTCAGAAAGCACTGTATTTGTTGGCAGCCCCATTATAACTGTACTCCCTGTGTACAATGAGAATGTTCAGACAGCTATGGTTGTTCATTTTGGTTTATTATTTTTCCCCTGATATAAAAAGTACACTGAGTGCCACATCCCGAGACTTGTCTGAATGCTTTCAAGCACAGAGGATTCTCCTAGAAATGTGACTTGCAGTTTATATTTTACTTTCCCAGGGCCAGAAATAATTATCCTAGTCCAAACAGGATCTTAAGATGCAACTTTCTTCATTAAAAGTAGCTTGAGAACGGCAGCTCATACCCTGTCTGCTGCCCCCAGCAGGCGATAAGACCTTTGCACCACCACATTTTATGACTCGACAAGCTGCAAACTCCTCGTTCTCCACACATACATGGCATACACTTCTCATAAATCTGTCCAACTCACGTAATTTTCTTATTCTTTTCAGAATTGTACACAAAAGTTTAATAATATGAACCAATAAACAGAGATGCCATGAAACAGTTCTCACGAGGCCTGTTATTTGCTATGCAAACTACGTGTGAGATCAAGCCCTTACAAAAACAGTAGGATCTGAACTCTTTCTGTAAACTGAAATAATATGAACTAGCCTTTTTCTTTGGTTAAACTTCAAGTCAGTATATATAACTACAGATATTTCCAGTTCAGAGACTTTTTCATCCTACCACCAATTATGTGCACAGTACATGAAAAAGGAAGAGTAAAAATGGGTAGAATTGAGAAATAGTCACTTATCCAGAAGTAAGACCAATTGTTTCCAGTGTCATTTTTCAGTTTTATTCTATATTTTCTCACTCTGTGTGATCTTCAAATTTTTATTTTAAAAAAATATTATTTATTATGATGGAATAACATTTCGTTCAAAAAATACGTTTTTGTCACTTTTTTGAACGTGTTGCTACAAGTCAATCATATGTCTTCAGTTTATGTCTTTTTTTAGTAATAATATTTTTTACTCATCAAAAGCAAGTTACATAGGCAGAATTTGTTCAGGCAGCTGTGTAAACATACAGTTGTGAAGTATATGCATGCCGTAATGTGTTTGATATTTTATTCTTCCAGAAAAATGTTATTATGGCAAGAGACTAAAAAGTATAAGAATAATGCATAGGCATTTCAAAACTGTGTACACTGTACATGCAGTTTTTAATTTTAAAGATGCAATTATTGAATTTACAAAAAGTCATGAGGTTCTCTATGTGCTTTCCTCAACTTAAATAGCAAATTTTGTGCTGAAAAGATTATGCATCCCTTTCTGCTCTGTAGCTTTTAGTCTGGAAATTGAGTTTGAAATTCCATGAGACTTTCTCTCACAAGATGCCATTGCTTTCTGGGTTTGAAAGGTTCACAAAAGAGAATTTCTTCCATGACACTTACTTGTTCCAGAACTAAATCAAGAATTTTGGAGGAACATAAAAGACTTAAAAACCCACTAAAAAGTTCAAAATATATTAAACTGTGTTCTTAAGACCATATAAAAACTTAATATACATAAGTCTTTGATTCCTCCACTCCTAATACATGATTTTAAAAAAATGCAGTAATTTTAAATATTTAATTTTGTATTCTTATTTAAGGCTTCTTTCCAAGGAGTTCTGACAGTTTATCACTTCCTTTAAGGCCTACCACAGTTGTTCAGGACTGGGGCCTTGGTTTTATCATGACTTAACATTTTGATTACATGTATTGATTATTTTATAGTCTTACTTTGAAATAGTTCTTTGAGGGTTGCAGTTTAGTTACTTGCTGTTGCCAATCTGCTATGGTACACTAAACTATGTGGGAGTGATGATTATAGTAATGCAGGATTTCAGAATAATACAGGTTTTCAGTGTAAATTAGAATACTGGCCTTTTGCCCCAAAACTCAAGTTTTTTCAGACAGATTGAAAAATGAAAATGATTTTAAGCAACGTATAGTTACCTGGACTTTGAAGATAATTACTTGGGAAGGCTCTGATCTCAATTCCAGCCACCATGTGAAATGATGTTTACAAAAAATAGAATTAAATTGCAGTGTTTGAGTAAGCTCTGCTCAAAGCACCTCATGAAGTTCTGCTTAAGGTGTTTTCTTTCACAGTGGATGCCAGTTCCTAAAAGTAGAAGGAATTAGAGCTCTTGCTTTGTTTAAGATGTCTGTAACCATTTGTGAATGGTTACAATGAATGGTGGAAAAACTACTACCATAATACAAGGTAGTGGTTTTCCTCCAGGCATGAGGCTTCAGATTTAGCGCACAATTTATTTGTTCATGTCAAATAGTCAAGTATTCAATAAGTTGTTCAGTTGCACAGAAAATACAGGAAAAACAATATTCTCCATGCTTGTTCTTCATACAGAACATTGGACTGGAGGAAAACTGTCACAGAATTCTGAATTGTGCAATAATGTATGACTAATCTGATTAGGATAAGATATAAGACACTTTTATGTCCTTAGCATCCTTCATTGGCTTATGCTGGTCTACACTGAGGTCATGGTGAATAAAGGTCCTGGTATCTCTTGCCTCACACACTGCAGGGAAAATTAGGCTCTTAACTCTGATGGCAAATCTCTTCCACCAAGAGGAAGGTGGTGCAAGCACTCAGCATGGTATACTCTACTCAGGGATAGGTTCTCAGGAACCTAATTTAGCAGGTAAAATATTGCAATATATGTCCAAATTTAAAACAACTTAATTTTGAAAGAATGCATTAAAAATACTTAAGGACACACTGTCAGCTCTGTTTAATCAGCTGTTGAATTCCAATTCACATGCGTTACTCTACCTTCATGATGCGCACACGTATGGTTACTGACTTGACATTAGTTCTGACCAGCAGTAGTGTATATGAAATGGCATAAAGTACTTTCTCAGATCTAAAAGCCTTATCTTACATTTTCTTTTGCTGAAATATCCACTGCTGCTTCAAAATTAAGAGTACAGAAGTGCACTTTCACTTATTAAAATACATATACTTTATAAATCATGACAGTAGCTATTTCTATACTTCTTTCATGCCAAGGGGTCACTTCAGTGCATTGCAGGTAGCAGAAGTCTGTAGAAACAGACTTAAATGAAACCAAAGCAATATAAAAACCGATGCTGTTAAATACTATTGAATTTGCACATTTCAGTCATCCCATCATTTAAGTGATCTACGGAGAGTGGAATTTCTTTGGATCTACTTTTTTTTTTTTTCCTTATGGACATTTAAAATTCTAAGAAGTAGAGACAAAATTTCAAAGATATAGGAATATGATTCAAAAACACACTATAACTACAGTTCAACAAGTTAGGGCAAGATGCCACCTAAATACAAATAATATTTTATATATATATACATATGTATGCATTGACACTGTACTATGACAATGTAATGGTCAAAATCAATGACTAAATTGCAACTAACATTTAACACTGATCGGAATATACCTTTTTGCATTAAAACATCTCTCCTAGGTTGTACAAAACTGGTATGACAGTTTTAATAAGGAAAGAGACAACCCACGAAAAATAAATCTGCCTATTCTGCCCCTCTACTCTGCTCTGGTGAGACCCCACCTGGAGTGCTGCATCCAGCTCTGGGGTTCTCAGCACAGGAAGGACATCAGCCTGTTAGAGCAAGTCCACAGCAGGGCCACCAAGAAGATTAGAGGGCTGGAGCACCTCTCCTATGAAGACAGACTAAGAGAATTGGAATTCTTCAACCTGGAGAAGAGAAGGCTTTGGCATGACCTAACTGAGGCTTTCCAGTACCTGAGAGGAGCCTACAAGGTGGAGAGGGACTTCGTACAAGGTCATATAGTGATACAAGCAGGAATGGCTTTAAACTGAAAGAGAACAGATTAAGTTGGATACTAGGAAGAAATTCTTTACTGTGGGTGTGGTGAGGCACTGGAAGAGTTTGCCCAGAGAAGTTGTGGGTGCTCCATCCCTGGAAATGTTCAAGGCCAGGGTAGATGGGGCTCTAAGCAACCTGGTCTAGTGAAAGGTTATTCTGCGATTCTATGATTCTTTTAAAGTCTGTTTTGAAAAATGGCTCAAAGACAGTAATTTCAATTTTATGACTATGTCTCCCTCAAAAGAAGCAACCAAGGCATCAAACATTAGTTAACTGCTTGAGCAAAGAAGCAGTAAGGAAAAATCTGCAATAAAGAAGTTATCTCTGAAGAATTACCAGGTGTGTTTTATTCAACAGTTGTGGGCTACTTAAGCTACATACTAGCTATATTGCTTTTCTTTCTCCATTGTCCATGAAAATTCATTGTTCTTTTTGGGAAATCAGTGAACAGCATCTGAGACAAACAATTTACTTACTCAGCAGTAAGGAGGAGTGGAAGCTCAAATAAGCAGCAGAAACAAATTTGAGGGCAGCCACTTCACAAGTCCCAGAGATTTACCTGTTCTGAGTCAGATACCAGAGCTTCAAGAGAGGGGGGAAAAAAAAAAAAAGGTAAGTGGTCTATCTCATAAACTCAAGTACTGTGATGAGCTCCAGTTGTTCTAGAGCCTAACGATTGAAAATGGCAGACAGCAATATTCCAGCTGCTGGAAAACTACCAGGAAAAACAGTGGAAAATGCTGGAAATGTCTGTGTTCCCAGCAGCTGTGGAATTAAATGCTATTTACAGAGACTGCCACAAATGATAACAGTTTTTCCAGAAAAATCTTGAAATCTGTGAAAAGCTGAGAGGGAGGAAGGGAGAGATGAACAGTCTGCTGGGAAGGTTTTCTCTGCAGTTGCCAAAATCTGACACAGTTAAGATGACATGGATATTTTCTGCAACACTGTTCTAATTGGTTAGTACACCCCTCCAATGTTTTAAACAGAAACAGATGCTTCTGTCTTAAGCACATTTATTTTGCAAACCAAAAGGAAAACAGCATCATGGATGAATGGATCTTTGTCTTTTATGTTGAGAAAAATTGATTTTGCAAGGATGACAGATATTTCTTTGTGGAATGAAAACTATGACATCTTAAAAACTCCTCTGAGCTTAGAATACTAATTTATAAAGGTCAGTGTGATAATTGTCCCTCCCAAGATTATTTCATTCACTGATAAACATTTTCAGGAGGAACAAAATCGTATTATGACATGGAACATATCATAGGAAGTTAGGGCTTTCAGTGACAAGAAAAACGTTTTCCTGCTCTAGTGTTGTCATTCACATTCTCTGTTGTGTAGATGAAGAACAAACCATGTCAGACACCACTGCTGATACTGCATTTGTTGAATACGCAAATCGTCTTCCTGTGCCTCTGTTTCCATTCTTTGATAAGCAAGTTCCTCAGGCCAATAACTCTTTTCAGTACACACCAGAGGTAACAAAATGGAGCCAAATGATATCTGGGAATTTTAAGCATTAAAGGTTGTAAACAGTAACTTGTCCCTCCAGGCAGCATCAGTTCATTCTCTACTAACAATGAGACATAGTGGTACACTTTCAGTAGAAAATTAGGGACATCCTATTTATGAAGACCAACCCAGTTTCACTCATATTAAATAATTAAAATGGAAGGTGCACATACAATTGCTGCACAACAACCGTTTCCAGGATTCTTTTCTGGGACAAAACCCCTTATCACTTGCTTAAGTAGCGACATAAAGCTATGAACAAAACAGAGTGAGTACAAAGATGTAGCACAGCTCCTCCCAACTTAACTCCCTCTTCTTGCCTGTAATAGGATTTTTTTTTTTCTTTTTACTGTGCTGCATTTAATCTGTTTGAACCAAACTAGGAGTATGAATGCTCTTGTGCACCTGTCGTAAATTACATCTAATTTGTTAACCAGACTTATACTTTCCTGGAAGTCATCTTGGAAGTCAAAATTCAAAAGTATTTTCTTCCATTTTGATTATCATAATCAAGTATTTGGTATGGTTGGTTTTATTGTCTCTTCCAATTAGTATAAGATTGTTAATAGCAACAATTCATCAGTAACAACTATTCTGGATATGCTAAAACATGCTAGTATTATGGATGTTATAAAAGGCCTCTATGTGAAGATTTAATGAAGCTTTTTCAAACGTATGTTTATGGTAGCTCTTCAGAGATAATTTGAGGAAAGTACTTTAAAAGGAAGAAAGAATTTCTATTAAGTACTTTTAATATTTTTATTAATGCTGATTTCAATAAAGAAAATCTCCATTATGAGGAAATAGTTAGGGTTTCAAATTAAAATCATTACCTAAATTTATCATAGAATAATAATAATTTTATTTTTTGACCTATACATGTGTATTTATATGTGTATTTGTTTGTGCTTATAAATTACAAATTCAACATTAATGATAGATTTTGATGAAAAAAGCACCTACACAGTATTTTTAAATTATCTATACTATCATAGTCTAGCAAGAAGCGTAACACCTTAAATCCACAGGAAAAGCAGCTGCAAATTTACCATGACTCGGAGAATGAAATTAGAAAATAAAAGGATTCTTGTCTCTTCTGTTCCCTTATCATCACTTAGGCTCACATGTACACCCAGTCATGAAATGTAGCTGTTCATAGCCCCGTACAAACAGCATACCTGAATTGAACATAAATACAAAATGTTTTCTCATAGGTTTGATCATATCTGTGTTCAGATTAATACTTTCAAGTCCTTATAATTTTAACAGCTCTAGATTTCATGTTCCTTTCCCTTCAATACTTTAATCATTTTCTTCATCTGGGTTACTGAGAACTCTGGACTACATCAAAGCATTCTAGAGAAATACCAAATCTTGTGCATAATGGACTTTTTAAAATTGTCCAGCTAAAGTCATATGTGATATCTGTTCATGTGCCTAAGATCTCAGCGGTGTCAAAGCATTTTTATGGCTAAAGGCAGCATTTTATAGGTATAGGCAGCACTAGCTTCATTGCTGCCCATTAAACTCATAGTATTGTATTGTCAGGCAAGCAGAACTAAACTCATATTGGGTGTTTTTGAGAATGTCACTTCACATTTTCTGTCATCACAGGTATACCCACAATGATCCAGTACCTACAGATTAAAAAGAATGATTGGTAGGATTTATTGTTCAAATCTTTTGATGTTTGTGCTTGACATTCTGGCCATTTCTGAAGACAATCCTGCTCAGTGTTAGTGGCACTGATTGCGGAAGGGGCTGGACTAAATAGGCATAGTATATATTGCTTTATCCAAAGAC
This sequence comes from Grallaria varia, assembly GCA_013396735.1. Taxonomy (NCBI): domain Eukaryota; kingdom Metazoa; phylum Chordata; class Aves; order Passeriformes; family Formicariidae; genus Grallaria; species Grallaria varia. The sequence goes on from VWZG01002775.1 coordinate 114,372, forward strand.
TGATAAAAATCCGTAACAGCAAAACTCACAGAGGCCTTTTTTGATTTTGTTACATATGGCAACATCAAGCCTTGCACAACTCACCAGAAGCAGCAGTATGTGCTGGCTGTTCATTAATTAAACAACAACATTTGCTGAATGCAGCTGAATAGTTACCCTTGGAAATACCCAGTTTCAACTTCCTACTTCATAAGTAAGAAACTGTCGTACAATGCTATGGAGTCTCATCCCATATATCAAACAGTAATTCTAAACTCCAATACATGCAATATTTTTTGAGTGAATATTCTCACTGAATACACCAACATTTGGAAAAATTCACTCAGATAATTTATGCCCCACTACGTAACAGAACACACAGAAAAAATAGAAAGATATAACAACAATGTTTTTGGTGTATAAGAGTATCTGTATGAGCAGTGCTATATGAACTTCACCTAAATTTCATTCTTTAAGTATAAATAGATATTAACAATCAGGATGATGTAGCCTTGCCACAGGAAGAGGTGAACTTTGGTATTTGCAGTTGCTCCATGTAGGAGTTTTAATGCATATCTTGTTTCAAACGTCTTTGTTTGTGAAAGCATCATTTGGATTACCGTAGCATAATACTAATGAGCATTCTTTTCTACAACATTAATGATCCCATTTTATCTTGTTACCAAAGAGGTTCGGTTGGAATAGGAACCAACTTCTTGCCTCCCAGAGAACAGACAATAACTCTTTAGAGTAATATGCAGTGACAGTCTTTGTCATCCTTCTGCTGCCCTGAATTTCCTTCTGGTTGAATAAATCTACTCATCTTTAAAAGACACAACAGAAACAGGCTTGGAGACAGGAGATGCATTTCCCCAGTGAGGAAAGAAGAAATAAGTTGAAATAATGCAAGTTTTCCTGTAACAACCTATCCACTTTCTGAGCTGATTACTTCTATTTGGACACACAGGAAGGTTTCCTGTGGCAAGAGTGAGGGCTTGTTAACCCCAAAGTCATGTTTACAGCGAGGAGAGGTAAGCACTTATAAATCATGGAGTGTTTTCTCAATAGAAATAAAGCATGTACCAAAAGGAACTAAGAAGTAGCTGGCTAGCTGAGGGATCGTGGGAAGAAGGATTTGGTAGGGAATCAAACAAGCCTGTTTCTAGTGAGATTCCACAGGGATTAGCAAGACCCAGTGCTACTTGACATTTACACCAGTAATCTGGAGGCAAATATAAAACGTGTTCATAATGCTTGAAGATAGACAGACCGGTGGAAAGCTGAAGAATGATCAGTCCAGGTCTGTTACAGCAAGAAGCCCCCACTGCTTTCCAGTGGAGCCTTACTGGTGGCTAAGGTCATGCTTTTTGGAAACTAGAATAATAAATAAAATGCATTTTAATCTAAGCAAATGTAGAGTCGCACACCAACGATCAAGGAATGCAATCGGCAAGTAACATTGGGAGATCCTGGGAACAGTAGGAAAAAACTAGCACTGCCTCTGAATGTAAGTAATAGTGAGAATGGAATGCTGTGTGGAAGTGTGGAATACATATTCTAAAAAAAAAAAGGCTGAAAACTGGAAGGAGTGTGGCAAAAGTCATTGAAAGAACAAGAGAAATGTTTAAAATTTGAAGGCGTAAAAAGCTCGATCTGTTAAATGTATCAACAGGAAAACTGAGGGACATTTTCCAGAGAACACATGAACTTCCAAAGAAGAATATGTTGTTTATTAAAGAACAGAGAAAAACTCATGTGTAAAAGTTGAAGCCAGGCAAGTTCAAATTATGAAAAAAATCTCCACCAAAAAGGGCAATTAAACATGATAATCAACTAACTGAAGGGAAAAAAAGGTGGGTTCTCTGCCTGTTGCTCATCAAGAAAGGAAGATAACAGTTCAATGAAAGTTATTTGGCCCAAACATATGCAAAAATCTAACAATTTTAAAACCTAGAGACTATTCAGGAAATCAAAATGTCAGGAAAATTTCTGGAACATAAATGAGAATTTCTGCAGTCAGAAGTCAGACCCTTAGGCTAGTACTGCATTTCACAACACTATAGTAAAGAATGCTAACTACCAGGAAAACAAGGATCTGACTCCTTCTGATCATGCTCTAAAGAATTCTTGGTTTATTGTCATTATTGTTCTGAATATTTAACACTATTTCACTGCTACAACCCTTCACTGCCCATCAAATGAAGAAATTCTTTAGTAAACACATGCTGCTTTGTAAATAATGGATTTTACCATCTGCTACCATTTCTGATAATTTTTCTATTGTGGCAAAAAGAAAATTTCATTTCAAAGCATTTTTGAAGAAAAAGAATACTGAAATTAAAGAAGCTCTATGTTAAAAACACTCTTTAGTATTCATGGGAGTTATTTTTTTACTTTCTCTGTAGCCTATATGTCTACAGTTAGAAAATTCAGTGTGGCAAATTTTAAAAAAAAAAAAATTGGATTAAGAATTTTCCTTGAATCCATTATATAAACTAGTCCAATAAACTTCCAACCACCAATTTTTTCCAGAACTTCAGAAAATACACAATGAAAACATTATCTTCAGGACAGTCTTTAGACAAGTGTTTCCTGAAGTAGAGCTGAAGTCACATGACTAATAAAGCAGCAAGCCTATTATGCATGCCTTTCAATAGGTTATATTATTCAATGCATCATGCTGGTTTGATTCAATCTACTGGTAATAGAAGTTTCTGACACTGAAAATAAGTTTCAAAAACAGGTGTTTAATATCAGTGGCAGAGAATAGCTCTGCTTCCAAAAGTGCATAGTCAGGAATAGTTAGTCTGCATATTACAACCCCCGCAAACACAGCCTGACAGGAGGAGAGAAGTAGACCTCTTTGTTCATTTCTTTTCACCTATTTTGTGAAATGATTCTGCTTGATTCATATCAGACCCAAGCAGAATCTGTACATTCCGTACTTACATTCATAACCATTTGAAAGACATTGCAATATATTCTGTAATGACAGGAAACGTATATAGCTACAGTCCGCATTAAGGTTTCATTCCGCTGGTTTGTTTTTTTTTTTAATTTGACATGTAAGCAATTGAAAACTCACTGACTCACAGAACTGCACCATCTTTGAAGAGCTGCAGAATTGTTTATATAAATATGGTTCTAGGAACAGCAAGTCTGCCTGAAGTTCCTGTAAAACACCATGTGATTGTTGTCAAACCACAACCGTCCCATACATTACAGACTCAGTCTAGCCCTTTCCAAAATGAGGGATATATAACCTCGCTTCTGCACTCCATGAACTGCACATAGGATCTTTTTCGCTAAGCTTCAGAGTAATAGAACAGCAAAGCATGACTCATAGCCTTGAAAAAAACATGACCCTGTCTTGGGGAAAAAGTGCGCACAATCTCTACAAGATCTGAGCTGACACCAAGCAAGAGAACGTTGGCATGACTAAACAGTAAGAATTTATATCAGCTGCCATTACCACAGCTTTTGTTTGTATAATATGAGATATAGAGCTGTCAATGGCTAACCATTCACAGCAGGTATAAATAGTCCTGTTGTATTTAGCATTCCAAGCTCATAAGTTTTGCATCTTATATTGTCAGTAGCTGTTCACAGCAGAGCTGCTCACCCCCCAGAGGGCACTGAGCCTCAGCCTCTCCCAGGCATTCGAATCTGCCTTATTGCCTGGGTGTGCATACATGTGTCCTACCATGTAATTAAACTTTTACTGATGATACAAATGGCTGCATACACATTCCTCACAATCTTGAGCCTTGGGGGCTCATGACGATCATGCTGACAGTTGCTTGTATAAGTGACAAAATCTGTGTCCCCATGTCCAAGGTCCTTTTAAGAGGGAAGGTGGGGGAAGCTGGTGGAGCCAGTGGACAGCTGATCACTGGCTGCTCAACTGCTGGAAATCCTGCTCCTGCACTTCCTCCAGGACACAGAAACAATAAGGGGGGAAATTTCTCCTCTAGTTCCAGACAGAGCAATCAAGTATCGTTACACTGCATTTCACAAAACTCCTCTCCCGTCCAAATTCAGAAAAACCAATTATTTGTGTACATGATGTGCCATACAATTATGGGCTGGGCAGCAGGTGGGCTGACAGGGGCATTCTGGGTGCTTGTGCATAAAGCTGAAACCCCAAGCTACAATGTTATCGACTGTGTATCCTACTACTCCCCTATACCCGGCTTCCCTAACTCCAGAGGTGCACTCTTCTTACTTCCAGCTGTGCAAGCCCTGGTAGTTGAGGTTGCATGCCTATTGCAGACTCTGCTATCAAAATCTTGACTTTGCCATCAACCCACACTACTTTGAAACCCAGCTAAAGGTTTGTATAACTTATATAGGAGACTGAAGATCTGTATCTCATTCCCAAGGTAATATTGATATCTGAAACCAAAAGTACAAGATTACAACATGAAATTTTTTAGTCCACTGCATGTTTAGGATGTCTTCTTGTGAGATGACTCCAACTATTTCTCCACTTTGACTCTATGTACATGGTGTGAAGTCATCATCTCTTATTCTGAGGCTAAATACAAAGCCACAAGTCTCTGAGGAGAGAGGTATCTGAGCTGGGGGAAGGAATGCGAGGTCATGTTTAGATTATAACTTTACGTTATGGTGGGTTTCTTTTGGAGGATCAGGGTGGGGGTTAGTTTAAAAAGGTCCTTGTTCAATATGTTGGACTACATCAAATGCATTTTATTCCTCTATGTACCTGGAATTTGACATTATTAATTCTACAACATAGGAAGTCCTTCAAAGTTTTATATTGAACTGCAGCAATAATGTCCTACTCCATTCCTTGCTCCTGATAATGCTGTAAAATGCTGCATGGTTTTGCTATTAACCTTTTCAAAAAGTAGACACACTTTGTCTTTTCCAAAACCCACCTTATATGCTCCGCCACAACTCTGCATGCCTTGCACAAAATAGGAAACTCCGAGGGTGACAAATACATATTTAGACACTGTTTTAAGGCCAGAGTCAGCCATTACTATTTAATCAAAGACTCCAAGGCTAAAATCTGACACTAAGAAACTGTATAGTTTATACTTTTAGGTTGTAAATGTGGACTAAAGTATTATTATCTTGTCAACTCTACTTACCATGTTTGTATGAGGACAAAAAACCCAAAAGGTCAGAATTTCCTGAGAAACTGGCAAAATGAATTAATTCATTTTAAACACAGGCAGACAATGACACAACTGAGAAACATCTTTTAGTAACACATGACAGGTGTGAATATGACTGAGAAACTTCATATAATCAGATGACAACCCTAATTATGAGCATGCTGCTAAGGCAACAATTGCACATTTCACAAGATCTTAGGAAAAGAACATTTATTGGTCCAGAACAAGGAAAAAATAAAAATCCTGACACAACAGCTTTTCCAAAGCTGCAGCTGTAGCTTATTTCTCCAGATATGTGCCTTCCAAATAATCCCTTGGTCCTTTAAAAGATTTCACTGACACTTGTCAGCTTGTTTTCAAGCAGCTAGGCCTAAATTTTTTCCCGCGTTGTTCACAGAAAAAAGTCCATAGAATAACAAAGGTATGGTATGGTGAGAAACTGGTGCTTATGATCTCTTACTTTTGCTCTTCATATTTAACACACCCCTACATCTACAGGAGTTACTTGTGCAGGATTTCTGCAAGTGTTGGGTGAAGGATGACTGTTTTTCTAAAAGATTGAGAAGTAATAGAAGCACCATGTGAGGTAAGCTAGCACTCCAAGGATACCACTTTGGGTACATCTGGACAAATACAGTAATACCACCCAGAACTGTTTTCTCTCTGCTTTCATGTTGCTGGATGATGAAGTCAAGTGATCTGCTACCTGTCCTCAAGACAAACACAAGAACTCATAGCTTAGGAGGGCAAAAAATTAAGAAGTGACTTTAAGGTGTCTTTGCATTTTTCCAATTCCTTACACTGGAATGTTTCTTCATTGCCCAGAACAGGTAACCCACATAAAACACAAGAACCTGCCAGAACTGAAGCACTGCCCCATTTGGGCTGTTCACTGATGCCACAAAAGGTTCTGTTTTGTAATCTTTACTCAACTAGGGTTTTTTCTTTACTGCACATTAACTCTGCAGAAGTACCATAATTGTATGTATCTGACTGAAGAATGGCTTGCTTTAAAATCACTGGCTTTTTGTGTACAAGAATAATATCCACAAATATAGACTGTCTGCTAGTATTTTCTCTGATTTTTTTTATGTGTGCTCTTTTTTTTATCCTTTCATAGCTGCCAGTAGAAATGCAATAGCTAAAAGTCTAACAGAAGCATGTAGTGTACCATGTAAGATGTTTTTCAATAGAAGAAAATATCTTTCTTTCTGAATAGAAGCATAATGGCCCCATAAGTAGAAACATGGGGGGCGGGGGAAACCACCTGATTTTAAAAGCTTGGACCAGTTCTTCATAGTCACTGAAGTTTCTAGGAGGCTCAAGACAAAATAATATAGCTCCTTTACACCTAAAAATAAGAAAATGCAACAACTGCCTGGCTTGCTATATCTCTGGATTGCCCTGTACCTTCACCTGTCACCTACAGCAGGTAGCACTCTGATGTAAAGCAAACTGCTGTCCTTTGATAGTAAGTATATTCAAGATACTCTCAAGGGCTAGAGCACAATGGAAGCAAAGGTGAGGCTTGCTTGTTGCAGAAAATCTGTAAAGAAAACAGTAATAGCAGGCAACCTGGAAACAGGCCCAGGCATGGTGTGGAAAACTCCTTTACAGGAAAGATAAAACCCAGCTGGCAGTGGTCTCAATCTGCAGACAGAGAACTATAGGATCTATTGGGAGAGATCAGGATTTCGGGAGGAGAAGGAAAAGAGATCCCAAAGAGTACTTTAACTGCTCTGCCGTGACCCTCACTAACTCAGGGACAGCCTGCCTGCAGTCAGGGGCCTGCAGGGATCAGGGAGGAAACAGCTGGAAGTTGTTTCCTTCAACTGCAAGTCTCAGAAGTATTAATATGCAGTGTTGGTCCTCAGTCTTGTGTCCCAGCTGCAAAGACCAGTTATGAATTTTTGTCTGCCTCATATTTCTGCATTTAGGAATTTTCTCTTAAAAATATACATACATATACACACACACATACACACACATGCATGCAGATACAGATACATTTTTTTTTCCAAATTAATGGAAGAAACTGAAATACAGGCTGAGCATGAGACCACAGTCTGTGAGAATGGAGCGCACACTGCAGTGCATCTTGCTGATGTGCAACTTAACTGTGCAAGTGGTAACAGTGATGGGCGTATATCTCAAGGAAGGGAAAAGAGAAGAGAGACATCTGTGCAAATATTTCGCATGCATTAACTTAATGTTTGTTCATATAAAATACATTAAAAGATGCCAAGTTTCTCCTTTCCAAATAAACACACAAATCTGTTTGTTTAGATTAACATCAGAGTAACAAATATATAAAGTCCTAAGGCATCAACATCGCTTGGAGAAAACTTTTGATAAGTGCATTCAAATGTACGGAAAACCAGCACCACACTGGTCTTTGTTTGCAGTAAATCTTTAGGAGAAAATGCACGAGACTGCATAGCTGGTAATTTTTGGGCACACCATGGTCTCAAAAACACATGACCTCTTAAAAGACTCAGCTGTCTTCCTTTGAACTGGACTCCAATCAAGTGAGAGAGGATGGTATGCCACAAATAACACATGGTAAACACACCAAAGAAAGAAAGAACAACCCTCCAAATGGGCAGTGTTTGGCTTCACTCGGGCATAAATAAGGGACGCTTTGATGCAATTGCATCTTATCTTTATAACTGATGTTAAAGTAGCTTGCAGCAATCAGAGTCAAACGAAGCCAAAGACTAAAAGGGATAATAAGGGTGGCTTTTTCTATGAGCATCATTAAAAGCAGTAACCGAACAATCACGACTGACTAATGAACCGTTATGTGGTCTTTGGTGAAAGATTTCTTTAATGCATACTGGAACTGCAACACTACATTGTAATGTTAATCAGGTACATAACAGTTGGTAGGCAAAGCAGTTCTCTGATACACTTCAAAAGAAGGGAACAGGTCCCGGTGACTTCTCCTAGGCACAGCATAATTGGAAAAAATCAGACCAATTCTGTAAGTATAATTAACCAAAGTAACTACCGTTTGTTTTGGACAAGATCACGGGCAAGGAAAGTAAAGTGCTCATGCTACACATGAGTGTACACAATGTCTGCAGATGTCATGCTTAACTAATATTTAACAGGGTTGAATTTTGGAAATTTGTTGGTGTCCTGGGTTTCTGTAACTGAATTTTTTTTTTTTTTTTGGTGGGGGGGATGG